>JALPQD010000882.1:338563-421425 GCA_023101885.1 Typhlomys cinereus
GTCCACACCTGTGCCACTGAAATTGCAAATTAGAAACACCAGGTCGTAATTAGCCTTCATTTGTGCTAATTAGAAACACCTGGTCAAAATTAGCACTGATAGGCCACACCTTTGTCACTGAAATTGCTAATTAGACACAGGAGGCCCTAATTAGCCTTGATTGTCCACCTCTTTGTTACTGAAATTGCTAATTGGAAAATCCTGGTCCTACATAGACTTGGTTGTCCACACCTGTGTCACTGAAATTGATGAAGAAACACCAGGTGCTAATTTGCCTTGATTGGTGCTAATTAGAAACACCTGGTCCTAACTGGCATTGATTGGCCAAACCTCTTTCACTGAAATGACTAATTAGACGCAGGCGGTCCTAATTAGCCTTGATTGTCCACACTGTGTCACTGAAATTGCTAATCAGAACCACCCTGTCCTTATTAGACTTGATTGTCCACACCTATGTCTCTGAACTTGCTAATTTGAAACACCAGGTGCTAATTAGCCTTGATTGTCACTAATTAGAAACAACTGGTCAAAACTAGACTTGATTGTCCACCTGTTTCCCTCAAATTTCTAATTAGAAACACCTGGTCCAACTAGCC
The DNA here is from genome assembly GCA_023101885.1 of Typhlomys cinereus. Taxonomy (NCBI): domain Eukaryota; kingdom Metazoa; phylum Chordata; class Mammalia; order Rodentia; family Platacanthomyidae; genus Typhlomys; species Typhlomys cinereus. Next base: position 339,160 of record JALPQD010000882.1, read on the forward strand.
TTGATTGTCCACACCTGTGCCACTGAAATTGCTAATTAGACTAACCTGGTCCTAATTAGACTTGATTGTCCACACCTGTGTCACTGAAATTACTAATTAGAAAAACTGGTCCTAATTAGCGTTGATTGTCCACACCTATGTCTCTGAAATTGCTAATTTGAAACACCAGGTGCTAATTTGCCTTGATTGGTGCTAATTAGAAACACCTGGTCCTAACTGGCCTTGATTGGCCAAACCCTTTCACTGAAATGACTAATTAGATGCAGGCGGTCCTAATTAGCCTTGATTGTCCACACTGTGTCACTGAAATTGCTATTAGAAGCACCTGGTCCTAATTAGCCTTGATTGTCACACCTGTGTCAGAGAAATTGCTATTAGAAGCACGTGGCATAATTATCCTTGATTGGCCACACCTGTGTCACTGAAATTGCTAATTAGACGCACCTGTTCCGAATTAGGCTTGATTCACCACACCTGTGTCACTGAAATTGCTAATTAGAGCACGTGGTCCTAATTAGCCTTGATTGTCCACATCTGTGTCACTGGAATTGCTAATTAGAACCACCTGGTCCTTATTAGACTTGATTGTCCACACCTATGTCTCTGAAATTGCTAATTTGAAACACCAGGTGCTAATTAGCCTTGATTGTCACTATTTAGAAACACCTGGTCGAAACTAGACTTGATTGTCCACACCTGTTTCCCTGAAATTTCTAGTTAGAAACACCTGGTCCAAACTAGCCTTGATTGTCCACACCTGTGCCACTGAAATTGCTAATTGGAAAAACCTGGTCCTACATAGACTTGGTTGTCCACACCTGTGTCACTGAAATTACCAATTAGAAAAACTGGTCCAAATTAGCGTTGATTGTCCACACCTATGTCTCTGAAATTGCTAATTTGAAACACCAGGTGCTAATTAGCCTTGATTGTCACTAATTAGAAACACCTGGTCTAAACTAGACTGATTGTCCACACCCGTTTCCCTGACATTTCTAATTAGAAACACCTGGTCCAAACTAGCCTTGATTGTCCACACCTGTGCCACTGAAATTGCTAATTGGAAAAACCTGGTCCTACATAGTCTTGGTTGTCCACACCTGTATCACTGAAATTGATAAAGAAACACCAGGTGCTAATTAGCCTTGATTGTTGCTAATTAGAAACACCTGGCCGTAACTGGCCTTGATTGGCCACAACTCTTTTACTGAAATGGCTAATTAGACGCAGGTGTTCCTAATTAGCCTTGATTGTCCACACCTGTGTCACTGAAATTGCTAATTAGACCCTGGTGGTCCTAATCAGCATTGATTGTCCAGACCTGCATCACTGAAAGTGCTAAATAGAAAAACCTGGTCCTAATTAGCCTTGATTGTCCACACCTGTGTCACTGAAATTGCTAATTAGAAAAACCTGGTCTTAATTAGCCTTGATTGTCCACACCTGTGCCACTGAAATTGCTAATTAGAAACTTCAGGTCGTAATTAGCCTTCATTTTTGCTAATTAGAAACACCTGGTCAAATTAGCGCTGATAGGCCACACCAGTGTCACTGAAATTGCTAATTAGACACAGGAGGTCCTAATTAGCCTTGATTGTCCACTTCTGTGTCACTGAAATTGCTAATTGGAAAAACCTGTTCCTACATAGCCTTGGTTGTCCACACCTGTGTCACTGAAATTGATAAAGAAACACCAGGTGCTAATTTGCCTTGATTGTTGCTAATTAGAAACACCTGGTCCTAACTGGCCTTGATTGGCCAAACCTCTTTCACTGAAATGACTAATTAGACGCAGGCGGTCCTAATTAGCCTTGATTGTCCACACTGTGTCACTGTAATTGCTAATTAGAAGCACCAGGTCCTAATTAGCCTTGATTGGCCACACCTGTGTCACTGAAATTGCTAATTAGACGCACCTGGTCCTAATTAGCCTTGATTGTTCAAACCTCTGTCACTGCAATTCCTAATTAGACACACCTGGTCCGAATTATCCTTGATTGGCCACAACTGTGCCACTGAAATTGCTAATTAGACGCACATGGTCCAAATTTGCCTTGATTGGCCACACCTGTGTCACTGAAATTGATAATCAGACGCACCTGTTCCGAGTTAGGCTTGATTCACCACACCTGTGTCACAGAAATTGCTAAATAGACGCACGTGGTCCTAATCAGCCTTGATTGTCCCACCTGTGTCACTGGAATTGCTAATTAGAACCACCTGGTCCTTATTAGACTTGATTGTCCACACCTATGTCTCTGAAATTGCTAATTTGAATAATCAGGTGCTAATTAGCCTTGATTGTCACTAATTAGAAACACCTGGTCGAAACTAGACTTGATTGTCCAACCTGCTTCCCTGAAATTTCTAATTAGAAACACCTGGTCCAAACTAGCCTTGATTGTCCACTCCTGTGCCACTGAAATTGCTAATTAGACCAACCTGGTCCTACAGAGACTTGGTTGTCAACACCTGTGTCACGGAAATTGATAAAGAAACACCAGGTGCTAATTAGCCTTGATTGTTGCTAATTAGAGACACCTGGCCATAACTGGCCTTGATTGGCCACACCTCTTTTACTGATTGGCTAATTAGACGCAGGTGTTCCTAATTAGCCTTGATTGTCCACACCTGTGTCAGTGAAATTGCTAATTAGACGCTGGTAGTCCTAATCAGCATTGATTGTCCAGACCTGTGTCACTGAAAGTGCTAATTAAAAACCTGGTCCTAATTAGCCTTGATTGTCCACACCTGTGTCACTGAAATTGCTAATTGGAAAACCTGGTACTACATAGCCTTGGTTGTCCAAACCTCTGTCACTGAAACTGATAATTAGGTACAGCTGTTCCTAATTTGCCCTGATTGTCACAAAGTAAAACACCTAGCCCAAATTACCCTTGATTGTCTACACCTATCTCTCTGAAATTGCTAATTTGAAACACCAAGTCCTAATTAGCCTTGATTGTAGCTAATTAGAAAACACCTGATCGAAACTAACCTTGATTGTCCACACTTGTTTCCCTGAAATTGCTAATTAGAAACACCTGGTCGTAATTGGCCTTGATTGTCCACAACTATGTCACTGAGAATGTTAATTAGAAACACCTGTTCCAATTTAGGCTTGATTGGATACACCTGTGTCACTAAAATTAGTAATTGGAAGCACCTGGTCCTATTTATCCTTGATTGGCCACACCTGTGTCTCCGAAATTGCTAATTAGATGCACCTGGTCTTAATTAGCCTTGATTGTCCATACTGTGTCACTGCAATTGCTAATTAGATGCACCTGGTCATAATTAGCCTTCATGTCCAAACCTGTGTCAGTGCAATTGCTAATTATACGCATCTGTTCCTAATTAGACTTGATTGTATATACCTGTGTCACTGAAATTGCTAATTAGACGCCCCTGATCCTAATTAGGATTGATTGGCCACAGCTGTGTGAGAGAAATTACTATTTAGAAAAACCTGGTCCTAATTAGCATTGGTTGTCCAAACTTGTGTCACTGAAATTGAATTAGAAACACCTGGTCCTAATTAGCATTGATTGTCACTAGTTAGAAACACCTGGTCCAAATTAGCGTTAATTGGCCACACCTTGTTCACTGAAATTGCTAATTAGACACAGGTGGTCCTAATTAGCCTTGATTGGCCACACCTGTGTCACTGAAATTGCTAATTAGCTGCATGAGGTCCTGATCAGCCTTGATTGTCCAGACCTGTGTCACTGGAATTGCTAATTAGAACCACCTGGTCCTAATTAGCCTTGATTGTGCACACCTATGTTTCTGAAATGGCTAATTTGAAACACCGGGTCCTAATTATCCTTCATTGTCCCTAATTTGGAATAACTGGTCGCAATTAGCCTTGACTGTCCACACCTGTTTCACTGAAATTGTTAATTAGATACACCTGGTCTTATTTAGCCTTGCTTGGCCACACCTGTGTCACTGAAATTGCTAATTAGAAAAACCTGGTCTTAATTAGCCTTCATTGGCTATACTTGTGTCACTGAAATTGCTAATTAGAGGCACCTGGTCCTAATGAGCCTTGATTGTCCAAACCTGTGTCAATGTAATAGGTAATTAGGTGCACCTGGTCCTAAATAGCCTTACTTGGCCACACCTGTGTCACTGAATTGCTAATTAGAAGCATCTGGTCCTGATTAGCCTTGATTGGCCACACCTGTGTCAGAGAAATTGCTAATACAAGCACGTGGACATAATTAGCCTTGATTGTTCAAACCTGTCACTGCAATTCCTAATTAGACGCACCTGTTCCGAATTAGCTTGATTGGCCACACCTGTGTCACTGAAATTGCTAATTAGACCAAAGTGGTCCTAAGCATCCTTGATTGTCCACACCTGTGTCACTGAAATTACTAATTAGAAAAACTGGTCCTAATGAGGCTTGATTGTCCACACCTGTGTCACTGAATTTTCTAGTTAGAAACACCAGGTCATAATTAGCTTGATTGTCACTTATTTGAAACACTTGGTCATAACTAGCCTGATTGTCCACACCTGTGTCCCTGAAATAGCTAATTTTAAACACTTGGTCCAAATTAGCCTTGATTGGTCACACCTTTTGCGCTGAAATTGCTAATTAGACGCACCTGGTCCTAATTAGCCCTTATTGTCCAAACATGTATCCCTGAAATTGCTAATTTCATGCACCTGGTACTAATTGGCCTTGATTGGCTACACCTGTGACACTGAAATTGCTAATTAGTCGCACCTGGTCCTAAGTAGCCTTGATTGTCTATATCTTTTTCACTGAAATTGCTAATTGGACGCACTTGATCCTTATTAGGATTGATTGGCCACACCTGTGTCAGAGAAATTGCTAATTTGAAGCACGTAGTCATAATTATCCTTGATTGGCCACACCTGTGTCACTGAAATTGCTAATTAGACAAAGGAGGCCCTAATTAGCCTTGATGTCCACCTCTGTGTCACTGAAATTGCTAATTGGAAAAACCTGGTCCTACATAGCCTTGGATGTCCACACCTGTGTCACTGAAAATTGATAAAGAAACACCAGGTGCTAATTTGCCTTGATTGTTGCTAATTAAATACAACTGGTCCTAACTGGCCTTGATTGGCCAAACCTCTTTCACTGACATGACTAATTAGAAACAGGTGGTCCTAATTAGCCTTGATTGTCCACACTGTGTCACTGAAATTGCTAATTAGAAGCACCTGGTCCTAATTAGCGTTGATTTGTCACAACTGGTGTCAGAGAAATTGCTAATTAGAAGCACGTGGGCATAATTATCCTTGATTGGCCATACCTGTGTCACTGAAATTGCTAATTAGACGCACCTGGTCCTAATTAGCCTTGATTGTTCAAACCTGTGTCACTGCAATGTCCTATTAGACTCACCTTGTCCGAATTATCCTTGATTGGCCACAACTTTGTCACGGAAATTGCTAATTAGATGCACATGGTCCAAATTTGCCTTGATTGGCCACACCTGTGTCACTGAAATTGCTAATTAGACGCACCTGTTCCGAATTAGGCTTGATCACCACACCTGTGTCACTGAAATTGCTAATTAGGATGCACTTGGTCCTAATCAGCCTTGATTGTCCACCCCTGTGTCACTGGAATTGCTAATTAGAACCACCTGGTCCTTATTAGACTTGATCGTCCACACCTATGTCTCTGAAATTGCTAATTGAAACACCAGGTGCTAATTAGCCTTGATTGTCCACACCTGTTTCCCTCACATTTCTATTTAGAAACACCTGGTCCAAGCTAGCCATGATTGTCCACACCTGTGCCACTGAATTGCTAATTGGAAAAACCTGGTCCTACATAGCCTTGGTTGTCCACACCTGTGTCACTGAAATTGCTAATTAGACCCTGGTGTCCTAAACAGCATTGATTGTCCAGACCTGCATCACTGAAAGTGCTAACTAGAAAAACTGGTTCTAATTAGCCTTGATTGTCCACACCTTTGCCACTGAAATTGGTATTTAGAAACACCAGGTCGTATTTAGGATTCATTTCGCTAACTAGAAACACCTGGTCAAAATAGCGCTGATAGGCCACACCTGTGTCACTGAAATTTCTATTTAGAAACAGGAGTCCTAATTAGCCTAGATTGTTCACCTCTGTGTCACTGAAACTGCTAATTGGAAAAACCTGGTCCTGCATAGCCTTGGTTTTCCACACCTGTTGTCACTGAAATTGCTAATTAGAAACACCAGGTCATAATTAGCCTTCATTTTCGCTAATTAGAAACACCTGTCAAAATTAGCGCTGATAGGCCACACCTGTGTTACTGAAATTGCTAATTAGACAAAGGAGGCCCTAATTAGCCTTGATTGTCCACCTCTGTGTCACTGAAATTGCTAATTGGAAAAACCTGGTCCTACATAGCCTTGATTGGCCACACCTGTGTCAGAGAAATTGCTGCATAGAAGCACGTGGGCATAATTATCCTTGATTGGCCACACCTGTGTCAGAGAAGTTGCTAATTAGACGCACCTGGTCCTAATTAGCCTTGATTGGTTCAAACCTGTGTCACTGCAATTCTAATTAGACACACCGGGTCCGAATTATACTTGATTGGCCACAACTGTGCCACTGAACTGCTAATTAGACGCACATGGTCCAAATTAGCCTTGATTGGCCACAACTGTGTCACTGTAATTGCTAATTAAACGCTGGGTGGTCCTAGTCAGCATTGATGGTCCAGACCTGTGTCACTGAAAGTGCTAATTGGAAAAACCTGATCCTAATTAGCCTTGACTGTCCATACCTCTGTCACTGAAATTGCTAATTAGAAAAACCTGGTCTTAATTAGCCTTGATTGTCCACACCTGTGCCACTGAAATTGCTAATTAGAAACACCAGTCGTAATTAGCCTTCCTTTTTGCTAATTAGAACACGTGGTTCAAAATTTGCACTGATAGGCCACACCTGTGTCACTGAAATTACTAATTAGACACAGGACGTCCTAATTAGCCTTGATTGTCCACCTCTGTGTCACTGAAATTGCTAATTGGAAAAACGTGGTCCTACATAGCCTTGGTTTGTCCACACCTGTGTCACTGAATTGATAAAGAAACACCAGGTGCTAATTTGCCTTGATTGTTGGTATTTAAATACACCTGGTCCTAACTGGCCTTGATTGGCCAAACCTCTTTCACTGACATGACTAATTAGAAAGAGGTGGTCCTAATTAGCCTTGATTGTCCACACTGTGTCACTGAAATTGCTAATTAGAAGCACCTGGTCCTAATTAGCGTTGATTTGCCACAACTGTGTCAGAGAAATTGCTAATTAGAAGCACGTGGGCATAATTATCCTTGATTGGCCATACTTGTGTCACTGAAATTGCTAATTAGACGCACCTGGTCCTAATTAGCCTTGATTGTTCAAACTGTGTCACTGCAATTCCTAATTAGACGCACCTGGTCCGAATTATCCTTGATTGGCCACAACTGTGTCACTGAAATTGCTAATTAGATGCACATGGTCCAAATTTGCCTTGATTGGCCACACCTGTGTCACTGAAATTGCTAATTAGACGCACCTGTTCCGAATTAGACTTGATTCACCACACCTGTGTCACTGAAATTGCTAATTAGACGCACGTGGTCCTAATCAGCCTTGATTGTCCACACCTGTGTCACTGGAATTGCTAATTAGAACCACCTGGTCCTTATTAGACTTGATCGTCCACACCTATGTCTCTGAAATTGCTAATTTGAAACACCAGGTGCTATTAGCCTTGATTGTCCACACCTGTTTCCCTCAAATTTCTATTTAGAAACACCTGGTCCAAGCTAGCCATGATTGTCCACACCTGTGCCACTGAAATTGCTAATTGGAAAAACCTGGTCCTACATAGACTTGGTTGTCCACACCTGTGTCACTGAAATTGATAAAGAAACACCAGGTGCTAATTAACCTTGATTGTTGGTAATTAGAAACACCTGGCCGTAACTGGCCTTGATTGGCCACACCCTCTTTTACTGAAATGGCTAATTAGACGCAGGTGTTCCTAATTAGCCTTGATTGTCCACACCTGTGTCACTGAAATTGCTAATTAGACGCTGGTGGTCCTAATCAGCATTGATTGTCCAGACCTGCGTCACTGAAAGTGCTAATTAGAAAAACCTGGTCCTAATTAGCCTTGATTGTCCACACCTGTGTCACTGAAATTGCTAATTAGAAAAACCTGGACTTAATTAGCCTTGATTGGCCACACCTGTGTCACTGAAATTGCTAATTAGAAACACCAGGTCGTAATTAGCCTTTATTTCGCTAATTAGAAACACCTGGTCAAAATTAGCACTGATAGGCACCACCTGTGTCACTGAAATTGCTAATTAGACACAGGAGGTCCTAATTAGCCTTGATTGTCCACCTCTGTGTTACTGAAATTGCTAATTGGAAAATCCTGGTCCTACATAGCCTTGGTTGTCCACACCTGTGTCACTGAAATTGATGAAGAAACACCAGGTGCTAATTTGCCTTGATTGGTGCTAATTAAAAACACCTGGTCCTAACTGGCCTTGATTGGCCAAACCTCTTTCACTAAAATGACTAATTATACGCAGGCGGTCCCTAATTAGACTTGATTGTCCACACTGTGACACTGAAATTGCCTAAATAGTACCACCCTGCCCTTATGAGACTTGATTTTCCACACCGATGTCTCTAAACTTGCTAATTTGAAACACCAGGTGCTAATTAGCCTTGATTGTCACTAATTAGAAACAACTGGTCGAAACTAGACTTGATTGTCCACACCTGTTTCCCTCAAATTTCTAATTAGAAACACCTGGTCCAAACTAGCCTTGATTGTCCACACCTATGCCACTGAAATTGCTAATTAGACAAACCTGGTCCTAATTAGACTTGATTGTCCACACCTGTGTCACTGAAATTACTAATTAGAAAAACTGGTCCTAATTAGCCTTGATTGTCCACACCTATGTCTTTGAAATTGCTAATATGAAACACCAGGTGCTAATTTGCCTAGATTGTTGCTAATTAGAAACACCTGGTCTTAACTGGCCTTGATTGGCCAAACCCCTGTCACTGAAATAACTAATTAGACGCAGGCGGTCCTAATTAGCCTTGATTGTCCACACTGTGTCACTGAAATTGCTAATTAGAAGCACCTGGTCCTAATTAGCCTTGATTGGTCACACCTGTGTCAGAGAAATTGCTACTTAGAAGCACGTGGGCATAATTATCCTTGATTGGCCACTCCTGTGTCACTGAAATTGCTAATTAGACGCACCTGTTTTGAATTAGGCTTGATTCACCACACCTGTGTCACAGAAATTGCTAATTAGATGCATGTGGTCCTAATCAGCCTTGATTGTCCACATCTGTGTCACTGGAATTGCTAATTACAACCACCTGGTCCTTATTAGACTTGATTGTCCACACCTATGTCTCTGAACTTGCTAATTTGAAACACCAGGTGCTAATTAGCCTTGATTGTCACTAATTAGAAACACCTAGTCGAAACTAGACTTGATTGTCCACACCTGTTTCCCAGAAATTCTAATTAGAAACACCTGGTCCAAACTAGCCTTGATTGTCCACACCTGTGCCACTGAAATTGCTAATTGGAAAAACCTGGTCCTACATAGACTTGGTTGTCCACACCTGTGTCACTGAAATTGATAAAGAAACACCAGGTGCTAATTAGCCTTGATTGTTGCTAATTAGAAACACCTGGCCATAACTGGCCTTGATTGGCCACACATCTTTTACTGAATGGCTAATTAGACGCAGGTGTTCCTAATTAGCCTTGATTGTCCACACCTGTGTCACTGAAATTGCTAATAAGACGCTGGTGGTCCTAATCAGCATTGATTGTCCAGACCTGCATCACTGAAAGTGCTAATTAGAAAATCCTGGTCCTAATTAGCCCTTGATTTTCCACACCTGAGTCACTGAAATTGCTAATTAGAAAAATCTGGTCTTAATTAGCCTTGATTGTCCACACCTGTGCCACTGAAATAGCTAATTAGAAACACCAGGTCATAATTAGCCATCATTTTCGCTAATTAGACACAACTGGTCAAAATTAGCGCTGATAGGCCACACCTGTGTAACTGAAATTTCTAATTAGACACAGGAGGTCCTAAATAGCCTTGATTGTACACCTCTGTGTCACTGAGATTGCTAATTGGAAAAACCTGGTCCTACATAGCCTTGGTTGTCCACACCTGTGTCACTGAAATTGATAAAGAAACGCCAGGTGCTAATTTGCCTTGATTGTTGCTAATTAGATACACCTGGTCCTAACTGGCCTTGATTGGCCAAACCTCTTTCACTGAAATGACTAATTAGACGCAGGCGGTCCTAATTAGCCTTGATTGTCCACACTGTGTTAATGGAATTGCTAATTAGAAGCACCTGGTCCTAATTAGCCTGGATTGGCCACAACTGTGTCAGAGAAATTGCTAATTAGAAGCACGTGGGCATAATTATCCTTGATTGGCCACACCTGTGTCACTGAAATTGCTAATTAGACGCACCTGGTCCTAATTAGCCTTGATTGTTCAAACCTGTGTCACTGCAATTCGTAATTAGACACACCGGGTCCGAATTATCCTTGATTGGCCACAACTGTGCCACTGAAACTGCTAATTAGACGCACATGGTCCAAATTAGCCTTGATTGGCCACAACTGTGTCAATGTAATTGCTAATTAGACGCTGGTGGTCCTAATCAGCATTGATTGTCCAGACCTGCGTCACTGAAAGTGCTAATTGAAAAAACCTGATCCTAATTAGCCTTGATTGTCCACACCTCTGTCACTGAAATTGCTAATTAGAAAAACCTGGTCTTAATTAGCCTTGATTGTCCACACCTGTGCCACTGAAATTGCTAATTAGAAACACCAGGTCGTAATTAGCCTTCCTCTTTGCTAATTAGAAACACCTGCTCAAAATTTGCACTGATATGCCACACCTGTGTCACTGAAATTACTAATTAAACACAGGAGGTCCTAATTAGCCTTGATTGTCCACCTCTGTGTCACTGAAATTGCTAATTGGAAAAACCTGGTCCTACATAGCCTTGGTTGTCCACACCTCTGTCACTGAAATTGATAAAGAAACACCAGGTGCTAATTTGCCTTCATTGTTGCTAATTAATACACCTGGTCCTTACTGACCTTGATTGGCCAACCTCTTTCACTGACATGACTAATTAGAAAGAGGTGGTCCTAATTAGCCTTGATTGTCCACACTGTGTCACTGAAATTGCTAATTAGAAGCACCGGGTCCTAATGAGCGTTGATTGGCCACAACTGTGTCAGAGAATTGCTAATTAGAAGCACGTGGGCATAATTATCCTTGATTGGCGATACCTGTGGTCACTGAAATTGCTAATTAGACACACCTGGTCCTAATTAGCCTTGATTGTTCAAACCTGTGTCACTGCAATTCCTAATTAGACGCACCTGTCCGAATTATCCTTGATTGGCCACAACTGTGTCACTGAAATTGCTAATTAGATGCACATGGTCCAAATTTGCCTTGATTGGCCACACCTGTGTCACTGAAATTGCTAATTAGACGCACCTGTTCCGAATTAGGCTTGAATCACCACATCTGTATCACTGAAATTGCTAATTAGACGCACGTGGTCCTAATCAGCCTTGATATTCCAACCTGTATCACTGGAATTGCTAATTAGAACCACCTGGTCCTTATTAGACTTGATCGTCCACACCTATGTCTCTGAAATTGCTAATTTGAAACACCAGGTGCTAATTAGCCTTGATTGTCCACACCTGTTTCCCTCAAATTTCTAATTAGAAACACCTGGTCCAAGCTAGTTATGATTGTCCACACCTGTGCCACTGAAATTGCTAATTGGAAAAACCTGGTCCTACATAGACTTGGTTGTCCACACCTGTGTCACTGAAATTGATAAAGAAACACCAGGTGCTAATTAGCCTTGATTGTTGGTAATTAGAAACACCTGGCCGTACCTGGCCTTGATTGGCCACACCTCTTTTACTGAAATGGCTAATGAGACGCAGGTGTTCCTAATTAGCCTTGATTGTCCACACCTTTGTCACTCAAATTGCTAATTAGACGCTGGTGGTCCTAATCAGCATTGATTGTCCAGACCTGCGTCACTGAATGTGCTAATTAGAAAAACCTAGTCCTAAATAGCCTTGATTGTCCACACGTGTGTCACTGAAATTGCTAATTAGAAAAACCTGGTCTTAATTAGCCTTCATTGTCCACACCTGTGCCACTGAAATTGCTAATTAGAAACACCAGGTCGTAATTAGCCTTTATTTTCGCTAATTAGAAATACCTGGTCAAAATTAGCACTGATAGGCCACACCCGTGTCACTGAAATTGCTAATTAGACACAGGAGGTTCTAATTACTCTTGATTGTCCACCTCTGTGTTACTGAAATTGCTAATTGGAAAATCCTGGTCCTACATGGCCTTGGATTCCACAACTGTGTCACTGAATTGATGAAGAAACACCAGGTGCTAATTTGCCTTGATTGGTGCTAATTAGAAACACCTGGTCCTAACTGGCCTTGATTGGCCAAACCTTTTTCACTGAAATGACTAATTAGATGCAGGCGGTCCTAATTAGCCTTGATTGTCCATGCTGTGTCACTGAAATTGCTAATTAGAACCACCCTGTCCTTATTAGACTTGATTGTCCACACCTACGTCTCTGAACTTGCTAATTTGAAACACCAGGTGCTAATTAGCCTTCATTGTCACTAATTAGAAACAACTGGTCGAAACTAGACTGATTGTCCACACCTGTTTCCCTCAAATTTCTAATTAGAAACACCTGGTCCAAACTAGCCTTGATTGTCCACACCTGTGCCACTGAAATTGCTAATTAGACTAACCTGGTCCTAATTAGACTTGATTGTCCACACCTGTGTCACTGAAATTACTAATTAGAAAAACTGGTCCTAATTAGCGTTGATTGTCCACACCTATGTCTTCGAAATTGCTAATTTGAAACACCAGGTGCTAATTTGCCTTGATTGGTACTAATTAGAAACACCTGGTCCTAACTGGCCTTGATTGGCCAAACCCCTTTCACTGAAATGACTAATTAGACGCAGGCAGTCCTAATTAGCCTTGATTGTCCACACTGTGTCACTGAAATTGCTAATTAGAAGCACCTGGTCCTAATTATCCTTGATTTGTCACACCTGTGTCAGAGAAATTGCTACTTAGAAGCACGTTGTCATAATTATCCTTGATTGGCCACACCTGTGTCACTGAAATTGCTAATTAGACGCACCTGTTCCGAATTAGGCTTGATTCACCACACCTGTGTCACAGAAATTGCTAATTAGATGCACGTGGTCCTAATTAGCCTTGATTGTCCACATCTGTGTCACTGGAATTGCTAATTAGAACCACCTGGTCCTTATTAGCCTTGATTGTCCACACCTATGTCTATGAAATTGCTAATTTGAATAATCAGGTGCTAATTAGCCTTGATTGTCACTAATTAGAAACACCTGGTCGAAACTAGACTTGATTGTCCACACATGTTTCCCTGAAATTTCTAGTTAGAAACACCTGGTCCAATCTAGCCTTGATTGTCCACACCTGTGCCACTGAAATTGCTAATTGGAAAAACCTGGTCCTACATAGACTTGGTTGTCCACACCTGTGTCACTGAAATTGATAAAGAAACACCAGGTGCTAATTAGCCTTAATTGTTGGTAATTAGAAACACCTGGCCGTAACTGGCCTTGAATGGCCACACCTCTTTTACTGAAATGGCTAATTAGACGCACGTGGTCCTAATCAACCTTGATTGTCCACACCTGTGTCACTGGAATTGCTAATTAGAACCACCTGGTCCTTATTAGACTTGATCGTCCACACCTATGTCTCTGAAATTGCTAATTTGAAACACCAGGTGCTAATTAGCCTTGATTGTCCACACCTGTTTCCCTGAAATTTCTAATTAGAAACCCCTGGTCCAAGCTAGCCATGATTGTCCACACCTGTGCCACTGAAATTGCTAATTAGACGCTGGTGGTCCTAATCAGCATTGATTGTCCAGACCTGCGTCACTGAAGTGCTAATTAGAAGATCATGGTCCTAATTAGCCTTGATTGTTCACACCTGTGTCACTGAAATTGCTAATTAGAAAAACCTGGTCTTAATTAGCCTTGATTGTCCACACCTGTGCCACTGAAATTGCAAATTAGAAACACCAGGTCATAATTAGCCTTCATTTTCGCTAATTAGAAACACCTGGTCAAAATTAGCACTGATAGGCCACACCTGTGTCAATGAAATTTCTAATTAGACACAGGAGGTCCTAATTAGCCTTGATTGTCCACCTCTGTGTTACTGAAATTGCTAATTGGAAAATCCTGGTCCTACATAGCCTTGGTTGTCCACACCTGTGTCACTGAAATTGATAAAGAAACACCAGGTGCTAATTTGCCTTGATTGTTGCTAATTAGATACACCTGGTCCTAACTGGCCTTGATTGGCCAAACCTCTTTCACTGAAATGACTAATTAGATACAGGCGGTCCTAATTAGCCTTGATTGTCCACACTGTGTCACTGAAATTGCTAATTAGAAGCACCTGTTCCTAATTAGCCTTGATTGGCCACAACTGTGTCACTGAAATTGCTAATTAGACACAGGAGGTCCTAATTAGCCTTGATTGTCCACCTCTGTGTCACTGAAATTGCTAATTGGAAAAACCTGGTCCTACATAGCCTTGGTTGTCCACACCTGTGTCACTGAAATTAATAAAGAAACACCAGGTGCTAATTTGCCTTGATTGTTGCCAATTAGAAACACCTGGTCCTAACTGGCCTTGATTCGCCAAACCTCTTTCACTGAAATGACTAATTAGATGCAGGCGGTCCTAAATAGCCTTGATTTTCCACACTGTGGCACTGAAATTGCTAATTAGAAGCACCTGGTCCAAATTAGCCTTGATTGGCCACAACTGTGTCAGAGAAATTGCTAATTAGAAGCACGTGGGCATAATTATCCTTGATTGGCCATACCTGTGTCACTGAAATTGCTAATTAGACGCACCTGGTCCTAATTAGCCTTGATTGTTCAAACCTGTGTCACTGCAATTCCTAATTAGACACACCTGGTCCGAATTATCCTTGATTGGCCACAACTGTGTCACTGAAATTGCTAATTAGATGCACATGGTCCAAATTTGCCTTGATTGGCCACACCTGTGTCACTGAAATTGCTAATTAGACACACCTGTTCCGAACTAGGCTTGATTCACCACACCTGTGTCACTGAAATTGCTAATTAGAACCACCTGGTCCTTATTAGACTTGATCGTCCACACCTATGTCTCTGAAATTGTGAATTTGAAACACCAGGTGCTAATTAGCCTTGATGGTCACTAATTCGAAACACCTGGTCGAAACTACACTTGATTGTCCACACCTGTTTCCCTCAAATTTCTAATTAGAAACACCTGGTCCAAGCTAGCCATGATTGTCCACACCTGTGCCACTGAAATTGCTAATTGGAAAAACCTGGTCCTACATAGACTTGGTTGTCCACACCTGTGTCACTGAAATTCATAAAGAAACACCAGGTGCTAATTAGCCTTGATTGTTGGTAATTAGAAACACCTGGCCGTAACTGGCCTTGATTGGCCACACCTCTTTTACTGAAATGGCTAATTAGACGCAGGTGTTCCTAGTTAGCCTTGATTGTCCACACCTGTGTCACTGAAATTGGTAATTAGATGCTGGTGGTCCTAATCAGCAGTGATTGTCCAGACCTGCGTCACTGAAAGTGCTAATTAGAAAATCCTGGTGCTAATTAGCCTTGATTGTCCACACCTGTGTCACTGAAATTGCTAATTAGAAAAACCTGGTCTTAATTAGCCTTGATTGTCAACACCTGTGCCACTGAAATTGCTAATTAGAAACACCAGGTCGTAATTAGCCTTCCTTTTTGCTAATTAGAAACACCTGCTCAAAATTTGCACTGATAGGCCACACCTGTGTCACTGAAATTACTAATTAAACACAGAAGGTCCTAATTAGCCTTGATTGTCCACCTCTGTGTCACTGAAATTGCTAATTGGAAAAACCTGGTCCTACATAGCCTTGGTTGTCCACACCTGTGTCACTGAAATTGATAAAGAAACACCAGATGCTAATTTGCCTTGATTGTTGCTAATTAAATACACCTGGTCCTTACTGACCTTGATTGGCCAAACCTCTTTCACTGACATGACTAATTAGAAAGAGGTGGTCCTAATTAGCCTTGATTGTCCACACTGTGTCACTGAAATTGCTAATTAGAAGCACCTGGTCCTAATTAGCCTTGATTGTTCAAACCTGTGTCACTGCAATTCCTAATTAGACGCACCTGGTCTGAATTATCCTTGATTGGCCACAAATGTGTCACTGAAATTGCTAATTAGATGCACATGGTCCAAATTTGCCTTGATTGGCCACACCTGTGTCACTGAAATTGCGATTTAGACCAACCTGGTCCTACATAGACTTGGTTGTCCACACCTGTGTCACTGAAATTGATAAAGAAACACCAGGTGCTAATTAGCCTTGATTGTTGGTAATTAGAAACACCTGGCCGTAACTGGCCTTGATTGGCCACACCTCTTTTACTGAAATGGCTAATGAGACGCAGGTGTTCCTAGTTAGCCTTGATTGTCCACACCTGTGTCACTCAAATTGCTAATTAGACACTGGTGGTCCTAATCAGCATTGATTGTCCAGACCTGAGTCACTGAAAGTGCTAATTAGAAAAACCTAGTCCTAAATAGCCTTGATTGTCCACACCTGTGTCACTGAAATTGCTAATTAGAAAAACCTGGTCTTAATTAGCCTTGATTGTCCACACCTGTGCCACTGAAATTGCTAATTAGAAAAACATGGATTTAATTAGGCTTGATTCACCACACCTGTGTCACAGAAATTGCTAATTAGATGCACGTGGTCCTAATTAGCCTTGATTGTCCACATCTGTGTCACTGGAATTGCTAATTAGAACCACCTGGTCCTTATTAGCCTTGATTGTCCACACCTATGTCTCTGAAATTGCTAATTTGAAACACCAGGTGCTAATTAGCCTTGATTGTCACTAATTAGAAACACCTGGTCGAAACTAGACTTGATTGTCCACACCTGTTTCCCTGAAATTTCTAGTTAGAAACACCTGGTCCAAACTAGCCTTGATTGTCCACACCTGTGCCACTGAAATTGCTAATTTGAAAAACCTGGTCCTACATAGACTTGGTTGTCCACACGTGTGTCACTGAAATTGATAAAGAAACACCAGGTGCTAATTAGCCTTGATTGTTGGTAATTAGAAACACCTGGCTGTAACTGGCCTTGAATGGCCACACCTCTTTTACTGAAATGGCTAATTAGACGCAGGTGTTCCTAATTAGCCTTGATTGTCCACACCTGTGTCACTGAAATTGCTAATTAGACGCACCTGTTCTGAACTAGGCTTGATTCACCACACCTGTGTCACTGAAATTGCTAATTAGACGCACGTGGTCCTAATCAGCCTTGATTGTCCACAACTGTGTCACTGGAATTGCTAATTAGAACCACCTGGTCCTTATTAGACTTGATCGTCCACACCTATGTCTCTGAAATTGCTAATTTTTACACCAGGTGCTAATTAGCCTTGATTGTCCACACCTGTTTCCCTGAAATTTCTAATTAGAAACACCTGGTGCAAGCTAGCCATGATTGTCCACACCTGTGCCACTGAAATTGCTAATTAGACGCTGGTGGTCCTAATCAGCATTGATTGTCCAGACCTGCGTCACTGAAGTGCTAATTAGAAAAACCTGGTCTTAATTAGCCTTGATTGTCCACACCTGTGCCACTGAAATTGCTAATTAGAAACACCAGGTCATAATTAGCCTTCATTTTCGCTAATTAGAAACACCTGGTCAAAATTAGCACTGATAGGCCACACCTGTGTAACTGAAATTTCTAATTAGACACAGGAGGTCCTAATTAGCCTTGATTGTCCACCTGTGTTTCACTGAAATTGCTAATTGGAAAAACCTGGTCCTACATAGCCTTGGTTGTCCACACCTGTGTCACTGAAATTGATGAAGAAACACCAGGTGCTAATTTGCCTTGATTGGTGCTAATTAGAAACACCTGGTCCTAACTTGCCTTGATTGGCCAAACCTTTTTCACTGAAATGATTAATTAGACGCAGGCGGTCCTAATTAGCCTTGATTGTCCACACTGTGTCACTGAAATTGCTAATTAGAACCACCCTGTCCTTATTAGACTTGATTGTCCACACCTATGTCTCTGAACTTGCTAATTTGAAACACCAGGTGCTAATTAGCCTTGATTGTCACTAATTAGAAACAACTGGTCGAAACTAGACTTGATTGTCCACACCTGTTTCCCTCAAATTTCTAATTAGAAACACCTGGTCCAAATTAGCCTTGATTGTCACACCTGTGCCATTGAAATTGCTAATTAGACTAACCTGGTCCTAATTAGACTTGATTGTCCACACCTGTGTCACTGAAATTACTAATTAGAAAAAACTGGTCCTAATTAGCGTTGATTGTCCACACCTATGTCTCTGAAATTGCTAATTTGAAACACCAGGTGCTAATTTGCCTTGATTGGTGCTAATTAGAAACACCTGGTCCTAACTGGCCTTGATTGGCCAAACCCCTTTCACTGAAATGACTAATTAGACGCAGGCGGTCCTAATTAGCCTTGATTGTCCACACTGTGTCACTGAAATTGCCAATTAGAAGCACCTGGTCCTAATTAGCCTTGATTTGTCACACCTGTGTCAGAGAAATTGCTACTTAGAAGTACGTGGGCATAATTATCCTTGATTGGCCACACCTGTGTCACAGAAATTGCTAATTAGACGCACCTGTTCCGAATTAGGCTTGATTCACCACACCTGTGTCACAGAAATTGCTAATTAGATGCACGTGGTCCTAATTAGCCTTGATTGTCCACATCTGTGTCACTGGAATTGCTAATTAGAACCACCTGGTCCTTATTAGCCTTGATTGTCCACACCTATGTCTCTGAAATTGCTAATTTGAAACACCAGGTGCAAATTAGCCTTGATTGTCACTAATTAGAAACACCTGGTCGAAACTAGACTTGATTGTCCACACCTGGTTCCCTGAAATTTTTGGTAGAAACACCTGGTCCAATCTAGCCTTGATTGTCCACACCTGTGCCACTGAAATTGCTAATTGGAAAAACCTGGTCCTACATAGACTTGGTTGTCCACACCTGTGTCACTGAAATTGATAAAGAAACACCAGGTGCTAATTAGCCTTGATTGTTGGTAATTAGAAACACCTGGCCATAACTGGCCTTGAATGGCCACACCTCTTTCACTGAAATGGCTAATTAGACGCACGTGGTCCTAATCATCCTTGATTGTCCACACCTGTGTCACTGGAATTGCTAATTAGAACCACCTGGTCCTTATTAGACTTGATCGTCCACACCTATGTCTCTGAAATTGCTAATTTGAAACAGCAGGTGCTAATTAGCCTTGATTGTCCACACCTGTTTCCCTGAAATTTCTAATTAGAAACACCTGGTCCAAGCTAGCCATGATTGTCCACACCTGTGCCACTGAAATTGCTAATTAGACGCTGGTGGTCCTAATCAGCATTGATTGTCCAGACCTGCGTCACTGAAGTGCTAATTAGAAAATCATGGTCCTAATTAGCCTTGATTGCTCACACCTGTGTCACTGAAATTGCTAATTAGAAAAACCTGGTCTTAATTAGCCTTGATTGTCCACACCTGTGCCACTGAAATTGCAAATTAGAAACACCAAGTCGTAATTAGCCTTCATTTTCGCTAATTAGAAACACCTGGTCAAAATTAGCACTGATAGGCCACACCTGTGTCACTGAAATTTCTAATTAGACACAGGAGGTCCTAATTAGCCTTGATTGTCCACCTCTGTGTTACTGAAATTGCTAATTGGAAAATCCTGGTCCTACATAGCCTTGGTTGTCCACACCTGTGTCACTGAAATTGATGAAGAAACACCAGGTGCTAATTTGCCTTGATTGGTGCTAATTAGAAACACCTGGTCCTAACTGGCCTTGATTGGCCAAACCTCTTTCACTGAAATGACTAATTAGATGCAGGCGGTCCTAATTAGCCTTGATTGTCCACACTGTGTCACTGAAATTGCTAATTAGAACCACCCTGTCCTTATTAGACTTGATTGTCCACACCTATGTCTCTGAACTTGTTAATTTGAAACACCAGGTGCTAATTACCTTGATTGTCACTAATTAGAAACAACTGGTCGAAACTAGACTTGATTGTCCACACCTGTTTCCCTCAAATTTCTAATTAGAAACACCTGGTCCAAACTAGCCTTGATTGTCACACCTGTGCCACTGAAATTGCTAATTAGCCTAACCTGGTCCTAATTAGACTTGATTGTCCACACCTGTGTCACTGAAATTACTAATTAGAAAAACTGGTCCTAATTAGCGTTGTTTGTCCACACCTATGTCTCTGAAATTGCTAATTTGAAACACCAGGTGCTAATTTGCCTTGATTGGTGCTAATTAGAAACACCTGGTCCTAACTGGCCATGATTGGCCAAACCCCTTTCACTGAAATGACTAATTAGATGCAGGCGGTCCTAATTAGCCTTGATTGTCCACACTGTGTCACTGAAATTGCTAATTAGAAGCACCTGGTCCTAATTAGCCTTGATTTGTCACACCTGTGTCAGAGAAATTGCTACTTAGAAGCACGTGGGCATAATTATCCTTGATTGGCCACACCTGTGTCACTGAAATTGCTAATTAGAAAAACATGGATTTAATTAGGCTTGATTCACCACACCTGTGTCACAGAAATTGCTAATTAGATGCACGTGGTCCTAATTAGCCTTGATTGTCCACATCTGTGTCACTGGAATTGCTAATTAGAACCACCTGGTCCTACATAGCCTTGATTGTCCACACCTATGTCTCTGAAATTGCTAATTTGAAACACCAGGTGCTAATTAGCCTTGATTGTCACTAATTAGAAACACCTGGTCGAAACTAGACTTGATTGTCCACACCTGTTTCCCTGAAATTTCTAGTTAGAAACACCTGGTCCAAACTAGCCTTGATTGTCCACACCTGTGCCACTGAAATTGCTAATTGGAAAAACCTGGTCCTACATAGACTTGGTTGTCCACACCTGTGTCACTGAAATTGATAAAGAAACACCAGGTGCTAATTAGCCTTGATTGTTGGTAATTAGAAACACCTGGCTGTAACTGGCCTTGAATGGCCACACCTCTTTTACTGAAATGGCTAATTAGACGCAGGTGTTCCTAATTAGCCTTGATTGTCCACACCTGTGTCACTGAAATTGCTAATTAGACGCACCTGTTCTGAACTAGGCTTGATTCACCACACCTGTGTCACTGAAATTGCTAATTAGACACACGTGGTCCTAATCAGCCTTGATTGTCCACAACTGTGTCACTGGAATTGCTAATTAGAACCACCTGGTCCTTATTAGACTTGATCGTCCACACCTATATCTCTGAAATTGCTAATTTTTAACACCAGGTGCTAATTAACCTTGATTGTCCACACCTGTTTCCCTGAAATTTCTAATTAAAAACACCTGGTCCAAGCTAGCCATGATTGTCCACACCTGTGCCACTGAAATTGCTAATTAGACGCTGGTGGTCCTAATCAGCATTGATTGTCCAGACCTGCGTCACTGAAGTGCTAATTAGAAAAACCTGGTCTTAATTAGCCTTGATTGTCCACACCTGTGCCACTGAAATTGCTAATTAGAAACACCAGGTCATAATTAGCCTTCATTTTCGCTAATTAGAAACACCTGGTCAAAATTAGCACTGATAGGCCACACCTGTGTAACTGAAATTTCTAATTAGACACAGGAGGTCCTAATTAGCCTTGATTGTACACCTCTGTGTCACTGAAATTGCTAATTGGAAAAACCTGGTCCTACATAGCCTTGGTTGTCCACACCTGTGTCACTGAAATTGATGAAGAAACACCAGGTGCTAATTTGCCTTGATTGGTGCTAATTAGAAACACCTGGTCCTAACTGGCCTTGATTGGCCGAACCTCTTTCACTGAAATGACTAATTAGACGCAGGCGGTCCTAATTAGCCTTGATTGTCCACACTGTGTCACTGAAATTGCTAATTAGAACCAAGATGTCCTTATTAGACTTGATTGTCCACACCTATGTCTCTGAACTTGCTAATTTGAAACACCAGGTGCTAATTAGCCTTGATTGTCACTAATTAGAAACAACTGGTCGAAACTAGACTTGATTGTCCACACCTGTTTCCCTCAAATTTCTAATTAGAAACACCTGGTCCAAATTAGCCTTGATTGTCACACCTGTGCCATTGAAATTGCTAATTAGACTAACCTGGTCCTAATTAGACTTGATTGTCCACACCTGTGTCACTGAAATTACTAATTAGAAAAACTGGTCCTAATTAGCGTTGATTGTCCACACCTATGTCTCTGAAATTGCTAATTTGAAACACCAGGTGCTAATTTGCCTTGATTGGTGCTAATTAGAAACACCTGGTCCTAACTGGCCTTGATTGGCCAAACCTCTTTCACTGAAATGACTAATTAGACGCAGGCGGTCCTAATTAGCCTTGATTGTCCACACTGTGTCACTGAAATTGCTAATTAGAACCACCCTGTCCTTATTAGACTTGATTGTCCACACCTATGTCTCTGAACTTGCTAATTTGAAACACCAGGTGCTAATTAGCCTTGATTGTCACTAATTAGAAACAACTGGTCGAAACTAGACTTGATTGTCCACACCTGTTTCCCTCAAATTTCTAATTAGAAACACCTGGTCCAAATTAGCCTTGATTGTCACACCTGTGCCATTGAAATTGCTAATTAGACTAACCTGGTCCTAATTAGACTTGATTGTCCACACCTGTGTCACTGAAATTACTAATTAGAAAAACTGGTCCTAATTAGCGTTGATTGTCCACACCTATGTCTCTGAAATTGCTAATATGAAACACCAGGTGCTAATTTGCCTTGATTGGTGCTAATTAGAAACACCTGGTCCTAACTGGCCTTGATTGGCCAAACCTCTTTCACTGAAATGACTAATTAGACGCAGGCGGTCCTAATTAGCCTTGATTGTCCACACTGTGTCACTGAAATTGCTAATTAGAACCACCCTGTCCTTATTAGACTTGATTGTCCACACCTATGTCTCTGAACTTGCTAATTTGAAATACCAGCTGCTAATTAGCCTTGATTGTCACTAATTAGAAACAACTGGTCGAAACTAGACTTGATTGTCCACACCTGTTTCCCTCAAATTTCTAATTAGAAACACCTGGTCCAAACTAGCCTTGATTGTCACACCTGTGCCACTGAAATTGCTAATTAGACTAACCTGGTCCTAATTAGACTTGATTGTCCACACCTGTGTCACTGAAATTACTAATTAGAAAAACTGGTCCTAATTAGCGTTGATTGTCCACACCTATGTCTCTGAAATTGCTAATTTGAAACACCAGGTGCTAATTTGCCTTGATTGGTGCTAATTAGAAACACCTGGTCCTAACTGGCCATGATTGGCCAAACCCCTTTCACTGAAATGACTAATTAGATGCAGGCGGTCCTAATTAGCCTTGATTGTCCACACTGTGTCACTGAAATTGCTAATTAGAAGCACCTGGTCCTAATTAGCCTTGATTGGTCACACCTGTGTCAGAGAAATTGCTACTTAGAAGCACGTGGGCATAATTATCCTTGATTGGCCACACCTGTGTCACTGAAATTGCTAATTAGAAAAACATGGATTTAATTAGGCTTGATTCACCACACCTGTGTCACAGAAATTGCTAATTAGATGCACGTGGTCCTAATTAGCCTTGATTGTCCACATCTGTGTCACTGGAATTGCTAATTAGAACCACCTGGTCCTACATAGCCTTGATTGTCCACACCTATGTCTCTGAAATTGCTAATTTGAAACACCAGGTGCTAATTAGCCTTGATTGTCACTAATTAGAAACACCTGGTCGAAACTAGACTTGATTGTCCACACCTGTTTCCCTGAAATTTCTAGTTAGAAACACCTGGTCCAAACTAGCCTTGATTGTCCACACCTGTGCCACTGAAATTGCTAATTGGAAAAACCTGGTCCTACATAGACTTGGTTGTCCACACCTGTGTCACTGAAATTGATAAAGAAACACCAGGTGCTAATTAGCCTTGATTGTTGGTAATTAGAAACACCTGGCTGTAACTGGCCTTGAATGGCCACACCTCTTTTACTGAAATGGCTAATTAGACGCAGGTGTTCCTAATTAGCCTTGATTGTCCACACCTGTGTCACTGAAATTGCTAATTAGACGCACCTGTTCTGAACTAGGCTTGATTCACCACACCTGTGTCACTGAAATTGCTAATTAGACACACGTGGTCCTAATCAGCCTTGATTGTCCACAACTGTGTCACTGGAATTGCTAATTAGAACCACCTGGTCCTTATTAGACTTGATCGTCCACACCTATATCTCTGAAATTGCTAATTTTTAACACCAGGTGCTAATTAACCTTGATTGTCCACACCTGTTTCCCTGAAATTTCTAATTAAAAACACCTGGTCCAAGCTAGCCATGATTGTCCACACCTGTGCCACTGAAATTGCTAATTAGACGCTGGTGGTCCTAATCAGCATTGATTGTCCAGACCTGCGTCACTGAAGTGCTAATTAGAAAAACCTGGTCTTAATTAGCCTTGATTGTCCACACCTGTGCCACTGAAATTGCTAATTAGAAACACCAGGTCATAATTAGCCTTCATTTTCGCTAATTAGAAACACCTGGTCAAAATTAGCACTGATAGGCCACACCTGTGTAACTGAAATTTCTAATTAGACACAGGAGGTCCTAATTAGCCTTGATTGTACACCTCTGTGTCACTGAAATTGCTAATTGGAAAAACCTGGTCCTACATAGCCTTGGTTGTCCACACCTGTGTCACTGAAATTGATGAAGAAACACCAGGTGCTAATTTGCCTTGATTGGTGCTAATTAGAAACACCTGGTCCTAACTGGCCTTGATTGGCCAAACCTTTTTCACTGAAATGACTAATTAGACGCAGGCGGTCCTAATTAGCCTTGATTGTCCACACTGTGTCACTGAAATTGCTAATTAGAACCAAGATGTCCTTATTAGACTTGATTGTCCACACCTATGTCTCTGAACTTGCTAATTTGAAACACCAGGTGCTAATTAGCCTTGATTGTCACTAATTAGAAACAACTGGTCGAAACTAGACTTGATTGTCCACACCTGTTTCCCTCAAATTTCTAATTAGAAACACCTGGTCCAAATTAGCCTTGATTGTCACACCTGTGCCATTGAAATTGCTAATTAGACTAACCTGGTCCTAATTAGACTTGATTGTCCACACCTGTGTCACTGAAATTACTAATTAGAAAAACTGGTCCTAATTAGCGTTGATTGTCCACACCTATGTCTCTGAAATTGCTAATTTGAAACACCAGGTGCTAATTTGCCTTGATTGGTGCTAATTAGAAACACCTGGTCCTAACTGGCCTTGATTGGCCAAACCTCTTTCACTGAAATGACTAATTAGACGCAGGCGGTCCTAATTAGCCTTGATTGTCCACACTGTGTCACTGAAATTGCTAATTAGAACCACCCTGTCCTTATTAGACTTGATTGTCCACACCTATGTCTCTGAACTTGCTAATTTGAAACACCAGGTGCTAATTAGCCTTGATTGTCACTAATTAGAAACAACTGGTCGAAACTAGACTTGATTGTCCACACCTGTTTCCCTCAAATTTCTAATTAGAAACACCTGGTCCAAATTAGCCTTGATTGTCACACCTGTGCCATTGAAATTGCTAATTAGACTAACCTGGTCCTAATTAGACTTGATTGTCCACACCTGTGTCACTGAAATTACTAATTAGAAAAACTGGTCCTAATTAGCAGTTGATTGTCCACACCTATGTCTCTGAAATTGCTAATATGAAACACCAGGTGCTAATTTGCCTTGATTGGTGCTAATTAGAAACACCTGGTCCTAACTGGCCTTGATTGGCCAAACCTCTTTCACTGAAATGACTAATTAGACGCAGGCGGTCCTAATTAGCCTTGATTGTCCACACTGTGTCACTGAAATTGCTAATTAGAACCACCCTGTCCTTATTAGACTTGATTGTCCACACCTATGTCTCTGAACTTGCTAATTTGAAATACCAGCTGCTAATTAGCCTTGATTGTCACTAATTAGAAACAACTGGTCGAAACTAGACTTGATTGTCCACACCTGTTTCCCTCAAATTTCTAATTAGAAACACCTGGTCCAAACTAGCCTTGATTGTCACACCTGTGCCACTGAAATTGCTAATTAGACTAACCTGGTCCTAATTAGACTTGATTGTCCACACCTGTGTCACTGAAATTACTAATTAGAAAAACTGGTCCTAATTAGCGTTGATTGTCCACACCTATGTCTCTGAAATTGCTAATTTGAAACACCAGGTGCTAATTTGCCTTGATTGGTGCTAATTAGAAACACCTGGTCCTAACTGGCCATGATTGGCCAAACCCCTTTCACTGAAATGACTAATTAGATGCAGGCGGTCCTAATTAGCCTTGATTGTCCACACTGTGTCACTGAAATTGCTAATTAGAAGCACCTGGTCCTAATTAGCCTTGATTTGTCACACCTGTGTCAGAGAAATTGCTACTTAGAAGCACGTGGGCATAATTATCCTTGATTGGCCACACCTGTGTCACTGAAATTGCTAATTAGAAAAACATGGATTTAATTAGGCTTGATTCACCACACCTGTGTCACAGAAATTGCTAATTAGATGCACGTGGTCCTAATTAGCCTTGATTGTCCACATCTGTGTCACTGGAATTGCTAATTAGAACCACCTGGTCCTACATAGCCTTGATTGTCCACACCTATGTCTCTGAAATTGCTAATTTGAAACACCAGGTGCTAATTAGCCTTGATTGTCACTAATTAGAAACACCTGGTCGAAACTAGACTTGATTGTCCACACCTGTTTCCCTGAAATTTCTAGTTAGAAACACCTGGTCCAAACTAGCCTTGATTGTCCACACCTGTGCCACTGAAATTGCTAATTGGAAAAACCTGGTCCTACATAGACTTGGTTGTCCACACCTGTGTCACTGAAATTGATAAAGAAACACCAGGTGCTAATTAGCCTTGATTGTTGGTAATTAGAAACACCTGGCTGTAACTGGCCTTGAATGGCCACACCTCTTTTACTGAAATGGCTAATTAGACGCAGGTGTTCCTAATTAGCCTTGATTGTCCACACCTGTGTCACTGAAATTGCTAATTAGACGCACCTGTTCTGAACTAGGCTTGATTCACCACACCTGTGTCACTGAAATTGCTAATTAGACACACGTGGTCCTAATCAGCCTTGATTGTCCACAACTGTGTCACTGGAATTGCTAATTAGAACCACCTGGTCCTTATTAGACTGATCGTCCACACCTATATCTCTGAAATTGCTAATTTTTAACACCAGGTGCTAATTAACCTTGATTGTCCACACCTGTTTCCCTGAAATTTCTAATTAAAAACACCTGGTCCAAGCTAGCCATGATTGTCCACACCTGTGCCACTGAAATTGCTAATTAGACGCTGGTGGTCCTAATCAGCATTGATTGTCCAGACCTGCGTCACTGAAGTGCTAATTAGAAAAACCTGGTCTTAATTAGCCTTGATTGTCCACACCTGTGCCACTGAAATTGCTAATTAGAAACACCAGGTCATAATTAGCCTTCATTTTCGCTAATTAGAAACACCTGGTCAAAATTAGCACTGATAGGCCACACCTGTGTAACTGAAATTTCTAATTAGACACAGGAGGTCCTAATTAGCCTTGATTGTACACCTCTGTGTCACTGAAATTGCTAATTGGAAAAACCTGGTCCTACATAGCCTTGGTTGTCCACACCTGTGTCACTGAAATTGATGAAGAAACACCAGGTGCTAATTTGCCTTGATTGTTGCTAATTAGAAACACCTGGTCCTAACTGGCCTTGATTGGCCAAACCTCTTTCACTGAAATGACTAATTAGACGCAGGCGGTCCTAATTAGCCTTGATTGTCCACACTGTGTCACTGAAATTGCTAATTAGAACCAAGATGTCCTTATTAGACTTGATTGTCCACACCTATGTCTCTGAACTTGCTAATTTGAAACACCAGGTGCTAATTAGCCTTGATTGTCACTAATTAGAAACAACTGGTCGAAACTAGACTTGATTGTCCACACCTGTTTCCCTCAAATTTCTAATTAGAAACACCTGGTCCAAATTAGCCTTGATTGTCACACCTGTGCCATTGAAATTGCTAATTAGACTAACCTGGTCCTAATTAGACTTGATTGTCCACACCTGTGTCACTGAAATTACTAATTAGAAAAACTGGTCCTAATTAGCGTTGATTGTCCACACCTATGTCTCTGAAATTGCTAATTTGAAACACCAGGTGCTAATTTGCCTTGATTGGTGCTAATTAGAAACACCTGGTCCTAACTGGCCTTGATTGGCCAAACCTCTTTCACTGAAATGACTAATTAGACGCAGGCGGTCCTAATTAGCCTTGATTGTCCACACTGTGTCACTGAAATTGCTAATTAGAACCACCCTGTCCTTATTAGACTTGATTGTCCACACCTATGTCTCTGAACTTGCTAATTTGAAACACCAGGTGCTAATTAGCCTTGATTGTCACTAATTAGAAACAACTGGTCGAAACTAGACTTGATTGTCCACACCTGTTTCCCTCAAATTTCTAATTAGATACACCTGGTCCAAATTAGCCTTGATTGTCACACCTGTGCCATTGAAATTGCTAATTAGACTAACCTGGTCCTAATTAGACTTGATTGTCCACACCTGTGTCACTGAAATTACTAATTAGAAAAACTGGTCCTAATTAGCGTTGATTGTCCACACCTATGTCTCTGAAATTGCTAATATGAAACACCAGGTGCTAATTTGCCTTGATTGGTGCTAATTAGAAACACCTGGTCCTAACTGGCCTTGATTGGCCAAACCTCTTTCACTGAAATGACTAATTAGACGCAGGCGGTCCTAATTAGCCTTGATTGTCCACACTGTGTCACTGAAATTGCTAATTAGAACCACCCTGTCCTTATTAGACTTGATTGTCCACACCTATGTCTCTGAACTTGCTAATTTGAAATACCAGCTGCTAATTAGCCTTGATTGTCACTAATTAGAAACAACTGGTCGAAACTAGACTTGATTGTCCACACCTGTTTCCCTCAAATTTCTAATTAGAAACACCTGGTCCAAACTAGCCTTGATTGTCACACCTGTGCCACTGAAATTGCTAATTAGACTAACCTGGTCCTAATTAGACTTGATTGTCCACACCTGTGTCACTGAAATTACTAATTAGAAAAACTGGTCCTAATTAGCGTTGATTGTCCACACCTATGTCTCTGAAATTGCTAATTTGAAACACCAGGTGCTAATTTGCCTTGATTGGTGCTAATTAGAAACACCTGGTCCTAACTGGCCATGATTGGCCAAACCCCTTTCACTGAAATGACTAATTAGATGCAGGCGGTCCTAATTAGCCTTGATTGTCCACACTGTGTCACTGAAATTGCTAATTAGAAGCACCTGGTCCTAATTAGCCTTGATTTGTCACACCTGTGTCAGAGAAATTGCTACTTAGAAGCACGTGGGCATAATTATCCTTGATTGGCCACACCTGTGTCACTGAAATTGCTAATTAGAAAAACATGGATTTAATTAGGCTTGATTCACCACACCTGTGTCACAGAAATTGCTAATTAGATGCACGTGGTCCTAATTAGCCTTGATTGTCCACATCTGTGTCACTGGAATTGCTAATTAGAACCACCTGGTCCTACATAGCCTTGATTGTCCACACCTATGTCTCTGAAATTGCTAATTTGAAACACCAGGTGCTAATTAGCCTTGATTGTCACTAATTAGAAACACCTGGTCGAAACTAGACTTGATTGTCCACACCTGTTTCCCTGAAATTTCTAGTTAGAAACACCTGGTCCAAACTAGCCTTGATTGTCACACCTGTGCCACTGAAATTGCTAATTGGAAAAACCTGGTCCTACATAGACTTGGTTGTCCACACCTGTGTCACTGAAATTGATAAAGAAACACCAGGTGCTAATTAGCCTTGATTGTTGGTAATTAGAAACACCTGGCTGTAACTGGCCTTGAATGGCCACACCTCTTTTACTGAAATGGCTAATTAGACGCAGTGTTCCTAATTAGCCTTGATTGTCCACACTGTGTCACTGAAATGCTAGTTAGACGCAACTGTTCTGACTAGGCTGATGATTCACCCACACCAGTGTCCACTGAAATTGCTAAGTAGACGCACGTGGTCCTAATCAGCCTTGATTGTCCACACTGTGTCCACTGGGAATTGCTATTAGAACCACCTGGTCCTTATTAGACTTGATCCTCCACACCTATGTCTCTGAAATTGCTAATTTTTAACACCAGGTGCTAATTTAGCCTTGATTGTCCACACCTGTTTACCTGAAATTTCTAATAGAAACAACCTGGTCAAGCTAGCCATGATTGTCCACACCCTGTGCACTGAATTGCTAATTAGATGCTTGTGGGTCCTAATCAGCATTGATGTCCAGACCTGCGTCAACTGATGTTAAGTAACTAATTAGAAAAACATGGTCTTAATTAGCCTTGATTGTCTCCAACCTGTGCCACTGAATTGCTAATTAGAAGCCCTGGTCCTAATTAGCCTTGATTTGTCCACAACTGATGTCAGAGAATTGACTACTTAGAAGCACGTGGGCATAATTATCCTTGATTGGCCACACCTGTGTCACTGAAATTGCTATTAGAAAACATGGATTTAATTAGGCTTGATTCACCACACCTGTGTCACAGAAATTGCTAATTAGATGCACGTGGTCCTAATTAGCCTTGATTGTCCACATCTGTGTCACTGGAATTGCTAATTAGAACCACCTGGTCCTTATTAGCCTTGATTGTCCACACCTATTGTCTCTGAAATTGCTAATTTGAAACACCAGGTGCTAATTAGCCTTGATTGTCACTAATTAGAAACCACTGGTCGAAACTAGACTTGATTGTCCACACACTTTTTCCCTGAAATTTCTAGTTAGAAACACCTGTCCAAACTAGCCTTGATTGTCCCACACCTGTGTCACTGAAATTGCGAATTGACCAACCTGGTCCTACATAGACTTGGTTGTCCACACCCTGTGTCACTGAAATTGATAAAGAAACACCAGGTGCTAATTAGCCTTGATTGTTGGTAATTAGAAACACCTGGCCGTAACTGGCCTTGATTGGCCACACCTCTTTTACTGAAATGGCTAATGAGACGCAGGTGTTCCTAGTTAGCCTTGATTGTCCACACCTGTGTCACTCAAATTGCTAATTAGACGCTGGTGGTCCTAATCAGCATTGATTGTCCAGACCTGAGTCACTGAAAGTGCTAATTAGAAAAACCTAGTCCTAAATAGCCTTGATTGTCCACACCTGTGTCACTGAAATTGCTAATTAGAAAAACCAGGTCTTAATTAGCCTTGATTGTCCACACCTGTGCCACTGAAATTGCTAATTAGAAAAACATGGATTTAATTAGGCTTGATTCACCACACCTGTGTCACAGAAATTGCTAATTAGATGCACGTGGTCCTAATTAGCCTTGATTGTCCACATCTGTGTCACTGGAATTGCTAATTAGAACCACCTGGTCCTACATAGCCTTGATTGTCCACACCTATGTCTCTGAAATTGCTAATTTGAAACACCAGGTGCTAATTAGCCTTGATTGTCACTAATTAGAAACACCTGGTCGAAACTAGACTTGATTGTGCACACCTGTTTCCCTGAAATTTCTAGTTAGAAACACCTGGTCCAAACTAGCCTTGATTGTCCACCTGTGCACTGAAATTGCTAATTGGAAAAACCTGGTCCTACATAGACTTGGTTCCACACCTGTGTCACTGAAATTGATAAAGAAACACCAGGTGCTAATTAGCCTTGATTGTTGGTAATTAGAAACACCTGGCTGTAACTGGCCTTGAATGGCCACACCTCTTTTACTGAAATGGCTAATTAGACGCAGGTGTTCCTAATTAGCCTTGATTGTCCACACCTGTGTCACTGAAATTGCTAAATAGACGCACCTGTTCTGAACTAGGCTTGATTCACCACACCTGTGTCACTGAAATTGCTAATTAGACGCACGTGGTCCTAATCAGCCTTGATTGTCCACAACTGTGTCACTGGAATTGCTAATTAGAACCACCTGGTCCTTATTAGACTTGATCGTCCACACCTATGTCTCTGAAATTGCTAATTTTTAACACCAGGTGCTAATTAGCCTTGATTGTCCACACCTGTTTCCCTGAAATTTCTAATTAGAAACACCTGGTCCAAGCTAGCCATGATTGTCCACACCTGTGCCACTGAAATTGCTAATTAGACGCTGGTGGTCCTAATCAGCATTGATTGTCCAGACCTGCGTCACTGAAGTGCTAATTAGAAAAACCTGGTCTTAATTGGCCTTGATTGTCCACACCTGTGCCACTGAAATTGCTAATTAGAAAAACCTGGTCTTAATTAGCCTTGATTGTCCACACCTGTGCCACTGAAATTGCAAATTAGAAACACCAGGTCGTAATTAGCCTTCATTTTCGCTAATTAGAAACACCTGGTCAAAATTAGCACTGATAGGCCACACCTGTGTCACTGAAATTTCTAATTAGACACAGGAGGTCCTAATTAGCCTTGATTGTCCACCTCTGTGTTACTGAAATTGCTAATTGGAAATCCTGGTCCTACATAGCCTTGGTTGTCCACACCTGTGTCACTGAAATTGATGAAGAAACACCAGGTGCTAATTTGCCTTGATTGGTGCTAATTAGAAACACCTGGTCCTAACTGGCCTTGATTGGCCAAACCTCTTTCACTGAAATGACTAATTAGATGCAGGCGGTCCTAATTAGCCTTGATTGTCCACACTGTGTCACTGAAATTGCTAATTAGAACCACCCTGTCCTTATTAGACTTGATTGTCCACACCTATGTCTCTGAACTTGCTAATTTGAAACACCAGGTGCTAATTACCTTGATTGTCACTAATTAGAAACAACTGGTCGAAACTAGACTTGATTGTCCACACCTGTTTCCCTCAAATTTCTAATTAGAAACACCTGGTCCAAACTAGCCTTGATTGTCACACCTGTGCCACTGAAATTGCTAATTAGACTAACCTGGTCCTAATTAGACTTGATTGTCCACACCTGTGTCACTGAAATTACTAATTAGAAAAACTGGTCCTAATTAGCGTTGTTTGTCCACACCTATGTCTCTGAAATTGCTAATTTGAAACACCAGGTGCTAATTAGCCTTGATTGTCACTAATTAGAAACACCTGGTCGAAACTAGACTTGATTGTCCACACCTTTTTCCCTGAAATTTCTAGTTAGAAACACCTGGTCCAAACTAGCCTTGATTGTCCACACCTTTGCCACTGAAATTGCTAATTGGAAAAACCTGGTCCTACATAGACTTGGTTGTCCACACCTGTGTCACTGAAATTGATAAAGAAACACCAGGTGCTAATTAGCCTTGATTGTTGGTAATTAGAAACACCTGGCTGTAACTGGCCTTGAATGGCCACACCTCTTTTACTGAAATAGCTAATTAGATGCAGGTGTTCCTAATTAGCCTTGATTGTCCACACCTGTTTCCCTGAAATTTCTAATTAGAAACACCTGGCCCAAGCTAGCCATGATTGTCCACACCTGTGCCACTGAAATTGCTAATTAGACGCTAGTGGTCCTAATCAGCATTGATTGTCCAGACCTGCGTCACTGAAGTGCTAATTAGAAAAACCTGGTCTTAATTAGCCTTGATTGTCCACACCTGTGCCACTGAAATTGCTAATTAGAAACACCAGGTCATAATTAGCCTTCATTTTCGCTAATTAGAAACACCTGGTCAAAATTAGCACTGATAGGCCACACCTGTGTAACTGAAATTTCTAATTAAACACAGGAGGTCCTAATTAGCCTTCATTGTACACCTCTGTGTCACTGAAATTGCTAATTGGAAAAACCTGGTCCTACATAGCCTTGGTTGTCCACACCTGTGTCACTGAAATTGATAAAGAAACACCAGGTGCTAATTTGCCTTGATTGTTGCTAATTAGATACACCTGGTCCTAACTGGCCTTGATTGGCCAAACCTCTTTCACTGAAATGACTAATTAGATACAGGCGGTCCTAATTAGCCTTGATTGTCCACACTGTGTCACTGAAATTGCTAATTAGAAGCACCTGTTCCTAATTAGCCTTGATTGGCCACAACTGTGTCACTGAAATTGCTAATTAGACACAGGAGGTCCTAATTAGCCTTGATTGTCCACCTCTGTGTCACTGAAATTGCTAATTGGAAAAACGTGGTCCTACATAGCCTTGGTTGTCCACACCTGTGTCACTGAAATTAATAAAGAAACACCAGGTGCTAATTTGCCTTGATTGTTGTCAATTAGAAACACCTGGTCCTAACTGGCCTTGATTCGCCAAACCTCTTTCACTGAAATGACTAATTATATGCAGGCGGTCCTAATTAGCCTTGATTTTCCACACTGTGGCACTGAAATTGCTAATTAGAAGCACCTGGTCCTAATTAGCCTTGATTGGCCACAACTGTGTCAGAGAAATTGCTAATTAGAAGCAAGTGGGCATAATTATCCTTGATTGGCCATACCTGTGTCACTGAAATTGCTAATTAGACGCACCTGGTCCTAATTAGCCTTGATTGTTCAAACCTGTGTCACTGCAATTCCTAATTAGACGCACCTGGTCCGAATTATCCTTGATTGGCCACAAATGTGTCACTGAAATTGCTAATTAGATGCACATGGTCCAAATTTTCCTTGATTGGCCACACCTGTGTCACTGAAATTGCTAATTAGACGCACCTGTTCCGAACTAGGCTTGATTCACCACACCTGTGTCACTGATATTGCTAATTAGACGCACGTGTACCTAATCAGCCTTGATTGTCCACACCTGTGTCACTGGAATTGCTAATTAGAACCACCTGGTCCTTATTAGACTTGATCGTCCACACCTATGTCTCTGAAATTGTGAATTTGAAACACCAGGTGCTAATTAGCCTTGATTGTCACTAATTAGAAACACCTGGTCGAAACTAGACTTGATTGTCCACACCTGTTTCCCTCAAATTTCTAATTAGAAACACCTGGTCCAAGCTAGCCATGATTGTCCACACCTGTGCCACTGAAATTGCTAATTGGAAAAACCTGGTCCTACATAGACTTGGTTGTCCACACCTGTGTCACTGAAATTGATAAAGAAACACCAGGTTCTAATTAGCCTTGATTGTTGGTAATTAGAAACACCTGGCCGTAACTGGCCTTGATTGGCCACACCTCTTTTACTGAAATGGCTAATGAGACGCAGGTGTTCCTAGTTAGCCTTGATTGTCCACACCTGTGTCACTGAAATTGCTAATTAGATGCTGGTGGTCCTAATCAGCATTGATTGTCCAGACCTGTGTCACTGAAAGTGCTAATTAGAAAATCCTGGTGCTAATTAGCCTTGATTGTCCACACCTGTGTCACTGAAATTGCTAATTAGAAAAACCTGGTCTTAATTAGCCTTGATTGTCAACACCTGAGCCACACTGAAATTGCTAATTAGAAACACCAGGTCGTAATTAGCCTTCCTTTTTGCTAATTAGAAACACCTGCTGAAAATTTGCACTGATAGGCCACACCTGTGTCAATGGAAACACCAGGTCGTAATTAGCCTTCTTTTTGCTAATTAGAAACACCTGCTGAAATTTGCACTGATAGGCCACACCTGTGTCAATGAAATTACTAATTAAACACAGGAGGTCCTAATTAGCCTTGATTGTCCACCTCTGTGTCACTGAAATTGCTAATTGGAAAAACACTAGCCTTGATTGTCACACCTGTGCCACTGAAATTGCTAATTAGACTAACCTGGTCCTAATTAGACTTGATTGTCCACACCTGTGTCACTGAAATTACTAATTAGAAAAACTGGTCCTAATTAGCGTTGTTTGTCCACACCTATGTCTCTGAAATTGCTAATTTGAAACACCAGGTGCTAATTAGCCTTGATTGTCACTAATTAGAAACACCTGGTCGAAACTAGACTTGATTGTCCACACCTTTTTCCCTGAAATTTCTAGTTAAAACACCTGGTCCAAACTAGCCTTGATTGTCCCACCTTTGCCACTGAAATTGCTAATTGGAAAAACCTGGTCCTACATAGACTTGGTTGTCCACACCTGTGTCACTGAAATTGATAAAGAAACACCAGGTGCTAATTAGCCTTGATTGTTGGTAATTAGAAACACCTGGCTGTAACTGGCCTTGAATGGCCACACCTCTTTTACTGAAATAGCTAATTAGACGCAGGTGTTCCTAATTAGCCTTGATTGTCCACACCTGTTTCCCTGAAATTTCTAATTAGAAAACCTGGCCCAAGCTAGCCATGATTGTCCACACCTGTGCCACTGAAATTGCTAATTAGACGCTAGTGGTCCTAATCAGCATTGATTGTCCAGACCTGCGTCACTGAAGTGCTAATTAGAAAAACCTGGTCTTAATTAGCCTTGATTGTCCACACCTGTGCCACTGAAATTGCTAATTAGAAACACCAGGTCATAATTAGCCTTCATTTTCGCTAATTAGAAACACCTGGTCAAAATTAGCACTGATAGGCCACACCTGTGTAACTGAAATTTCTAATTAAACACAGGAGGTCCTAATTAGCCTTGATTGTACACCTCTGTGTCACTGAAATTGCTAATTGGAAAAACCTGGTCCTACATAGCCTTGGTTGTCCACACCTGTGTCACTGAAATTGATAAAGAAACACCAGGTGCTAATTTGCCTTGATTGTTGCTAATTAGATACACCTGGTCCTAACTGGCCTTGATTGGCCAAACCTCTTTCACTGAAATGACTAATTAGATACAGGCGGTCCTAATTAGCCTTGATTGTCCACACTGTGTCACTGAAATTGCTAATTAGAAGCACCTGTTCCTAATTAGCCTTGATTGGCCACAACTGTGTCACTGAAATTGCTAATTAGACACAGGAGGTCCTAATTAGCCTTGATTGTCCACCTCTGTGTCACTGAAATTGCTAATTGGAAAAACGTGGTCCTACATAGCCTTGGGTTTCCACACCTGTGTCACTGAAATTAATAAAGAAACACCAGGTGCTAATTTGCCTTGATTGTTGTCAATTAGAAACACCTGGTCCTAACTGGCCTTGATTCGCCAAACCTCTTTCACTGAAATGACTAATTATATGCAGGCGGTCCTAATTAGCCTTGATTTTCCACACTGTGGCACTGAAATTGCTAATTAGAAGCACCTGGTCCTAATTAGCCTTGATTGGCCACAACTGTGTCAGAGAAATTGCTAATTAGAAGCAGTGGGCATAATTATCCTTGATTGGCCATACCTGGTCACTGAATTGCTAATTAGACGCACCTGGTCCTAATTAGCCTTGATTGTTCAAACCTGTGTCACTGCAATTCCTAATTAGACGCACCTGGTCCGAATTATCCTTGATTGGCCACAAATGTGTCACTGAAATTGCTAATTAGATGCACATGGTCCAAATTTGCCTTGATTGGCCACACCTGTGTCACTGAAATTGCTAATTAGACGCACCTGTTCCGAACTAGGCTTGATTCACCACACCTGTGTCACTGATATTGCTAATTAGACGCACGTGGTCCTAATCAGCCTTGATTGTCCACACCTGTGTCACTGGAATTGCTAATTAGAACCACCTGGTCCTTATTAGACTTGATCGTCCACACCTATGTCTCTGAAATTGTGAATTTGAAACACCAGGTGCTAATTAGCCTTGATTGTCACTAATTAGAAACACCTGGTCGAAACTAGACTTGATTGTCCACACCTGTTTCCCTCAAATTTCTAATTAGAAACACCTGGTCCAAGCTAGCCATGATTGTCCCACCTGTGCCACTGAAATTGCTAATTGGAAAAACCTGGTCCTACATAGACTTGGTTGTCCACACCTGTGTCACTGAAATTGATAAAGAAACACCAGGTTCTAATTAGCCTTGATTGTTGGTAATTAGAAACACCTGGCCGTAACTGGCCTTGATTGGCCACACCTCTTTTACTGAAATGGCTAATGAGACGCAGGTGTTCCTAGTTAGCCTTGATTGTCCACACCTGTGTCACTGAAATTGCTAATTAGATGCTGGTGGTCCTAATCAGCATTGATTGTCCAGACCTGCGTCACTGAAAGTGCTAATTAGAAATCCTGGTGCTAATTAGCCTTGATTGTCCACACCTGTGTCACTGAAATTGCTAATTAGAAAAACCTGGTCTTAATTAGCCTTGATTGTCAACACCTGAGCCACTGAAATTGCTAATTAGAAACACCAGGTCGTAATTAGCCTTCCTTTTGCTAATTAGAAACACCTGCTGAAATTTGCACTGATAGGCCACACCTGTGTCAATGAAATTACTAATTAAACACAGGAGGTCCTAATTAGCCTTGATTGTCCACCTCTGTGTCACTGAAATTGCTAATTGGAAAAACCTGGTCCTACATAGCCTTGGTTGTCCACACCTGTGTCACTGAAATTGATAAAGAAACACCAGGTGCTAATTTGCCTTGATTGTTGCCAATTAAATACACCTGGTCCTTACCGACCTTGATTGGCCAAACCTCTTTCACTGAAATGACTAATTAGAAAGAGGTGGTCCTAATTAGCCTTGATTGTCCACACTGTGTCACTGAAATTGCTAATTAGAAGCACCTGGTCCTAATTAGCGTTGATTGGCCACAACTGTGTCAGAGAAATTGCTAATTAAAAGCACGTGGGCATAATTATCCTTGATTGGCGATACCTGTGTCACTGAAATTGCTAATTAGACGCACCTGGTCCTAATTAGCCTTGATTGTTCAAACCTGTGTCACTGCAATTCCTAATTAGACGCACCTGGTCCGAATTATCCTTGATTGGCCACAAATGTGTCACTGAAATTGCTAATTAGATGCACATGGTCCAAATTTGCCTTGATTGGCCACACCTGTGTCACTGAAATTGCTAATTAGACGCACCTGTTCCGAATTAGGCTTGATTCACCACACCTGTGTCACTATTGCTAATTAGACGCACGTGGTCCTAATCAGCCTTGATTGTCCACACCTGTGTCACTGGAATTGCTAATTAGAACCACCTGGTCCTTATTAGACTTGATCGTCCACACCTATGTCTCTGAAATTGTGAATTTGAAACACCAGGTG
This sequence comes from Typhlomys cinereus, assembly GCA_023101885.1. Taxonomy (NCBI): domain Eukaryota; kingdom Metazoa; phylum Chordata; class Mammalia; order Rodentia; family Platacanthomyidae; genus Typhlomys; species Typhlomys cinereus. The sequence continues at coordinate 378,631 of JALPQD010000882.1, forward strand.
CTAATTAGCCTTGATGTCACTAATTAGAAACACCTGGTCGAAACTAGACTTGATTGTCCACACCTGTTTCCCTCAAATTTCTAATTAGAAACACCTGGTCCAAGCTAGCCATGATTGTCCACACCTGTGCCACTGAAATTGCTATTGGAAAAACCTGGTCCTACATAGACTTGGTTGTCCACACCTGTGTCACTGAAATTGATAAAGAAACACCAGGTTCTAATTAGCCTTGATTGTTGGTAATTAGAAACACCTGGCCGTAACTGGCCTTGATTGGCCACACCTCTTTTACTGAAATGGCTAATGAGACGCAGGTGTTCCTAGTTAGCCTTGATTGTCCACACCTGTGTCACTGAAATTGCTAATTAGATGCTGGTGGTCCTAATCAGCATTGATTGTCCAGACCTGCGTCACTGAAAGTGCTAATTAGAAAATCCTGGTGCTAATTAGCCTTGATTGTCCACACCTGTGTCACTGAAATTGCTAATTAGAAAAACCTGGTCTTAATTAGCCTTGATTGTCAACACCTGAGCCACTGAAATTGCTAATTAGAAACACCAGGTCGTAATTAGCCTTCCTTTTTGCTAATTAGAAACACCTGCTGAAAATTTGCACTGATAGGCCACACCTGTGTCAATGAAATTACTAATTAAACACAGGAGGTCCTAATTAGCCTTGATTGTCCACCTCTGTGTCACTGAAATTGCTAATTGGAAAAACCTGGTCCTACATAGCCTTGGTTGTCCACACCTGTGTCACTGAAATTGATAAAGAAACACCAGGTGCTAATTTGCCTTGATTGTTGCCAATTAAATACACCTGGTCCTTACCGACCTGGATTGGCCAAACCTCTTTCACTGAAATGACTAATTAGAAAGAGGTGGTCCTAATTAGCCTTGATTGTCCACACTGTGTCACTGAAATTGCTAATTAGAAGCACTGGTCCTAATTAGCGTTGATTGGCCAACTGTGTCAGAGAAATTGCGAATTAAAAGCACGTGGGCATAATTATCCTTGATTGGCGATACCTGTGTCACTGAAATTGCTAATTAGACGCACCTGGTCCTAATTAGCCTTGATGTTCAAACCTGTGTCACTGCAATTCCTAATTAGACGCACCTGGTCCGAATTATCCTTGATTGGCCACAAATGTGTCACTGAAATTGCTAATTAGATGCACATGGTCCAAATTTGCCTTGATTGGCCACACCTGTGTCACTGAAATTGCTAATTAGACGCACCTGTTCCGAATTAGGCTTGATTCACCACACCTGTGTCACTGAAATTGCTAATTAGATGCACGTGGTCCTAATCAGCTTGATTATCCACACCTGTGTCACTGGAATTGCTAATTAGAACCACCTGGTTCTTATTAGACTTGATCGTCCACACCTATGTCTCTGAAATTGCTAATTTGAAACACCAAGTGCTAATTAGCCTTGATTGTCCACACCTGTTTCCCTCAAATTTCTAATTAGAAACACCTGGTCCAAGCTAGCTATGATTGTCCACACCTGTGCCACTGAAATTGCTAATTAGACCAACCTGGTCCTACATAGACTTGGTTTTCCACACCTGTGTCACTGAAATTGATAAAGAAACACAGGTGCTAATTAGCCCTGATTGTTGGTAATTAGAAACACCTGGCCGTAACTGGCCTTGATTGGACACACCTCTTTAACTGAAATGGCTAATGAGACGCAGGTGTTCCTAATTAGCCTTGATTGTCCACACTGTGTCACTCAATTAATAATTAGATGCTGGTGGTCCTAATCAGCATTGATTGTCCAGACCTGCGTCACTGAAAGTGCTAATTAGAAAAACCTAGTCCTAAATAGCCTTGATTGTCCACACCTGTGCCACTGAAATTGCTAATTAGAAACACCAGGTCGTAATTAGCCTTTATTTTCGCTAATTAGAAACATCTGGTCAAAATTAGCACTGATAGGCCACACCCGTGTCACTGAAATTGCTAATTAGACACAGGAGGTCCTAATTAGCCTTGATTGTCCACCTCGGTGTTACTGAAATTGCTAATTGGAAAATCCTGGTCCTACATAGCCTTGGTTGTCCACACCTGTGTCACTGAATTGATGAAGAAACACCAGGTGCTAATTTGCCTTGATTGGTGCTAATTAGAAACACCTGGTCCTAACTGGCCTTGATTGGCCAAACCTCTTTCACTGAAATGACTAATAGACGCAGGCGGTCCTAATTAGCCTTGATTGTCCACACTGTGACACTGAAATTGCTAAATAGAAACACCCTGTCCTTATGAGACTTGATTGTCCACACCTATGTCTCTGAACTTGCTAATTTGAAACACAGGTGCTAATTAGCCTTGATTGTCACTAATTAGAAACAACTGGTCGAAACTAGACTTGATTGTCCACACCTGTTTCCTCAAATTTCTAATTAGAAACACCTGTCCAAACTAGCCTTGATTGAACACACCTGTGCCACTGAAATTGCTAATTAGACTAACCTGGTCCTAATAGACTTGATTGTCCACACCTGTGTCACTGAAATACTAATTAGAAAAACTGGTCCTAATTACCGTTGATTTCCACACCTATGTATCTGAAATTACTAATTTGAAACACCAGGTGCTAATTTGCCTTGATTGGTGCTAATTAGAAACACCTGGTCCTAACTGGCCTTGATTGGCCAAACCCCTTTCACTGAAATGATAATTAGACGCAGGCGGTCCTAATTAGCCTTGATTGTCCACACTGTGTCACTGAAATTGCTAATTAGAAGCACCTGGTCCTAATTAGCCTTGATTTGTCACCTGTGTCAGAGAAATTGCTACTTAGAAGCACGTGGGCATAATTATCCTTGATTGGCCACACCTGTGTCACAGAAATTGCTAATTAGACGCACCTGTTCCGAATTAGGCTTGATTCACCACACCTGTGTCACAGAAATTGCTAATTAGATGCACGTGGTCCTAATTAGCCTTGATTGTCCACATCTGTGTCCACTGGAATTGCTAATTAGAACCACCTGGTCCTTATTAGCCTTGATTGTCCACACCTATGTCTCTGAAATTGCTAATTTGAAACACCAGGTGCTAATTAGCCTTGATTGTCACTAATTAGAAACACCTGGTCGAACTAGACTTGATTTTCCACACCTGTTTCCCTGAAATTTCTAGTTAGAAACACCTGGTCCAATCTAGCCTTGATTGTCCACACCTGTGCCACTGAAATTGCTAATTGGAAAAACCTGGTCCTACATAGACTTGGTTGTCCACACCTGTGTCACTGAAATTGTAAAGAAACACCAGGTGCTAATTAGCCTTGATTGTTGGTAATTAGAAACACCTGGCCGTAACTGGCCTTGAATGGCCACACCTCTTTCACTGAAATGGCTAATTAGACGCACGTGGTCCTAATCAGCCTTGATTGTCCACACCTGTGTCACTGGAATTGCTAATTAGAACCACCTGGTCCTTATTAGACTTGATCGTCCACACCTATGTCTCTGAAATTGTAATTTGAAACACCAGGTGCTATTAGCCTTGATTGTCCACACCTGTTTCCCTGAAATTTCTAATTAGAAACACCTGGTCCAAGCTAGCCATGATTGTCCACACCTGTGCCACTGAAATTGCTAATTAGACGCTGGTGGTCCTAATCAGCATTGATTGTCCAGACCTGCGTCACTGAAGTGCTAATTAGAAATCATGGTCCTAATTAGCCTTGATTGTTCACACCTGTGTCACTGAATTGCTAATTAGAAAAACCTGGTCTTAATTACCTTGATTGTCCACACCTTGCCACTGAAATTGCTAATTAGAAACACCAGGTCGTAATTAGCCTTCATTTTCGCTAATTAGAAACACCTGGTCAAAATTAGCACTGATAGGCCACACCTGTGTCACTGAAATTGCTAATTAGACACAGGAGGTCCTAATTAGCCTTGATTGTCCACCTCTGTGTTACTGAAATTGCTAATTGGAAAATCCTGGTCCTACATAGCCTTGGTTGTCCACACTGTGTCACTGAAATTGATGAAGAAACACCAGGTGCTAATTTGCCTTGATTGGTGCTAATTAGAAACACCTGGTCATAACTGGCCTTGATTGGCCAAACCTCTTTCACTGAAATGACTAATTAGACGCAGGCGGTCCTAATTAGCCTTGATTGTCCACACTGTGTCACTGAAATTGCTAATTAGAACCAAGATGTCCTTATTAGACTTGATGGTCCACACCTATGTCTCTGAACTTGCTAATTTAAAACACCAGGTGCTAATTAGCCTTGATTGTCACTAATTAGAAACAACTGGTCGAAACTAGACTTGATTGTCCACACCTGTTTCCCTCAAATTTCTAATTAGAAACACCTGGTCCAAATTAGCCTTGATTGTCACACCTGTGCCATTGAAATTGCTAATTAGACTAACCTGGTCCTAATTAGACTTGGTTGTCCACACCTGTGTCACTGAAATTACTAATTAGAAAAACTGGTCCTAATTAGCGTTGATTGTCCACACTATGTCTCTGAAATTGCTAATTTGAAACACCAGGTGCTAATTTGCCCTTGATTGGTATAATTAGAAACACCTGGTCCTAACTGGCCTTGATTGGCCAAACCCCTTTCACTGAAATGACTAATTAGATGCAGGCGGTCCTAATTAGCCTTGATTGTCCACACTGTGTCACTGAATTGCTAATTAGAAGCACCTGGTCCTAATTAGCCTTGATTTGTCACACCTGTGTCAGAGAAATTGCTACTTAGAAGCACGTGGGCATAATTATCCTTGATTGGCCACACCTGTGTCACTGAAATTGCTAATTAGACGCACCTGTTCCGAATTAGGCTTGATTCACCACACCTGTGTCACAGAAATTGCTAATTAGATGCACGTGGTCCTAATTAGCCTTGATTGTCCACATCTGTGTCACTGGAATTGCTAATTAGAACCACCTGGTCCTTATTAGCCTTGATTGTCCACACCTATGTCTCTGAAATTGCTAATTTGAAACACCAGGTGCAATTAGCCTTGATTGTCACTAATTAGAAACACCTGGTCGAAACTAGACTTGATTGTCCACACCTGTTCCCTGAAATTTTGGTAGAAACACCTGGTCCAATCTAGCCTTGATTGTCCACACCTGTGCCACTGAAATTGCTAATTGGAAAAACCTGGTCCTACATAGACTTGGTTGTCCACACCTGTGTCACTGAAATTGATAAAGAAACACCAGGTGCTAATTAGCCTTGATTGTTGGTAATTAGAAACACCTGGACGTAACTGGCCTTGAATGGCCACACCTCTTTCACTGAAATGGCTAATTAGACGCACGTGGTCCTAATCAGCCTTGATTGTCCACACCTGTGTCACTGGAATTGCTAATTAGAACCACCTGGTCCTTATTAGACTTGATCGTCCACACCTATGTCTCTGAAATTGCTAATTTTTAACACCAGGTGCTAATTAGCCTTGATTGTCCACACCTGTTTCCCTGAAATTTCTAATTAGAAACACCTGGTCCAAGCTAGCCATGATTGTCCACACCTGTGCCACTGAAATTGCTAATTAGACGCTGGTGGTCCTAATCAGCATTGATTGTCCAGACCTGCGTCACTGAAGTGCTAATTAGAAAATCATGGTCCTAATTAGCCTTGATTGTTCACACCTGTGTCACTGAAATTGCTAATTAGAAAAACCTGGTCTTAATTAACCTTGATTGTCCACACCTTTGCCACTGAAATTGCAAATTAGAAACACCAGGTCGTAATTAGCCTTCATTTTCGCTAATTAGAAACACCTGGTCAAAATTAGCACTGATAGGCCACACCTGTGTCACTGAAATTTCTAATTAGACACAGGAGGTCCTAATTAGCCTTGATTGTCCACCTCTGTGTTACTGAAATTGCTAATTGGAAAATCCTGGTCCTACATAGCCTTGGTTGTCCACACTTGTGTCACTGAAATTGATGAAGAAACACCAGGTGCTAATTTGCCTTGATTGGTGCTAATTAGAAACACCTGGTCCTAACTGGCCTTGATTGGCCAAACCTCTTTCACTGAAATGACTAATTAGACGCAGGCGGTCCTAATTAGCCTTGATTGTCCACACTGTGTCACTGAAATTGCTAATTAGAACCAAGATGTCCTTATTAGACTTGATTGTCCACACCTATGTCTCTGAACTTGCTAATTTGAAACACCAGGTGCTAATTAGCCTTGATTGTCACTAATTAGAAACACTGGTCGAAACTAGACTTGATTGTCCACACCTGTTTCCCATCAAATTTCTAATTAGAAACACCTGGTCCAAATTAGCCTTGATTGTCACACCTGTGCCATTGAAATTGCTAATTAGACTAACCTGGTCCTAATTAGACTTGATTGTCCACACCTGTGTCACTGAAATTACTAATTAGAAAACTGGTCCTAATTAGCGTTGATTGTCCACACCTATGTCTCTGAAATTGCTATTTGAAACACCAGGTGCTAATTTGCCTTGATTGGTGCTAATTAGAAACACCTGGTCCTAACTGGCCTGATTGGCCAAACCTCTTTCACTGAAATGACTATTAGACGCAGGCGGTCCTAATTAGCCTTGATTGTCCACACTGTGTCACTGAATTGCTAATTAGAACACCCTGTCCTTATTAGACTTGATTGTCCACACCTATGTCTCTGAACTTGCTAATTTGAAACACCAGGTGCTAATTAGCCTTGATTGTCACTAATTATAAACAACTGGTCGAAACTAGACTTGATGGTCCACACCTGTTTCCCTCAAATTTCTAATTAGAAACACCTGGTCCAAACTACCTTGATTGTCACACATGTGCCACTGAAATTGCTAATTAGACTAACCTGGTCCTAATTAGACTTGATTGTCCACACCTGTGTCGCTGAAATTACTAATTATTAAAACTGGTCCTAATTAGCGGTGATTATCCACACCTATGTCTCTGAAATTGCTAATTTGAAACACCAGGTGCTAATTTGCCTTGATTGGTGCTAATTAGAACACCTGGTCCTAAACTGGCCATGATTGGCCAAACCCCTTCACTGAAATGACTAATTAGATGCAGGCGGTCCTAATTAGCCTTGATTGTCCACACTGTGTCCACTGAAATTGCTAATTAGAAGCACCTGGTCCTAATTAGCCTTGATTGGCAACACCCTGTGTCAGAGAAATTGCTAATTAGAAGCACGTGGGCATAATTATCCTTGATTGGCCACAACTGTGTCACTGAAATTGCTAATTAGACGCACGTGGTCCTAATCAGCCTTGATTGTCCACAACTGTGTCACTGGAATTGCTAATTAGAACAACCTGGTCCTTATTAGACTTGATCGTCCACACCTATGTCTCTGAATTGCTAATTTTTAACACCAGGTGCTATTAACCTTGATTGTCCACACCTGTTTCCCTGAAATTTCTAATTAGAAACACCTGGTCCAAGCTAGCCATGATTGTCCACACCTGTGCCACTGAAATTGCTATTAGACGCTGTTGGTCCTAATCAGCATTGATTGTCCAGACCTGCGTCACTGAAGTGCTAATTAGAAAACCTGGTCTTAATTAGCCTTGATTTCCACACCTGTGTCACTGAAATTACTAATTAGAAAAACTGGTCCTAATTAGCGTTGATTGTCCCACCTATGTCTCTGAAATTGCTAATTTGAAACACCAGGTGCTAATTGCCTTGATTGGTGCAATTAGAAACACCTGGTCCTAACTGGCCTTGATTGGCCAAACCTCTTTCACTGAAATGACTAATTAGACGCAGGCGGTCCTAATTAGCCTTGATTGTCCACACTGTGTCACTGAAATTGCTAATTAGAAGCACCTGTCCTAATTAGCCTTGATTTGTCACACCTGTGTCAGAGAAATTGGCTACTTAGAAGCACGTGGGCATAATTATCCTTGATTGGCCACACCTGTTTCACTGAAATTGCTAATTAGAAAAACATGGATTTAATTAGGCTTGATTCACCACACCTGTGTCACAGAAATTGCTAATTAGATGCACGTGGTCCTAATTAGCCTTGATTGTCCACATCTGTGTCACTGGAATTGCTAATTAGAACCACCTGGTCCTACATAGCCTTGATTGTCCACACCTATGTCTCTGAAATTGCTAATTTGAAACACCAGGTGCTAATTAGCCTTGATTGTCACTAATTAGAAACACCTGGTCGAAACTAGACTTGATTGTCCACACCTGTTTCCCTGAAATTTCTAGTTAGAAACACCTGGTCCAAACTAGCCTTGATTGTCCACACCTGTGCCACTGAAATTGCTAATTGGAAAACCTGGTCCTACATAGACTTGGTTGTCCACACCTGTGTCACTGAAATTGATAAAGAAACACCAGGTGCTAATTAGCCTTGATTGTTGGTAATTAGAAACACCTGGCTGTAACTGGCCTTGAATGGCCACACCTCTTTTACTGAAATGGCTAATTAGACGCAGGTGTTCCTAATTAGCCTTGATTGTCCACACCTGTGTCACTGAAATTGCTAATTAGACGCACCTGTTCTGAACTAGGCTTGATTCACCACACCTGTGTCACTGAAATTGCTAATTAGACGCACGTGGTCCTAATCAGCCTTGATTGTCCACAACTGTGTCACTGGAATTGCTAATTAGAACCACCTGGTCCTTATTAGACTTGATCGTCCACACCTATGTCTCTGAAATTGCTAATTTTTAACACCAGGTGCTAATTAACCTTGATTGTCCACACCTGTTTCCCTGAATTTCTAATTAGAAACACCTGGTCCAAGCTAGCCATGATTGTCCACACCTGTGCCACTGAAATTGCTAATTAACGCTGGTGGTCCTAATCAGCATTGATTGTCCAGACCTGCGTCACTGAAGTGCTAATTAGAAAAACCTGGTCTTAATTAGCCTTGATTATCCACACCTGTGCCACTGAAATTGCTAATTAGAAACACCAGGTCATAATTAGCCTTCATTTTCGCTAATTAGAAACACCTGGTCAAAATTAGCACTGATAGGCCACACCTGTGTAACTGAAATTTCTAATTAGACACAGGAGGTCCTAATTAGCCTTGATTGTACACCTCTGTGTCACTGAAATTGCTAATTGGAAAAACCTGGTCCTACATAGCCTTGGTTGTCGACACCTGTGTCACTGAAATTGATAAAGAAACACCAGGTGCTAATTTGCCTTGATTGTTGCTAATTAGATACACCTGGTCCTAACTGGCCTTGATTGGCCAAACCTCTTTCACTGAAATGACTAATTAGATACAGGCGTCCTAATTAGCCTTGATTGTCCACACTGTGTCACTGAAATTGCTAATTAGAAGCACCTGTTCCTAATTAGCCTTGATTGGCCACAACTGTGTCACTGAAATTGCTAATTAGACACAGGAGGTCCTAATTAGCCTTGATTGTCCACCTCTGTGTCACTGAAATTGCTAATTGGAAAAACGTGGTCCTACATATCCTTGGTTGTCCACACCTGTGTCACTGAAATTAATAAAGAAACACCAGGTGCTAATTTGCCTTGATTGTTGACAATTAGAAACACCTGGTCCTAAGTGGCCTTGATTCGCCAAACCTCTTTCACTGAAATGACTAATTAGATGCAGGCGGTCCTAATTAGCCTTGATTTCCACACTGTGGCACTGAAATTGCTAATTAGAAGCACCTGGTCCTAATTAGCCTTGATTGGCCACAACTGTGTCAGAGAAATTGCTAATTAGAAGCACGTGGGCATAATTATCCTTGATTGGCCATACCTGTGTCACTGAAATTGCTAATTAGACGCACCTGGTCCTAATTAGCCTTGATTGTTCAAACCTGTGTCACTGCAATTCCTAATTAGACGCACCTGGTCCGAATTATCCTTGATTGGCCACAACTGTGTCACTGAAATTGCTAATTAGATGCACATGGTCCAAATTTGCCTTGATTGGCCACACCTGTGTCACTGAAATTGCTAATTAGACGCACCTGTTCCGAACTAGGCTTGATTCACCACACCTGTGTCACTGAAATTGCTAATTAGACGCACGTGGTCCTAGTCAGCCTTGATTGTCCACACCTGTGTCACTGGAATTGCTAATTAGAACCACCTGGTCCTTATTAGACTTGATCGTCCACACCTATGTCTCTGAAATTGTGAATTTGAAACACAGGTGCTAATTAGCCTTGATGGTCACTAATTCGAAACACCTGGTCGAAACTAGACTTGATTGTCCACACCTGTTTCCCTCAAATTTCTAATTAGAAACACCTGGTCCAAGCTAGCCATGATTGTCCACACCTGTGCCACTGAAATTGCTAATTGGAAAAACCTGGTCCTACATAGACTTGGTTGTCCACACCTGTGTCACTGAAATTGATAAAGAAACACCAGGTGCTAATTAGCCTTGATTGTTGGTAATTAGAAACACCTGGCCATAACTGGCCTTGATTGTCCACACCTCTTTTACTGAAATGGCTAATTAGACGCAGGTGTTCCTAGTTAGCCTTGATTGTCCACACCTGTGTCACTGAAATTGCTAATTAGATGCTGGTGGTCCTAATCAGCATTGATTGTCCAGACCTGCGACACTGAAAGTGCTAATTAGAAAATCCTGGTGCTAATTAGCCTTGATTGTCCACACCTGTGTCACTGAAATTGCTAATTAGAAAAACCTGGTCTTAATTAGCCTTGATTGTCAACACCTGAGCCACTGAAATTGCTAATTAGAAACACCAGGTCCTAATTAGCCTTCCTTTTTGCTAATTAGAAACACCTGCTGAAAATTTGCACTGATAGGCCACACCTGTGTCACTGAAATTACTAATTAAACACAGGAGGTCCTAATTAGCCTTGATTGTCCACCTCTGTGTCACTGAAATTGCTAATTGGAAAAACCTGGTCCTACATAGCCTTGGTTGTCCAAACCTGTGTCACTGAAATTGATAAAGAAACACCAGGTGCTAATTTGCCTTGATTGTTGCCAATTAAATACACCTGGTCCTTACCGACCTTGATTGGCCAAACCTCTTTCACTGACATGACTAATTAGAAAGAGGTGGTCCTAATTAGCCTTGATTGTCCACACTGTGTCACTGAAATTGCTAATTAGAAGCACCTGGTCCTAATTAGCCTTGATTTGTCACACCTGTGTCAGAGAAATTGCTACTTAGAAGCACGTGGGCATAATTATCCTTGATTGGCCACACCTGTGTCACTGAAATTGCTAATTAGACGCACCTGTTCCGAATTAGGCTTGATTCACCACACCTGTGTCACTGAAATTGCTAATTAGATGCACGTGGTCCTAATCAGCCTTGATTGTCCACACCTGTGTCACTGGAATTGCTAATTAGAACCACCTGGTCCTTATTAGACTTGATCGTCCACACCTATGTCTCTGAAATTGCTAATTTGAAACACAAAGTGCTAATTAGCCTTGATTGTCCACACCTGTTTCCCTCAAATTTCTAATTAGAAACACCTGGTCCAAGCTAGCTATGATTGTCCACACCTGTGCCACTGAAATTGCTAATTAGACCAACCTGGTCCTACATAGACTTGGTTTTCCACACCTGTGTCACTGAAATTGATAAAGAAACACCAGGTGCTAATTAGCCCTGATTGTTGGTAATTAGAAACACCTGGCCGTAACTGGCCTTGATTGGCCACACCTCTTAACTGAAATGGCTAATGAGACGCAGGTGTTCCTAATTAGCCTTGATTGTCCACACCTGTGTCACTCAAATTAATAATTAGACGCTGGTGGTCCTAATCAGCATTGATTGTCCAGACCTGCGTCACTGAAAGTCCTAATTAGAAAAACCTAGTCCTAAATAGCCTTGATTGTCCACACCTGTGCCACTGAAATTGCTAATTAGAAACACCAGGTCGTAATTAGCCTTTATTTTCGCTAATTAGAAACATCTGGTCAAATTAGCACTGATAGGCCACACCCGTGTCACTGACATTGCTAATTAGACACAGGAGGTCCTAATTAGCCTTGATTGTCCACCTCTGTGTTACTCAAATTGCTAATTGGAAAATCTGGTCCTACATAGCCTTGGTTGTCCACACCTGTGTCACTGAAATTGATGAAGAAACACCAGGTGCTAATTTGCCTTGATTGGTGCTAATTAGAAACACCTGGTCCTAACTGGCCTTGATTGGCCAAACCTCTTTCACTAAAATGACTAATTATAAGCAGGCGGTCCTAATTAGCCTTGATTGTCCACACTGTGACACTGAAATTGCTAAATAGAAACACCCTGTCCTTATGAGACTTGATTGTCCACACCTATGTCTCTGAACTTGCTAATTTGAAACACCAGGTGATAATTAGCCTTCATTGTCACTAATTAGAAACAACTGGTCGAAACTAGACTTGATTGTCCACACCTGTTTCCCTCAAATTTCTAATTAGAAACACCTGGTCCAAACTAGCCTTGATTGTCCACACCTGTGCCACTGAAATTGCTAATTAGACTAACCTGGTCCTAATTAGACTTGATTGTCCACACCTGTGTCACTGAAATTACTAATTAGAAAAACTGGTCCTAATTAGCGTTGATTGTCCACACCTATGTCTCTGAAATTACTAATTTGAAACACCAGGTGCTAATTTGCCTTGATTGGTGCTAATTAGAAACACCTGGTCCTAACTGGCCTTGATTGGCCAAACCCCTTTCACTGAAATGACTAATTAGACGCAGGCGGTCCTAATTAGCCTTGATTGTCCACACTGTGTCACTGAAATTGCTAATTAGAAGCACCTGGTCCTAATTAGCCTTGATTTGTCACACCTGTGTCAGAGAAATTGCTACTTAGAAGCACGTGGGCATAATTATCCTTGATTGGCCACACCTGTGTCACTGAAATTGCTAATTAGACGCACCTGTTCCGAATTAGGCTTGATTCACCACACCTGTGTCACAGAAATTGCTAATTAGATGCACGTGGTCCTAATTAGCCTTGATTGTACACATCTGTGTCACTGGAATTGCTAATTAGAACCACCTGGTCCTTATTAGCCATGATTGTCCACACCTATGTCTCTGAAATTGCTAATTTGAAACACCAGGTGCTAATTAGCCTTGATTGTCACTAATTAGAAACACCTGGTCGAACTAGACTTGATTGTCCACACCTGTTTCCCTGAAATTTCTAGTTAGAAACACCTGGTCCAATCTAGCCTTGATTGTCCACACCTGTGCCACTGAAATTGCTAATTGGAAAAACCTGGTCCTACATAGACTTGGTTGTCCACACCTGTGTAAATGAAATTGATAAAGAAACACCAGGTGCTAATTAGCCTTGATTGTTGGTAATTAGAAACACCTGGCCGTAACTGGCCTTGAATGGCCACACCTCTTTCACTGAAATGGCTAATTAGACGCACGTGGTCCTAATCAGCCTTGATTGTCCACACCTGTGTCACTGGAATTGCTAATTAGAACCACCTGGTCCTTATTAGACTTGATCGTCCACACCTATGTCTCTGAAATTGCTAATTTGAAACACCAGGTGCTAATTAGCCTTGATTGTCCACACCTGTTTCCCTGAAATTTCTAATTAGAAACACCTGGTCCAAGCTAGCCATGATTGTCCACACCTGTGCCACTGAAATTGCTAATTAGACGCTGGTGGTCCTAATCAGCATTGATTGTCCAGACCTGCGTCACTGAAGTGCTAATTAGAAGATCATGGTCCTAATTAGCCTTGATTGTTCACACCTGTGTCACTGAAATTGCTAATTAGAAAAACCTGGTCTTAATTAGCCTTGATTGTCCACACCTGTGCCACTGAAATTGCTAATTAGAAACACCAGGTCGTAATTAGCCTTCATTTTCGCTAATTAGAAACACCTGGTCAAAATTAGCACTGATAGGCCACACCTGTGTCACTGAAATTTCTAATTAGACACAGGAGGTCCTAATTAGCCTTGATTGTCCACCTCTGTGTTACTCAAATTGCTAATTGGAAAATCCTGGTCCTACATAGCCTTGGTTGTCCACAACTGTGTCACTGAAATTGATGAAGAAACACCAGGTGCTAATTTGCCTTGATTGGTGCTAATTAGAAACGCCTGGTCCTAACTGGCCTTGATTGGCCAAACCTCTTTCACTGAAATGACTAATTAGACGCACGCGGTCCTAATTAGCCTTGATTGTCCACACTGTGTCACTGAAATTGCTAATTAGAACCACCCTGTCCTTATTAGACTTGATTGTCCACACCTATGTCTCTGAACTTGCTAATTTGAAACACCAGGTGCTAATTAGCCTTGATTGTCACTAATTAGAAACAACTGGTCGAAACTAGACTTGATTGTCCACATCTGTTTCCCTCAAATTTCTAATTAGAAACACCTGGTCCAAACTAGCCTTGATTGTCACACCTGTGCCACTGAAATTGCTAATTAGACTAACCTGGTCTAATTAGACTTGATTGTCCACACCTGTGTCACTGAAATTACTAATTAGAAAAACTGGTCCTAATTAGCGTTGATTGTCCACACCTATGTCTCTGAAATTGCTAATTTGAAACACCAGGTGCTAATTTGCCTTGATTGGTGCTAATTAGAAACACCTGGTCCTAACTGGCCTTGATTGGCCAAACCCCTTTCACTGAAATGACTAATTAGACGCAGGCGGTCCTAATTAGCCTTGATTGTCCACACTGTGTCACTGAAATTGCTAATTAGAAGCACCTGGTCCTAATTAGCCTTGATTTGTCACACCTGTGTCAGAGAAATTGCTACTTAGAAGCACGTGGGCATAATTATCCTTGATTGGCCACACCTGTGTCACTGAAATTGCTAATTAGACGCACCTGTTCCGAATTAGGCTTGATTCACCACACCTGTGTCACAGAAATTGCTAATTAGATGCACGTGGTCCTAATTAGCCTTGATTGTCCACATCTGTGTCACTGGAATTGCTAATTAGAACCACCTGGTCCTTATTAGCCATGATTGTCCACACCTATGTCTCTGAAATTGCTAATTTGAAACACCAGGTGCTAATTAGCCTTGATTGTCACTAATTAGAAACACCTGGTCGAACTAGACTTGATTGTCCACACCTGTTTCCCTGAAATTTCTAGTTAGAAACACCTGGTCCAATCTAGCCTTGATTGTCCACACCTGTGCCACTGAAATTGCTAATTGGAAAAACCTGGTCCTACATAGACTTGGTTGTCCACACCTGTGTCACTGAAATTGATAAAGAAACACCAGGCGCTAATTAGCCTTGATTGTTGGTAATTAGAAACACCTGGACGTAACTGGCCTTGAATGGCCACACCTCTTTTACTGAAATGGCTAATTAGACGCAGGTGTTCCTAATTATCCTTGATTGTCCACACCTGTGTCACTGAAATTGCTAATTAGACGCACCTGTTCTGAACTAGGCTTGAATCACCACACCTGTGTCACTGAAATTGCTAATTAGACGCACGTGGTCCTAATCAGCCTTGATTGTCCACAACTGTGTCACTGGAATTGCTAATTAGAACCACCTGGTCCTTATTAGACTTGATCGTCCACACCTATGTCTCTGAAATTGCTAATTTGAACCACCAGGTGCTTATTAGCCTTGATTGTCCACACCTGTTTCCCTGAAATTTCTAATTAGAAACACGTGGTCCAAGCTAGCCATGATTGTCCACACCTGTGCCACTGAAATTGCTAATTAGAAAAACCTGGTCCTACATAGACTTGGTTGTCCACACCTGTGTCACTGAAATTGATAAAGAAACACCAGGTGCTAATTAGCCTTGATTGTTGGTAATTAGAAACACCTGGCCGTAACTGGCCTTGAATGGCAACACCTCTTTCACTGAAATGGCTAATTAGACGCACGTGGTCCTGATCAGCCTTGATTGTCCACACCTGTGTCATTGGAATTGCTAATTAGAACCACCTGGTCCTTATTAGACTTGATCGTCCACACCTATGTCTCTGAAATTGCTAATTTGAAACACCAGGTGCTAATTAGCCATGATTGTCCGCATCTGTTTCCCTGAAATTTCTAATTAGAAACACCTGGTCCAAGCTAGCCATGATTGTCCACACCTGTGCCACTGAAATTGCTAATTAGACGCTGGTGGTCCTAATCAGCATTGATTGTCCAGACCTGCGTCACTGAAAGTGCTAATTAGAAAATCATGGTCCTAATTAGCCTTGATTGTTCACACCTGTGTCACTGAAATTGGTAACTAGAAAAACCTGGTCTTAATTAGCCTTGATTGTCCACACCTGTGCCACTGAAATTGCAAATTAGAAACACCAGGTCGTAATTAGCCTTCATTTCGCTAATTAGCAACACCTGGTCAAAATTAGCACTGATAGGCCACACCTGTGTCACTGAAATTTCTAATTAGACACAGGAGGTCCTAATTAGCCTTGATTGTCCACCTCTGTGTTACTCAAATTGCTAATTGGAAAATCCTGGTCCTATATAGCCTTGGTTGTCCACACCTGTGTCACTGAAATTGATGAAGAAACACCAGGTGCTAATTTGCCTTGATTGGTGCTAATTAGAAACACCTGGTCCTATCTGGCCTTGATTGGCCAAACCTCTTTCACTGAAATGACTAATTAGACGCAGGCGGTCCTAATTAGCCTTGATTGTCCACACTGTGTCACTGAAATTGCTAATTAGAACCACCCTGTCCTTATTAGACTTGATTGTCCACACCTATGTCTCTGAACTTGCTAATTTCAAACACCAGGTGCTAATTAGCCTTCATTGTCACTAATTAGAAACAACTGGTCGAAACTAGACTTGATTGTCCACACCTGTTTCCCTCAAATTTCTAATTAGAAACACCTGGTCCAAACTAGCCTTGATTGTCACACCTGTGCCACTGAAATTGCTAATTAGACTAACCTGGTCCTAATTAGACTTGATTGTCCACACCTGTGTCACTGAAATTACTAATTATTAAAAGTGGTCCTAATTAGCGTTGATTGTCCACACCTATGTCTCTGAAATTGCTAATTTGAAACACCAGGTGCTAATTTGCCTTGATTGGTGCTAATTAGAAACACCTGGTCCTAACTGGCCTTGATTGGCCAAACCCCTTTCACTGAAATGACTAATTAGACGCAGGCGGTCCTAATTAGCCTTGATTGTCCACACTGTGTCACTGAAATTGCTAATTAGAAGCACCTGGTCCTAATTAGCCTTGATTTGTCACACCTGTGTCAGAGAAATTGCTACGTAGAGGCACGTGGGCATAATTAGCCTTGATTGGCCACACCTGTGTCACTGAAATTGCTAATTAGAAAAACATGGATTTAATTAGGCTTGATTCACCACACCTGTGTCACAGAAATTGCTAATTAGATGCACGTGGTCCTAATTAGCCTTGATTGTCCACATCTTTGTCACTGGAATTGCTAATTAGAACCACCTGGTCCTTATTATCCTTGATTGTCCACACCTATGTCTCTGAAATTGCTAATTTGAAACACCAGGTGCTAATTAGCTTTGATTGTCACTAATTAGAAACACCTGGTCGAAACTAGACTTGATTGTCCACACCTGTTTCCCTGAAATTTCTAGTTAGAAACACCTGGTCCAAACTAGCCTTGATTGTCCACACCTGTGCCACTGAAATTGCTAATTGGAAAAACCTGGTCCTACATAGACTTGGTTGTGCACACCTGTGTCACTGAAATTGATAAAGAAACACCAGGCGCTAATTTGCCTTGATTGTTGGTAATTAGAAACACCTGGCCGTAACTGGCCTTGAATGGCCACACCTCTTTTACTGAAATGGCTAATTAGACGCAGGTGTTCCTAATTAGCCTTGATTGTCCACACCTGTGTCACTGAAATTGCTAATTAGACGCACCTGTTCTGAACTAGGCTTGAATCACCACACCTGTGTCACTGAAATTGCTAATTAGACGCACGTGGTCCTAATCAGCCTTGATTGTCCACAACTGTGTCACTGGAATTGCTAATTAGAACCACCTGGTCCTTATTAGACTTGATCGTCCACACCTATGTCTCTGAAATTGCTAATTTGAAACACCAGGTGCTAATTAGCCTTGATTGTCCACACCTGTTTCCCTGAAATTTCTAATTAGAAACACCTGGTCCAAGCTAGCCATGATTGTCCACACCTGTGCCACTGAAATTGCTAATTGGAAAAACCTGGTCCTACATAGACTTGGTTGTCCACACCTGTGTCACTGAAATTGATAAAGAAACACGAGGTGCTAATTAGCCTTGATTGTTGGTAATTAGAAACACCTGGCCGTAAGTGGCCTTGATTGGCCACACCTCTTTTACTGAAATGGCTAATTAGACGCAGGTGTTCCTAATTAGCCTTGATTGTCCACACCTGTGTCACTGAAATTGCTAATTAGATGCTGGTGGTCCTAATCAGCATTCATTGTCCAGACCTGCGTCACTGAAAGTGCTAATTAGAAAATCATGGTCCTAATTAGCCTTGATTGTTCACACCTCTGTCACTGAAATTGCTAATTAGAAAAACCTGGTCTTAATTAGCCTTGATTGTCCACACCTGTGCCACTGAAATTGCAAATTAGAAACACCAGGTCGTAATTAGCCTTCATTTTCGCTAATTAGCAACACCTGGTCAAAATAAGCACTGATAGGCCACACCTGTGTCACTGAAATTGCTAATTAGACACAGGATGTCCTAATTAGCCTTGATTGTCCACCTCTGTGTTACTGAAATTGCTAATTGGAAAATCCTGGTCCTACATAGCCTTGGTTGTCACACCTGTGCCACTGAAATTGCTAATTAGACTAACCTGGTCCTAATTAGACTTGATTGTCCACACCTGTGTCACTGAAATTACTAATTAGAAAAACTGGTCCTAATTAGCGTTGATTGTCCACACCTATGTCTCTAAAATTGCTAATTTGAAACACCAGGTGCTAATTTGCCTTGATTGGTGCTAATTAGAAACACCTGGTCCTAACTGGCCTTGATTGGCCAAACCTCTTTCACTGAAATGGCTAATTAGATGCAGGCGGTCCTAATTAGCCTTGATTGTCCACACTGTGTCACTGAAATTGCTAATTAGAACCACCCTGTCCTTATTAGACTTGATTGTCCACACCTATGTCTCTGAACTTGCTAATTTGAAACACCAGGTGCTAATTAGCCTTCATTGTCACTAACTAGAAACAACTGGTCGAAACTAGACTTGATTGTCCACACCTGTTTCCCTCAAATTTCTAATTAGAAACACCTGGTCCAAACTAGCCTTGATTGTCACACCTGTGCCACTGAAATTGCTAATTAGACTAACCTGGTCCTAATTAGACTTGATTGTCCACACCTGTGTCACTGAAATTACTAATTAGAAAAACTGGTCCTAATTAGCGTTGATTGTCCACACCTATGTCTCTGAAATTGCTAATTTAAAACACCAGGTGCTAATTTGCCTTGATTGGTGCTAATTAGAAACACCTGTCCTAACTGGCCTTGATTGGCCAAACCCCTTTCACTGAAATGACTAATTAGACGCAGGCGGTCCTAATTAGCCTTGATTGTCCACACTGTGTCACTGAAATTGCTAATTAGAAGCACCTGGTCCTAATTAGCCTTGATTTGTCACACCTGTGTCAGAGAAATTGCTACGTAGAGGCACGTGGGCATAATTAGCCTTGATTGGCCACACCTGTGTCACTGAAATTGCTAATTAGAAAAACATGGATTTAATTAGGCTTGATTCACCACACCTGTGTCACAGAAATTGCTAATTAGATGCACGTGGTCCTAATTAGCCTTGATTGTCCACATCTGTGTCACTGGAATTGCTAATTAGAACCACCTGGTCCTTATTAGCCTTGATTGTCCACACCTATGTCTCTGAAATTGCTAATTTGAAACACCAGGTGCTAATTAGCCTTGATTGTCACTAATTAGAAACACCTGGTTGAAACTAGACTTGATTGTCCACACCTGTTTCCCTGAAATTTCTAGTTAGAAACACCTGGTCCAAACTAGTCTTGATTGTCCACACCTGTGCCACTGAAATTGCTAATTGGAAAAACCTGGTCCTACATAGACTTGGTTGTCCACACCTGTGTCACTGAAATTGATAAAGAAACACCAGGCGCTAATTAGCCTTGATTGTTGGTAATTAGAAACACCTGGACGTAACTGGCCTTGAATGGCCACACCTCTTTTACTGAAATGGCTAATTAGACGCAGGTGTTCCTAATTATCCTTGATTGTCCACACCTGTGTCACTGAAATTGCTAATTAGACGCACCTGTTCTGAACTAGGCTTGATTCACCACACCTGTGTCACTGAATTGCTAATTAGACGCACGTGGTCCTAATCAGCCTTGATTGTCCACAACTGTGTCACTGGAATTGCTAATTAGAACCACCTGGTCCTTATTAGACTTGATCGTCCACACCTATGTCTCTGAAATTGCTAATTTGAACCACCAGGTGCTTATTAGCCTTGATTGTCCACACCTGTTTCCCTGAAATTTCTAATTAGAAACACGTGGTCCAAGCTAGCCATGATTGTCCACACCTGTGCCACTGAAATTGCTAATTAGAAAAACCTGGTCCTACATAGTCTTGGTTGTCCACACCTGTGTCACTGAAATTGATAAAGAAACACGAGGTGCTAATTAGCCTTGATTGTTGGTAATTAGAAACACCTGGCCGTAACTGGCCTTGAATGGCAACACCTCTTTCACTGAAATGGCTAATTAGACGCACGTGGTCCTGATCAGCCTTGATTGTCCACACCTGTGTCATTGGAATTGCTAATTAGAACCACCTGGTCCTTATTAGACTTGATCGTCCACACCTATGTCTCTGAAATTGCTAATTTGAAACACCAGGTGCTAATTAGCCATGATTGTCCGCATCTGTTTCCCTGAAATTTCTAATTAGAAACACCTGGTCCAAGCTAGCCATGATTGTCCACACCTGTGCCACTGAAATTGCTAATTAGACGCTGGTGGTCCTAATCAGCATTGATTGTCCAGACCTGCGTCACTGAAAGTGCTAATTAGAAAATCATGGTCCTAATTAGCCTTGATTGTTCACACCTGTGTCACTGAAATTGGTAACTAGAAAAACCTGGTCTTAATTAGCCTTGATTGTCCACACCTGTGCCACTGAAATTGCAAATTAGAAACACCAGGTCGTAATTAGCCTTCATTTTCGCTAATTAGAAACACCTGGTCAAAATTAGCACTGATAGGCCACACCTGTGTCACTGAAATTTCTAATTAGACACAGGAGGTCCTAATTAGCCTTGATTGTCCACCTCTGTGTTACTCAAATTGCTAATTGGAAAATCCTGGTCCTATATAGCCTTGGTTGTCCACACCTGTGTCACTGAAATTGATGAAGAAACACCAGGTGCTAATTTGCCTTGATTGGTGCTAATTAGAAACACCTGGTCCTATCTGGCCTTGATTGGCCAAACCTCTTTCACTGAAATGACTAATTAGACGCAGGCGGTCCTAATTAGCCTTGATTGTCCACACTGTGTCACTGAAATTGCTAATTAGAACCACCCTGTCCTTATTAGACTTGATTGTCCACACCTATGTCTCTGAACTTGCTAATTTGAAACACCAGGTGCTAATTAGCCTTGATTGTCACTAATTAGAAACAACTGGTCGAAACTAGACTTGATTGTCCACACCTGTTTCCCTCAAATTTCTAATTAGAAACACCTGGTCCAAACTAGCCTTGATTGTCACACCTGTGCCACTGAAATTGCTAATTAGACTAACCTGGTCCTAATTAGACTTGATGTCCACACCTGTGTCACTGAAATTACTAATTATTAAAAGTGGTCCTAATTAGCGTGATTGTCCACACCTATGTCTCTGAAATTGCTAATTTGAAACACCAGGTGCTAATTTGCCTTGATTGGTGCTAATTAGAAACACCTGGTCCTAACTGGCCTTGATTGGCCAAACCCCTTTCACTGAAATGACTAATTAGACGCAGGCGGTCCTAATTAGCCTTGATTGTCCACACTGTGTCACTGAAATTGCTAATTAGAAGCACCTGTCCTAATTAGCCTTGATTTGTCACACCTGTGTCAGAGAAATTGCTACGTAGAGGCACGTGGGCATAATTAGCCTTGATTGGCCACACCTGTGTCACTGAAATTGCTAATTAGAAAAACATGTATTTAATTAGGCTTGATTCACCACACCTGTGTCACAGAAATTGCTAATTAGATGCACGTGGTCCTAATTAGCCTTGAATGTCCACATCTGTGTCACTGGAATTGCTAATTAGAACCACCTGGTCCTTATTATCCTTGATTGTCCACACCTATGTCTCTGAATTGCTAATTTGAAACAACAGGTGCTAATTAGCCTTGATTGTCACTAATTAGAAACACCTGGTCGAAACTAGACTTGATTGTCCACACCTGTTTCCCTGAAATTTCTAGTTAGAAACACCTGGTCCAAACTAGCCTTGATTGTCCACACCTGTGCCACTGAAATTGCTAATTGGAAAAACCTGGTCCTACATAGACTTGGTTGTGCACACCTGTGTCACTGAAATTGATAAAGAAACACCAGGCGCTAATTAGCCTTGATTGTTGGTAATTAGAAACACCTGGCCGTAACTGGCCTTGAATGGCCACACCTCTTTTACTGAAATGGCTAATTAGACGCAGGTGTTCCCAATTAGCCTTGATTGTCCACACCTGTGTCACTGAAATTGCTAATTAGACGCACCTGTTCTGAACTAGGCTTGAATCACCACACCTGTGTCACTGAAATTGCTAATTAGACGCACGTGGTCCTAATCAGCCTTGATTGTCCACAACTGTGTCACTGGAATTGCTAATTAGAACCACCTGGTCCTTATTAGACTTGATCGTCCACACCTATGTCTCTGAAATTGCTAATTTGAAACACCAGGTGCTAATTAGCCTTGATTGTCCACACCTGTTTCCCTGAAATTTCTAATTAGAAACACCTGGTCCAAGCTAGCCATGATTGTCCACACCTGTGCCACTGAAATTGCTAATTGGAAAAACCTGGTCCTACATAGACTTGGTTGTCCACACCTGTGTCACTGAAATTGATAAAGAAACACAGGTGCTAATTAGCCTTGATTGTTGGTAATTAGAAACACCTGGCCGTAAGTGGCCTTGATTGGCCACACCTCTTTACTGAAATGGCTAATTAGACGCAGGTGTTCCTAATTAGCCTTGATTGTCCACACCTGTGTCACTGAAATTGCTAATTAGATGCTGGTGGTCCTAATCAGCATTCATTGTCCAGACCTGCGTCACTGAAAGTGCTAATTAGAAAATCATGGTCCTAATTAGCCTTGATGTTCACACCTCTGTCACTGAAATTGCTAATTAGAAAAACCTGGTCTTAATTAGCCTTGATGTCCACACCTGTGCCACTGAAATTGCAAATTAGAAACACCAGGTCGTAATTAGCCTTCATTTTCGCTAATTAGCAAACACCTGGTCAAAATTAGCACTGATAGGCCACACCTGTGTCACTGAAATTGCTAATTAGACACAGGATGTCCTAATTAGCCTTGATTGTCCACCTCTGTGTTACTGAAATTGCTAATTGGAAAATCCTGGTCCTACATAGACTTGGTTGTCACACCTGTGCCACTGAAATTGCTAATTAGACTAACCTGGTCCTAATTAGACTTGATTGTCCACACCTGTGTCACTGAAATTACTAATTAGAAAAACTGGTCCTAATTAGCGTTGATTGTCCACACCTATGTCTCTAAAATTGCTAATTTGAAACACCAGGTGCTAATTTGCCTTGATTGGTGCTAATTAGAAACACCTGGTCCTAACTGGCCTTGATTGGCCAAACCCCTTTCACTGAAATGACTAATTAGACGCAGGCGGTCCTAATTAGCCTTGATTGTCCACACTGTGTCACTGAAATTGCTAATTAGAAGCACCTGGTCCTAATTAGCCTTGATTTGTCACACCTGTGTCAGAGAAATTGCTATGTAGAAGCACGTGGGCATAATTAGCCTTGATTGGCCACACCTGTGTCACTGAAATTGCTAATTAGAAAAACATGGATTTAATTAGGCTTGATTCACCACACCTGTGTCACAGAAATTGCTAATTAGATGCA
The DNA here is from genome assembly GCA_023101885.1 of Typhlomys cinereus. Taxonomy (NCBI): domain Eukaryota; kingdom Metazoa; phylum Chordata; class Mammalia; order Rodentia; family Platacanthomyidae; genus Typhlomys; species Typhlomys cinereus. The sequence goes on from JALPQD010000882.1 coordinate 402,722, forward strand.
CGTGGTCCTAATTAGCCTTGATTGTCCACATCTGTGTCACTGGAATTGCTAATTAGAACCACCTGGTCCTTATTAGCCTTGATTGTCCACACCTATGTCTCTGAAATTGCTAATTTGAAACACCAGGTGCTAATTAGCCTTGATTGTCACTAATTAGAAACACCTGGTTGAAACTAGACTTGATTGTCCACACCTGTTTCCCTGAAATTTCTAGTTAGAAACACCTGGTCCAAACTAGTCTTGATTGTCCAAACCTGTGCCACTGAAATTGCTAATTGGAAAAACCTGGTCCTATATAGACTTGGTTGTCCACACCTGTGTCACTGAAATTGATAAAGAAACACCAGGCGCTAATTAGCCTTGATTGTTGGTAATTAGAAACACCTGGACGTAACTGGCCTTGAATGGCCACACCTCTTTTACTGAAATGGCTAATTAGACGCAGGTGTTCCCAATTAGCCTTGATTGTCCACACCTGTGTCACTGAAATTGCTAATTAGACGCACCTGTTCTGAACTAGGCTTGATTCACCACACCTGTGTCACTGAAATTGCTAATTAGACGCACGTGGTCCTAATCAGCCTTGATTGTCCACAAACTGTGTCACTGGAATTGCTAATTAGAACCACCTGGTCCTTATTAGACTTGATCGTCCACACCTATGTCTCTGAAATTGCTAATTTGAACCACCAGGTGCTTATTAGCCTTGATTGTCCACACCTGTTTCCCTGAAATTTCTAGTTAGAAACACGTGGTCCAAGCTAGCCATGATTGTCCACACCTGTGCCACTGAAATTGCTAATTAGAAAAACCTGGTCCTACATACACTTGGTTGTCCACACCTGTGTCACTGAAATTGATAAAGAAACACCAGGTGCTAATTAGCCTTGATTGTTGGTAATTAGAAACACCTGGCCGTAAGTGGCCTTGATTGGCCACACCTCTTTTACTGAAATGGCTAATTAGACGCAGGTGTTCCTAATTAGCCTTGATTGTCCACACCTGTGTCACTGAAATTGCTAATTAGACGCTGGTGGTCCTAATCAGCATTGATTGTCCAGACCTGCGTCACTGAAAGTGCTAATTAGAAAATCATGGTCCTAATTAGCCTTGATTGTTCACACCTGTGTCACTGAAATTGCTAATTAGAAAAACCTGGTCTTAATTAGCCTTGATTGTCCACACCTGTGCCACTGAAATTGCAAATTAGAAACACCAGGTCGTAATTAGCCTTCATTTTCGCTAATTAGCAACACCTGGTCAAAATTAGCACTGATAGGCCACACCTGTGTCACTGAAATTGCTAATTAGACACAGAAGGTCCTAATTAGCCTTGATTGTCCACCTCTGTGTTACTGAAATTGCTAATTGGAAAATCCTGGTCCTACATAGCCTTGGTTGTCACACCTGTGCCACTGAAATTGCTAATTAGACTAACCTGGTCCTAATTAGACTTGATTGTCCACACCTGTGTCACTGAAATTACTAATTAGAAAAACTGGTCCTAATTAGCGTTGATTGTCCACACCTATGTCTCTGAAATTGCTAATTTGAAACACCAGGTGCTAATTTGCCTTGATTGGTGCTAATTAGAAACACCTGGTCCTAACTGGCCTTGATTGGCCAAACCCCTTTCACTGAAATGACTAATTAGACGCAGGCGGTCCTAATTAGCCTTGATTGTCCACACTGTGTCACTGAAATTGCTAATTAGAAGCACCTGGTCCTAATTAGCCTTGATTTGTCACACCTGTGTCAGAGAAATTGCTACGTAGAAGCACGTGGGCATAATTATCCTTGATTGGCCACACCTGTGTCACTGAAATTGCTAATTAGAAAAACATGGATTTAATTAGGCTTGATTCACCACACCTGTGTCACAGAAATTGCTAATTAGATGCACGTGGTCCTAATTAGCCTTGATTGTCCACATCTGTGTCACTGGAATTGCTAATTAGAACCACCTGGTCCTTATTATCCTTGATTGTCCACACCTATGTCTCTGAAATTGCTAATTTGAACACCAGGTGCTAATTAGCCTTGATTGTCACTAATTAGAAACACCTGGTCGAAAATAGACTTAATTGTCCACACCTGTTTCCCTGAAAATTTCTAGTTAGAAACACCTGGTCCAAACTAGCCTTGATTGTCCACACCTGTGCCACTGAAATTGCTAATTGGAAAAACCTGGTCCTACATAGACTTGGTTGTCCACACCTGTGTCACTGAAATTGATAAAGAAACACCAGGCGCTAATTAGCCTTGATTGTTGGTAATTAGAAACACCTGCCGTAACTGGCCTGAATGGCCACACCTCTTTTACTGAAATGGCTAAGTAGACGCAGGTGTTCCTAATTAGCCTTGATTGTCCACACCTGTGTCACTGAAATTGCTAATTAGACGCACCTGTTCTGAACTAGGCTTGAATCACCACACCTGTGTCACTGAAATTGCTAATTAGACGCACGTGGTCCTAATCAGCCTTGATTGTCCACAACTGTGTCACTGTAATTGCTAATTAGAACCACCTGGTCCTTATTAGACTTGATCGTCCACACCTATGTCTCTGAAATTGCTAATTTGAAACACCAGGTGCTAATTTGCCTTGATTGGTGCTAATTAGAAACACCTGGTCCTAACTGGCCTTGATTGGCCAAACCTCTTTCACTGAAATGGCTAATTAGACGCAGGAGGTCCTAATTAGCCTTGATTGTCCACACTGTGTCACTGAAATTGCTAATTAGAACCACCCTGTCCTTATTAGACTTGATTGTCCACACCTATGTCTCTGAACTTGCTAATTTCAAACACCAGGTGCTAATTAGCCTTCATTGTCACTAATTAGAAACAACTGGTCGAAACTAGACTTGATTGTCCACACTGGTTTCCCTCAAATTTCTAATTAGAAACACCTGGTCCAAACTAGTCTTGATTGTCACACCTGTGCCACTGAAATTGCTAATTAGACTAACCTGGTCCTAATTAGACTTGATTGTCCACACCTGTGTCACTGAAATTACTAATTAGAAAAACTGGTCCTAATTAGCGTTGATTGTCCACCCCTATGTCTCTGAAATTGTAATTTGAAACACCAGGTGCTAATTTGCCTTGATTGGTGCTAATTAGAAACACCTGGTCCTAACTGGCCTTGATTGGCCAAACCCCTTTCACTGAAATGACTAATTAGATGCAGGCGGTCCTAATTAGCCTTTTTTTGTCCACACTGTGTCACTGAAATTGCTAATTAGAAGCACCTGGTCCTAATTAGCCTTGATTTGTCACACCTGTGTCAGAGTAATTGCTACTTAGAAGCACGTGGGCATAATTATCCTTGATTGGCACAGCTGTGACACTGAAATTGCTAATTAGAAAAACATGGATTTAATTAGGCTTGATTCACCAAACCTGTGTCACAGAAATTGCTAATTAGATGCACGTGGTCCTAATTAGCCTTGATTGTCCTCATCTGTGACACTGGAATAGCTAATTAGAACCACCTGGTCCTTATTATCCTTGATTGTCCACACCTATGTCTCTGAAATTGCTAATAAGAAACACCAGGTGCTAATTAGCCTTGATTGTCACTAATTAGAAACACCTGGTCGAAACTAGACTTGATTGTGCACACCTGTTTCCCTGAAATTTCTAGTTAGAAACACCTGGTCCAATCTAGCCTTGATTGTCCACACCTGTGACACTGAAATTGCTAATTAGACCAACCTGGTCTTACATAGACTTGGTTGTCCACACCTGTGTCACTGAAATTGATAAAGAACCACCAGGTGCTAATTAGCCTTGATTGTTGGTAATTAGAAACACCTGGCCGTAACTGGCCTTGAATGGCCACACCTCTTTTACTGAAATTGCTAATTAGACGCAGGTGTTCCTAATTAGCCTTGATTGTCCACACCTGTGTCACTGAAATTGCTAATTAGACGCACCTGTTCTGAACTAGGCTTGATTCACCACACCTGTGTCACTGAAATTGCTAATTAGACGCACGTGGTCCTAATCAGCCTTGATTGTCCACAACTGTGTCACTGGAATTGCTAATTAGAACCACCTGGTCCTTATTAGACTTGATCGTCCACACCTATGTCTCTGAAATTGCTAATTTGAAACACCAGGTGCTAATTAGCCTTGATTGTCCACACCTGTTTCCCTGAATTTCTAATTATTAACACCTGGTCCAAGCTAGCCATGATTGTCCACACCTGTGCCACTGAAATTGCTAATTGGAAAAAACCTGGTCCTACATAGACTTGGTTGTCCACACCTGTGTCACTGAAATTGATATAGAAACACCAGGTGCTAATTAGCCTTGATTGTTGGTAATTAGAAATACCTGGCCGTAAGTGGCCTTGATTGGCCACACCTCTTTTACTGAAATGGCTAATTAGACGCAGGTGTTCCTAATTAGCCTTGATTGTCCACACTTGTGTCACTGAAATTGCTATTTAGACGCTGGTGGTCCTAATCAGCATTGATTGTCCAGACTTGCGTCACTGAAAGTGCTAATTAGAAAATCATGGTCCTAATTAGCCTTGATTGTTCACACCTGTGTCACTGAAATTGCTAATTAGAAAAACCTGGTCTTAATTAGCCTTGATTGTCCACACCTGTGCCACTGAAATTGCAAATGAGAAACACCAGGTCGTAATTAGCCATCATTTTCGCTAATTAGCAAAACCTGGTCAAAATTAGCACTGATAGGCCACACCTGTGTCACTGAAATTGCTAATTAGACACAGGAGGTCCTAATTAGCCTTGATTGTCCACCTCTGTGTTACTGAAATTGCTAATTGGAAAATCCTGGTCCTACATAGCCTTGGTTGTCACACCTGTGCCACTGAAATTGCCAATTAGACTAACCTGGTCCTAATTAGACTTGATTGTCCACACCTGTGTCACTGAAATTACTAATTAGAAAAAACTGGTCCTAATTAGCGTTGATTGTCCACACCTATGTCTCTGAAATTGCTAATTTGAAACACCAGGTGCTAATTTGCCTTGATTGGTGCTAATTAGAAACACCTGGTCCTAACTGGCCTTGATTGGCCCAACCCCTTTCACTGAAATGACTAATTAGACGCAGGTGGTCCTAATTAGCCTTGATTGTGAACACTGTGTCACTGAAATTGCTAATTAGAAGCACCTGGTCCTAATTAGCCTTGATTGTTCAAACCTGTGTCAGAGAAATTGCTACTTAGAGCACGTGGGCATAATTATCCTTGATTGGCCACACCTGTGTAACTGAAAATGCTAATTAGAAAAACATGGATTTAATTAGGCTTGATTCACCACACCTGTGTCACAGAAATTGCTAATTATATGCCACGTGGTCCTAATTAGCCTTGATTGTCCACATCTATGTCACTGGAATTGCTAATTAGAACCACATGGTCCTTATTAGCCTTGATTGTCCACACCTATGTCTCTGAAATTGCTAATTTGAAACACCAGGTGCTAATTAGCCTTGATTGTCACTAATTAGAAACACCTGGTCGAAACTAGACTTGATTGTCCACACCTGTTTCCCTGAAATTTCTAGTTAGAAACACCTGGTCCAAACTAGCCTTGATTGTCCACACCTGTGCCACTGAAATTGCTAATTGGAAAAACCTGGTCCTACATAGACTTGGTTGTCCACACCTGTGTCACTGAAATTGATAAAGAAACACCAGGCGCTAATTAGCCTTGATTGTTGGTAATTAGAAACACCTGGCCGTAACTGGCCTTGAATGGCCACACCTCTTTTACTGAAATGGCTAATTAGACGCAGGTGTTCCTAATTAGCCTTGATTGTCCACACCTGTGTCACTGAAATTGCTAATTAGACGCACCTGTTCTGAACTAGGCTTGAATCACCACACCTGTGTCACTGAAATTGCTAATTAGACGCACGTGGTCCTAATCAGCCTTGATTGTCCACAACTGTGTCACTGGAATTGCTAATTAGAACCACCTGGTCCTTATTAGACTTGATCGTCCACACCTATGTCTCTGAAATTGCTAATTTGAAACACCAGGTGCTAATTAGCCTTGATTGTCCACACCTGTTTCCCTGAAATTTCTAATTAGAAACACCTGGTCCAAGCTAGCCATGATTGTCCACACCTGTGCCACTGAAATTGCTAATTGGAAAAACCTGGTCCTACATAGACTTGGTTGTCCACACCTGTGGTACGGAAATTGATAAAGAAACCCAGGTGCTAATTAGCCTTGATTGTTGGTAATTCGAAACACCTGGCCTTAAGTGGCTTTGATTGACCACACCTCTTTTACTGAAATGGCTAATTAGACGCAGGTGTTCCTAATTAGCCTTGATTGTCCACACCTGTGTCTCTGAAATTGCTAATTAGACGCTGGTGGTCCTAATCAGCATTGATTGTCCAGACCTGCGTCACTGAAAGTGCTAATTAGAAAATCATGGTCCTAATTAGCCTTGATTGTTCACACCTGTGTCACTGAAATTGCTAATTAGAAAAACCTGGTCTTAATTAGCCTTGATTGTCCACACCTGTGCCACTGAAATTGCAAATGAGAAACACCAGGTCGTAATTAGCCTTCATTTTCGCTAATTAGCAACACCTGGTCAAAATTAGCACTGATAGGCCACACCTGTGTCACTGAAATTGCTAATTAGACACAGGAGGTCCTAATTAGCCTTGATTGTCCACCTCTGTGTTACTGAAATTGCTAATTGGAAAATCCTGGTCCTACATAGCCTTGGTTGTCACACCTGTGCCACTGAAATTGCTAATTAGACTAACCTGGTCCTAATTAGACTTGATTGTCCACACCTGTGTCACTGAAATTACTAATTAGAAAAACTGGTCCTAATTAGCGTTGATTGTCCACACCTATGTCTCTGAAATTGCTAATTTGAAACACCAGGTGCTAATTTGCCTTGATTGGTGCTAATTAGAAACACCTGGTCCTAACTGGCCTTGATTGGCCAAACCCCTTTCACTGAAATGACTAATTAGATGCAGGCGGTCCTAATTAGCCTTGATTGTCCACACTGTGTCACTGAAATTGCTAATTAGAAGCACCTGGTCCTAATTAGCCTTGATTTGTCACACCTGTGTCAGAGAAATTGCTACGTAGAAGCACGTGGGCATAATTATCCTTGATTGGCCACACCTGTGTCACTGAAATTGCTAATTAGAAAAACATGGATTTAATTAGGCTTGATTCACCACACCTGTGTCACAGAAATTGCTAATTATATGCACGTGGTCCTAATTAGCCTTGATGTCCACATCTGTGTCACTGGAATTGCTATTAGAACCACCTGGTCCTTATTAGCCTTGATTGTCCACACCTATGTCTCTGAAATTGCTAATTTGAAACACCAGGTGCTATTAGCCTTGATTGTCACTAATTAGAAACACTGGTCGAAAATAGACTTAATTGTCCACACCTGTTTCCCTGAAATTTCTAGTTAGAAACACCTGGTCCAAACTAGCCTTGATTGTCCACACCTGTGCCACTGAAATTGCTAATTGGAAAAACCTGGTCCTACATAGACTTGGTTGTCCACACCTGTGTCACTGAAATTGATAAAGAAACACCAGGCGCTAATTAGCCTTGATTGTTGGTAATTAGAAACACCTGGCCGTAACTGGCCTTGAATGGCCACACCTCTTTTACTGAAATGGCTAAGTAGACGCAGGTGTTCCTAATTAGCCTTGATTGTCCACACCTGTGTCACTGAAATTGCTAATTAGACGCACCTGTTCTGACTAGGCTTGAATCACCACACCTGTGTCACTGAAATTGCTAATTAGACGCATGTGGTCCTAATCAGCCTTGATTGTCCACAACTGTGTCACTGGAATTGCTAATTAGAACCACCTGGTCTTATTAGACTTGATCGTCCACACCTATGTCTCTGAAATTGCTAATTTGAAACACCAGGTGCTAATTTGCCTTGATTGCTGCTAATTAGAAACACCTGGTCCTAACTGGCCTTGATTGGCAAACCTCTTTCACTGAAATGGCTAATTAGACGCAGGCGGTCCTAATTAGCCTTGATTGTCCACACTGTGTCACTGAAATTGCTAATTAGAACCACCCTGTCCTTATTAGACTTGATTGTCCACACCTATGTCTCTGAACTTGCTAATTTCAAACACCAGGTGCTAATTAGCCTTCATTGTCACTAATTAGAAACAACTGGTCGAAACTAGACTTGATTGTCCACACCTGTTTCCCTCAAATTTCTAATTAGAAACACCTGGTCCAAACTAGCCTTGATTGTCACACCTGTGCCACTGAAATTGCTAATTAGACTAACCTGGTCCTAATTAGACTTGATTGTCCACACCTGTGTCACTGAAATTACTAATTAGAAAAACTGGTCCTAATTAGCGTTGATTGTCCACACCTATGTCTCTGAAATTGCTAATTTGAAACACCAGGTGCTAATTAGCCTTGATTGTCACTAATTAGAAACACCTGGTCTAAACTAGACTTGATTGTCCACACCTGTTTTCCTGAAATTTCTAATTAGAAACACCTGGTCCAAACTAGCCTTGATTGTCCACACCTGTGCCACTGAAATTGCTAATAGGAAAAACCTGGTCCTACATAGACTTGGTTGTCCACACCTGTGTCACTGAAATTGATAAAGAAACACCAGGCGCTAATTAGCCCTTGATTGTTTGGTAATTAGAAACACCTGGCCGTAACTGGCCTTGAATGGCCACACCTCTTTTACTGAAATGGCTAATTAGACGCAGGTGTTCCTAATTAGCCTTGATTGTCCACACCTGTGTCACCTGAAATTGCTAATTAGACGCACCTGTTCTGAACTAGGCTTGAATCACCACACCTGTGTCACTGAAATTGCTAATTAGACGCACGTGGTCCTAATCAGCCTTGATTGTCCACAAACTGTGTCACTGGAATTGCTAATTAGAACCACCTGGTCCTTATTAGACCTTGATCGTCCACACCTATGTCTCTGAAATTGCTAATTTGAAACACAGGTGCTAATTAGCCTTGATGTCCACACCTGTTTCCCTGAAATTTCTAATTAGAAACACCTGGTCCAAGCTAGCCATGATTGTCCACACCTGTGGCCACTGAAATTGCTAATTGGAAAAACCTGGTCCTACATAGACTTGGTTGTCCCACACCTGTGTCACTGAAATTGATAAAGAAACACCAGGTGCTAATTAGCCTTGATTGTTGGTAATTAAGAAACACCTGGCCGTAAGTGGCCTTGATTGGCCACACCTCTTTACTGAAATGGCTAATTAGACGCAGGTGTTCCTAATTAGCCTTGATTGTCCACACCTGTGTCAATGAAATTGCTAATTAGACGCTGGTGGTCCTAATCAGCATTCATTGTCCAGACCTGCGTCACTGAAAGTGCTAATTAGAAAATCATTGTCCTAATTAGCCTTGATTGTTCACACCTGTGTCACTGAAATTGCTAATGAGAAAAACCTGGTCTTAATTAGCCTTGATGTCCACACCTGTGCCACTGAAATTGCAAATTAGAAACACCAGGTCGTAATTAGCCTTCATTTTCGCTAATTAGAAACACCTGGTCAAATTAGCACTGATAGGCCACACCTGTGTCACTGAATTGCTAATTAGACACAGGAGGTCCTAATTAGCCTTGATTGTCCACCTCTGTGTTACTGAAATTGCTAATTGGAAAATCCTGGTCCTACATAGCCTTGGTTGTCACACCTGTGCCACTGAAATTGCTAATTAGACTAACCTGGTCCTAATTAGACTTGATTGTCCACACCTGTGTCACTGAAATTACTAATTAGAAAAACTGGTCATAATTAGCGTTGATTGTCCACACCTATGTCTCTGAAATTGCTAATTTGAAACACCAGGTGCTAATTTGCCTTGATTGGTGCTAATTAGAACACACCTGGTCCTAACTGGCCTTGATTGGCCAAACCCTTTCACTGAAATGTACTAATTAGACGCAGGCGGTCCTAATTAGCCTTGATTGTCCACACTGTGTCACTGAAATTGCTAATTAGAACCACCCTGTCCTTATTAGACTTGATTGTCCACACCTATGTCTCTGAGTTGCTAATTTGAAACACCAGGTGCTAATTAGCCTTCATTGTCACTAATTAGAAAAACTGGTCGAAACTAGACTTGATTGTCCACACCTGTTTCCCTCAAATTTCTAATTAGAAACACCTGGTCCAAACTAGCCTTGATTGTCACACCTGTGCCACTGAAATTGCTAATTAGACTAACCTGGTCCTAATTAGACTGATTGTCACCACTGTGTCACTGAAATTACTAATTAGAAAAACTGGTCCTAATTAGTGTTGATTGTCCACACCTATGTCTCTGAAATTGCTAATTTGAAACACCAGGTGCTAATTTGCCTTGATTGGTGCTAATTAGAAAACACCTGGTCCTAACTGGCCTTGATTGGCCAAACCCCTTCACTGAAATGACTAATTAGATGCAGGCGGTCCTAATTAGCCTTGATTGTCCACACTGTGTCACTGAATTGCTAATTAGAAGCACCTGGTCATAATTAGCCTTGATTTGTCACACCTGTGTCAGAGAAATTGCTACTTAGAAGCACGTGAGCATAATTATCCTTGATTGGCCACACCTGTGTCACTGAAAATGCTAATTAGAAAACAATGGATTTAATTAGGCTTGATTCACCACACCTGTGTCACAGAAATTGCTAATTATATGCACGTGGTCCTAATTAGCCTTGATTGTCCACATCTATGTCACTGGAATTGCTAATTAGAACCACTGGTCCTTATTAGCTTGATTGTCCACACCTATGTCTCTGAAATTGCTAATTTGAACACCAGGTGCTAATTAGCCTTGATTGTCACTAATTAGAAACACCTGGTCGAAACTAGACTTGATTGTCCACACCTGTTTCCCTGAAATTTCTAGTTAGAACACCTGGTCCAAACTAGCCTTGATTGTCACACCTGTGCCACTGAAATTGCTAATTGGAAAAACCTGGTCCTACATAGACTTGGTTGTCCACACCTGTGTCACTGAAATTGATAAAGAACACCAGGCGCTAATTAGCCTTGATTGTTGGTAATTAGAAACACCTGGCCGTAACTGGCCTTGAATGGCCACACCTCTTTTACTGAAATGGCTAATTGACGCAGGTGTCCTAATTAGCCTTGATTGTCCACACCTGTGTCACTGAAATTGCTAATTAGACGCACCTGTTCTGAACTAGGCTTGAATCACCACACCTGTGTCACTGAAATTGCTAATTAGACGCACGTGGTCCTAATCAGCCTTGATTGTCCACAACTGTGTCACTGGAATTGCTAATTAGAACCACCTGGTCCTTATTAGACTTGATCGTCCACACCTATGTCTCTGAAATTGCTAATTTGAAACACCAGGTGCTAATTAGCCTTGATTGTCCACACCTGTTTCCCTGAAATTTCTAATTAGAAACACCTGGTCCAAGCTAGCCATGATTGTCCACACCTGTGCCACTGAAATTGCTAATTGGAAAAACCTGGTCCTACATAGACTTGGTTGTCCACACCTGTGTCACTGAAATTGATAAAGAAACACCAGGTGCTAATTAGCCTTGATTGTTGGTAATTAGAAACACCTGGCCGTAACTGGCCTTGATTGGCCACACCTCTTTTACTGAAATGGCTAATTAGACGCAGGTGTTCCTAATTAGCCTTGATTGTCCACACCTGTGTCACTGAAATTGCTAATTAGACGCTGGTGGTCCTAATCAGCATTCATTGTCCAGACCTGCGTCACTGAAAGTGCTAATTAGAAAATCATTGTCCTAATTAGCCTTGATTGTTCACACCTGTGTCACTGAAATTGCTAATTAGAAAAACCTGGTCTTAATTAGCCTTGATTGTCCACACCTGTGCCACTGAAATTGCAAATTAGAAACACCAGGTCGTAATTAGCCTTCATTTTCGCTAATTAGAAACACCTGGTCAAAATTAGCACTGATAGGCCACACCTGTGTCACTGAAATTGCTAATTAGACACAGGAGGTCCTAATTAGCCTTGATTGTCCACCTCTGTGTTACTGAAATTGCTAATTGGAAAATCCTGGTCCTACATAGCCTTGGTTGTCACACCTGTGCCACTGAAATTGCTAATTAGACTAACCTGGTCCTAATTAGACTTGATTGTCCACACCTGTGTCACTGAAATTACTAATTAGAAAAACTGGTCCTAATTAGCGTTGATTGTCCACACCTATGTCTCTGAAATTGCTAATTTGAAACACCAGGTGCTAATTTGACTTGATTGGTGCTAATTAGAAACACCTGGTCCTAACTGGCCTTGATTGGCCAAACCCCTTTCACTGAAATGACTAATTAGACGCAGGCGGTCCTAATTAGCCTTGATTGTCCACACTGTGTCACTGAAATTGCTAATTAGAACCACCCTGTCCTTATTAGACTTGATTGTCCACACTATGTCTCTGGAGTTGCTAATTTGAAACACCAGGTGCTAATTAGCCTTCATTGTCACTAATTAGAAAAAACTGGTCGAAACTAGACTTGATTGTCCACACCTGTTTCCCTCAAATTTCTAATTAGAAACACCTGGTCCAAACTAGCCTTGATTGTCACACCTGTGCCACTGAAATTGCTAATTAGACTAACCTGGTCCTAATTAGACTTGATTGTCCACACCTGTGTCACTGAAATTACTAATTAGAAAAACTGGTCCTAATTAGTGTTGATTGTCCACACCTATGTCTCTGAAATTGCTAATTTGAAACACCAGGTGCTAATTTGCCTTGATTGGTGCTAATTAGAAACACCTGGTCCTAACTGGCCTTGATTGGCCAAACCCCTTTCACTGAAATGACTAATTAGATGCAGGCGGTCCTAATTAGCCTTGATTGTCCACACTGTGTCACTGAAATTGCTAATTAGAAGCACCTGGTCATAATTAGCCTTGATTTGTCACACCTGTGTCAGAGAAATTGCTACTTAGAAGCACGTGGGCATAATTATCCTTGATTGGCCACACCTGTGTCACTGAAAATGCTAATTAGAAAAACATGGATTTAATTAGGCTTGATTCACCACACCTGTGTCACAGAAATTGCTAATTATATGCACGTGGTCCTAATTAGCCTTGATTGTCCACATCTGTGTCACTGGAATTGCTAATTAGAACCACCTGGTCCTTATTAGCCTTGATTGTCCACACCTATGTCTCTGAAATTGCTAATTTGAAACACCAGGTGCTAATTAGCCTTGATTGTCACTAATTAGAAACACCTGGTCGAAACTAGACTTGATTGTCCACACCTGTTTCCCTGAAATTTCTAGTTAGAAACACCTGGTCCAAACTAGCCTTGATTGTCCACACCTGTGCCACTGAAATTGCTAATTGGAAAAACCTGGTCCTACATAGACTTGGTTGTCCACACCTGTGTCACTGAAATTGATAAAGAAACACCAGGCGCTAATTAGCCTTGTTTGTTGGTAATTAGAAACACCTGGCCGTAACTGGCCTTGAATGGCCACACCTCTTTTACTGAAATGGCTAAGTAGACGCAGGTGTTCCTAATTAGCCTTGATTGTCCACACCTGTGTCACTGAAATTGCTAATTAGACGCACTGTTCTGAACTAGGCTTGAATCACCACACCTGTGTCACTGAAATTGCTAATTAGACGCACGTGGTCCTAATCAGCCTTGATTGTCCACAACTGTGTCACTGGAATTGCTAATTAGAACCACCTGGTCCTTATTAGACTTGATCGTCCACACCTATGTCTCTGAAATTGCTAATTTGAAACACCAGGTGCTAATTAGCCTTGATTGTCCACACCTGTTTCCCTGAAATTTCTAATTAGAAACACCTGGTCCAAGCTAGCCATGATTGTCCACACCTGTGCCACTGAAATTGCTAATTGGAAAAACCTGGTCCTACATAGACTTGGTTGTCCACACCTGTGGTACGGAAATTGATAAAGAAACACCAGGTGCTAATTAGCCTTGATTGTTGGTAATTAGAAACACCTGGCCTTAAGTGGCTTTGATTGACCACACCTCTTTTACTGAAATGGCTAATTAGACGCAGGTGTTCCTAATTAGCCTTGATTGTCCACACCTGTGTCTCTGAAATTGCTAATTAGACGCTGGTGGTCCTAATCAGCATTGATTGTCCAGACCTGCGTCACTGAAAGTGCTAATTAGAAAATCATGGTCCTAATTAGCCTTGATTGTTCACACCTGTGTCACTGAAATTGCTAATGAGAAAAACCTGGTCTTAATTAGCCTTGATTCTCCACACCTGTGCCAATGAAATTGCAAATTAGAAACACCAGGTCGTAATTAGCCTTCATTTTCGCTAATTAGAAACACCTGGTCAAAATTAGCACTGATAGGCCACACCTGTGTCACTGAAATTGCTAATTAGACACAGGAGGTCCTAATTAGCCTTGATTGTCCACCTCTGTGTTACTGAAATTGCTAATTGGAAAATCCTGGTCCTACATAGCCTTGGTTGTCACACCTGTGCCACTGAATTGCTAATTAGACTAACCTGGTCCTAATTAGACTTGATTGTCCACACCTGTGTCACTGAAATTACTAATTAGAAAAACTGGTCCTAATTAGCGTTGATTGTCCACACCTATGTCTCTGAAATTGCTAATTTGAAACACCAGGTGCTAATTTGCCTTGATTGGTGCTAATTAGAAACACCTGGTCCTAATTGGTCTTGATTGGCCAAACCCCTTTCACTGAAATGACTAATTAGACGCAGGTGGTCCTAATTAGCCTTGATTGTCCACACTGTGTCACTGAAATTGCTAATTAGAAGCACCTGGTCCTAATTAGCCTTGATTTGTCACACCTGTGTCAGAGAAATTGCTACGTAGAAGCACGTGGGCATAATTATCCTTGATTGGCCACAGCTGTGTCACTGAAATTGCTAATTAGAAAAACATGGATTTAATTAGGCTTGATTCACCACACCTGTGTCACAGAAATTGGTAATTAGATGCACGTGGTCCTAATCAGCATAGATTGTCCACATCTGTGTCACTGGAATTGGTAATTAGAACCACCTGGTTCTTATTAGACTTGATTGTCCACACCTATGTCTCTGAAATTGCTAATTTGAAACACCAGGTGCTAATTAGCCTTCCTTTTCGCTAATTAGAAACACCTGGTCAAAATTAGCACTGATAGGCCACACCTGTGTTACTGAAATTTCTAATTAGACACAGGAGGTCCTAATTAGCCTTGATTGTACACCTCTGTGTCACTGAAATTGCTAATTGGAAAAACCTGGTCCTACATAGCCTTGGTTATCCACACCTGTGTCACTGAAATTGATAAAGAAACACCAGGTGCTAATTTGCCTTGATTGTTGCTAATTAGATACACCTGGTCCTAACTGGCCTTGATTGGCCAAACCTCTTTCCTGAAATGACTAATTAGATACAGGCTGTCCTAATTAGCCTTGATTGTCCACACTGTGTCACTGAAATTGCTAATTAGAAGCACCTGTTCCTAATTAGCCTTGATTGGCCACAATTGTGTCACTGAAATTGCTAATTAGACACAGGAGGTCCTAATTAGCCTTGACTGTCCACCTCTGTGTCACTGAAATTGCTAATTGGAAAAACCTGGTCCTACATAGCCTTGGTTGTCCACACCTGTGTCACTGAAATTAATAAAGAAACACCAGGTGCTAATTTGCCTTGATTGTTGCCAATTAGAAACACCTGGTCCTAACTGGCCTTGATTGGCAAAACCTCTTTCACTGAAATGACTAATTAGATGCAGGGTCCTAATTAGCCTTGATTTTCCACACTGTGGAACTGAAATTGCTAATTAGACGCACGTGGTCCTAATCAGCCTTGATTGTCCACATCTGTGTCACTGGAATTGCTAATTAGAACCACCTGGTCCTTATTAGACTTGATAGTCCACACCTATGTCTCTGAAATTGTGAATTTGAAACACCAGGTGCTAATTAGCCTTGATGGTCACTAATTAGAAACACCTGGTCGAAACTAGACTTGATTGTCCACACCTGTTTCCCTGAAATTTCTAATTAGAAACACCTGGTCCAAGCTAGCCATGATTGTCCACACCTGTGCCACTGAAATTGCTAATTGGAAAAACCTGGTCCTACATAGACTTGGTTGTCCACACCTGTGTCACTGAAATTGATAAAGAAACACCAGGCGCTAATTAGCCTTGATTGTTGGTAATTAGAAACACCTGGCCGTAACTGGCCTTGAATGGCCACACCTCTTTTACTGAAATGGCTAAGTAGACGCAGGTGTTCCTAATTAGCCTTGATTGTCCACACCTGTGTCACTGAAATTGCTAATTAGACGCACGTGGTCCTAATCAGCCTTGATTGTCCACAACTGTGTCACTGGAATTGCTAATTAGAACCACCTGGTCCTTATTAGACTTGATCGTCCAAACCTATGTCTCTGAAATTGCTAATTTGAAACACCAGGTGTTAATTTGCCTTGATTGGTGCTAATTAGAAACACCTGGTCCTAACTGGCCTTGATTGGCCAAACCTCTTTCACTGAAATGGCTAATTAGACGCAGGTGGTCCTAATTAGCCTTGATTGTCCCACACTGTGTCACTGAAATTGCTAATTAGAACCACCCTGTCCTTATTAGACTTGATTGTCCACACCTATGTCTCTGAACTTGCTAATTTCAAACACCAGGTGCTAATTAGCCTTCATTGTCACTAATTAGAAACAACTGGTCGAAACTAGACTTGATTGTCCACCTGTTTCCCTCAAATTTCTAATTAGAAACACCTGGTCCAAACTAGCCTTGATTGTCACACCTGTGCCACTGAAATTGCTAATTAGACTAACCTGGTCCTAATTAGACTTGATTGTCCACACCTGTGTCACTGAAATTACTAATTAGAAAAACTGGTCCTAATTAGCGTTGATTGTCCACCCTATGTCTCTGAAATTGTAATTTGAAACACCAGGTGCTAATTTGCCTTGATTGGTGCTAATTAGAAAACACCTGGTCCTAACTGGCCTTTATTGGCCAAACCCCTTTCACTGAAATGACTAATTAGATGCAGGCGGTCCTAATTAGCCTTTTTTGTCCACACTGTGTCACTGAAATTGCTAATTAGAAGCACCTGGTCCTAATTAGCCTTGATTTGTCACACCTGTGTCAGAGTAATTGCTACTTAGAAGCACGTGGGCATAATTATCCTTGATTGGCCACAGCTGTGACACTGAAATTGCTAATTAGAAAAACATGGATTTAATTAGGCTTGATTCACCAAACCTGTGTCACAGAAATTGCTAATTATATGCACGTGGTCCTAATTAGCCTTGATTGTCCTCATCTGTGTCATGGAATAGCTAATTAGAACCACCTGGTCCTTATTATCCTTGATTGTCCACACCTATGTCTCTGAAATTGCTAATAAGAAACACCAGGTGCTAATTAGCCTTGATTGTCACTAATTAGAAACACCTGGTCGAAACTAGACTTGATTGTGCACACCTGTTTCCCTGAAATTTCTAGTTAGAAACACCTGGTCCAAACTAGCCTTGATTGTCCACACCTGTGACACTGAAATTGCTAATTGGAAAAACCTGGTCTTACATAGACTTGGTTGTCCACACCTGTGTCACTGAAATTGAAAGAACCACCAGGTGCTAATTAGCCTTGATTGTTGGTAATTAGAAACACCTGGACGTAACTGGCCTTGAATGGCCACACCTCTTTCACTGAAATGGCTAATTAGACGCAGGTGTTCCTAATTAGCCTTGATTGTCCACACCTGTGTCACTGAAATTAATAAAGAAACACCAGGTGCTAATTTGCCTTGATTGTTGCCAATTAGAAACACCTGGTCCTAACTGGCCTTGATTGGCCAAACCTCTTTCACTGAAATGACTAATTAGATGCAGGCGGTCCTAATTAGCCTTGATTTTCCACACTGTGGAACTGAAATTGCTAATTAGACGCACGTGGTCCTAATCAGCCTTGATTGTCCACATCTGTGTCACTGGAATTGCTAATTAGAACCACCTGGTCCTTATTAGACTTGATAGTCCACACCTATGTCTCTGAAATTGTGAATTTGAAACACCAGGTGCTAATTAGCCTTGATGGTCACTAATTAGAAACACCTGGTCGAAACTAGACTTGATTGTCCACACCTGTTTCCCTGAAATTTCTAATTAGAAACACCTGGTCCAAGCTAGCCATGATTGTCCACACCTGTGCCACTGAAATTGCTAATTGGAAAAACCTGGTCCTACATAGACTTGGTTGTCCACACCTGTGTCACTGAAATTGATAAAGAAACACCAGGCGCTAATTAGCCTTGATTGTTGGTAATTAGAAACACCTGGCCGTAACTGGCCTTGAATGGCCACACCTCTTTTACTGAAATGGCTAAGTAGACGCAGGTGTTCCTAATTAGCCTTGATTGTCCACACCTGTGTCACTGAAATTGCTAATTAGACGCACCTGTTCTGAACTAGGCTTGAATCACCACACCTGTGTCACTGAAATTGCTAATTAGACGCACGTGGTCCTAATCAGCCTTGATTGTCCACAACTGTGTCACTGGAATTGCCAATTAGAACCACCTGGTCCTTATTAGACTTGATCGTCCACACCTATGTCTCTGAAATTGCTAATTTGAACACCAGGTGCTAATTTGCCTTGATTGGTGCTAATTAGAAACACC
>JALPQD010000883.1:0-95402 GCA_023101885.1 Typhlomys cinereus
CAGAACATTGATCCCCCCACCTCCCCGCCTTCCACTGCCCAAAGGCTCACTGCCATCGCATTTTATAAACCTGACTCAGTCCAAGTATAAAAGTCCCAGGAGGGACTGCATCAGTAGTCCAAATGTACTGCCAAACCCTCTGTAACATGAAAAGGCAAGTTACATACTTCCAGCATGTGGTGTCACAGAAGAATTGAGTTTCCACAAGGGAGGAGGGAGGGTATGTGCAGGATAGATCGTTCAGTTACCAGATCAGTGAGCAGCAGGGCAAATTTGCATATCCCAGGGATCCCTGTGGGACAGGTGAACTTTTTGTTCACATAACCCCAGTTGTCGTGGTTTTGGTGTAGCCATGCCAATCTGCTGCCAGTAGAACACATATTCTTCTCATGATGTGTACCTTTACAGATTCCCTATGTTGTCTGTCATCTCTGACCCATATGCTTCTCAGTGTCAACACAGGCAGCACAGCCCAATCTGCCCTTCTCAGGAGTCTAACTGGCACGTTTGCTGCCACCCCATGCATGGCTTTAGCCACTCGCAGAAACCCAAGAATCAATGACCCTGTCTTGCAAATTTGACTCTGTTGAAGCCATAATCAAGGGCACGACATGACAAAGGTCTGCTAAAGCATTGGACTGTCATAGAGACGGACCTCCTAACTCACAGATAGGTGACTTTCTCTATGCCAGGCAGAATCTCCCTCTTGGCAGTTTGCTTGAGAGGAGAAACACACCTTTCCTTCCTACTCCCTTCTTTAGCTATTCCCTTCCAGAAGGATCTGCTTTCACATGGGTCTGAGACTTCTCTGTGAAACTCGCCCTAGGGAATAGGGTCTCTTCTATTAAGCAGGTGAAAGGTAGGCTTCGATTTAGGACAGGAGCTCATCTGCTTCACCACAGGTGCCATTTCGCTCTGCATCTTTTCCATGTTCAGCTGGTGGGATTTAGTTTTGTATCTCTTCGTCTGCTTCCACAGCATGGGCTTCTCTCTGCTTGATTCCTATCTCTATTTTTTGGATAACTCTGAATCAGTGCATTAAACTTGGGCAAGAATGCCTTATCTTGAATGTTCTCCTAGAAATGCTCAACTTTAGCTTCATGCAAGTTGTCAAGGGGAGGCCATAGTTCCATAAATTCTGTAGGGAGACATGAATCCATTTGCACACTTAGAGACTGGGGCAGATTTATTTATTCACTTAAGTTTCAAGGGTAGAGGTGCAGTGATTTGAAGCAGCAGATGCATGGCTGTCTGAGAGAAGCAGCCGGAGACCTTGGTGACATTCACCCAGAGACTGAGAGCCGCTAACCTGCCAGGGCCAGAGGAGACCTCTCCCAGAAGTTGGGGGAAAAGATGCATTTCAAGTGTCTACCTCCTCATGTTGCAATGAAAGTTGTGAACATTTGAGCCTGGGCGGGGGACGCATTTGAAACCCTTATGTCCTTGGCCCCTGCTGCCCAAAGGCTCATTGCCATAGCATTTTACAAAAGTTACTCAATCCAATTATAACAGTCATGGCAGGGACTGCAGCAGTATTCCAAATTTACTGCAAAACCCTCTGTAAAATGAAAAAACAAGTTATATACTTCCAGCATACGGTGGTACAGAAGAATTGAGTTTCCACAAGGGAGGAGGGAGGGTATGAGCAGGATAGATCGTTCCATTATCAGATCAGTGAGCAGCAGAGCAAATTTGCATATCCCAGGTGTCCCTGTGGGACAGGTGAACTTTTTGTTGACATAACCCCAGTTGTCGTGGTTTTGGTGCAGACACTCCAACCTGGCTGCCAGTAGAACACATCTTCTTCCCATGATGTGTGTACTTTACAAATTCCCTATGTTGTCTGTCATCTCTGACCCACATGTTTCTCAGTGTCCACACAGGCTGCACTGTCCAATCTGCCCTTCTCAGTAGTCTAACTGGCACGTTTCCTGCCACCCCATGCATGGCTTTAGCCACTCTCAGAAACCCTTTACAAGAATCCATGATGCCTGTCTTGGAAATTTGACTCTGCTGAAGCCATAATCAAGGGAATGGCATGACCAAGTTCTGCTAAAGCATTGGACTGCCATAGAGATCGACCTTCTAACTCACAGCTAGGTGAGTTTCTCCTTGCCAGCTAGGAACCCCCTCTTGGCCCATTGCTTGAGAGGAGAAACACACCTGTCCTTCCTACCCCCTTCTTTTAGCTATTCCCTTCCAGAAGGATCTGCTTTCACATGGATCTGAGACTTCTCTGTGAAACTCGCCCTAGGGAATAGGGTCTCTTCTATTAAGTAGTTGAAAGGTAGGCTTCGATTTAGGACAGGAGCTCATGTGTTTCACCACAGGTGCCATTTCACTCTGCATCTTTTCCATGTTCAGCTGGTGGGATTTACTTTTGTATCTCTTTGTCTGCTTCCACGGCATGGGCTTCTCTCTGCCTGATTCCTATCTGTTCTTTTTGGATAACTCTAAATCAGTGCATTAAACTTGGGCAAGAGTGCCTTGTCTTGAATGTTCTTCCAGAAATGCTCAACTTTTGCTTCAGGCAAGTTCTTAATGAGAGGGCCATAGTTCGGTAAACTCTGGAGGGAGACATGAATCCATTTGCACACTTAGAGACTGGGGCAGATTTATTCACTTAAGTTTCAAGGGTGGAGGTGCAGTGATTTTAAGCAGCAGATGCATGGCTGTCTGAGAGAAGCGGCGGGAGCCCTTGGTGACATTACCCCAGAGACTGAGAGCCACTAGCCTGCCCAGGGCCAGA
This sequence comes from Typhlomys cinereus, assembly GCA_023101885.1. Classification (NCBI taxonomy): domain Eukaryota; kingdom Metazoa; phylum Chordata; class Mammalia; order Rodentia; family Platacanthomyidae; genus Typhlomys; species Typhlomys cinereus. The sequence continues at coordinate 2,750 of JALPQD010000883.1, forward strand.
GGACATCTCTCCCTTGCTTCTTTGCTGCCACTGAAGCCAGAACCTCTTCTTTGACATTGCCATGTCTATTCAAGCATTGCATTTCGATGCAGACTCGCCTACTAAACTCACAGCTAGTTTTGCTTGTCCATGCTAGCAAGAATCTCCGTCTTTGCCAGTTTCTTGAGCAGAGAAACAAATCTTTCCTTTGGATATACTTCCTTTTAACCATTCTTTCCTAAAGGCTTTTCATTCTTATGGTTGGGAAACTCAGAGAATTTGCCGCAGGTGAAAGTCATTCTTCACTTTACTGGAGGTGGTTATCTGATCCATCTTAGCTGCCCTTCATGCTCTGTACCTCTTTCAGTTGTGCTCTTTGGATTTGCCACCTAATTGTTTCTCATGAGATTGCACAGATTTCTTCTCTCTGACAGACTCCATATCCTTTTTTTTCGTAATTCTCAATAATATTGTAAAACCCTGGCAAGGCTGCCTTGTCTTGAATGTTCTGGAAACACTTGAGTCTAGCTTCAAGCAAGTTCTCAGCACTAGGGTGAAGGTTACTCAACTCTCTACGAAGACATGGCTCCATTTGCTTCTCCTTCAATTCCAAACACAGTCTTTATATTTTCTGACTTATCTTGCCTGTCACAGCATTAGTCTCTCCCAAGCTCTCACAAGTTGGCCTTGTTGAACCTTTTTGTCTGGTCAACGTGCTACAAAGCCTTTCCCAACATAAAGTCCCCGTGTTTCCCTAGTTCTACCAAGAAACTGTCCCAAAGGCATTCTAGCCATTTCTCAACAATTGCCATAGTGCGTGATACCAACTTCTCTCAGCTTCACAAACAACAAACTTACAAAATTTTCTTAATTTCAAACCTATTCTCATTGTGGTACCAGATGATCTTAATCTCAGAGCAGTACCCCACTCCTTGGTAGCAATTCCTTTACTGGTTACTTTTTTTCTGTTCCTGTCAGCCACCACTCAAAGTCAAGTAATTTAAGGGAGATTTATTTAGCTTACTCTTCCAGCAGGAAGATACAGTCTCTTACAGTTAGGCACAGGTCTCAACTTGACAGTTGAGTGTTTGAGCTCTGGGCCTTTGTAGAGAATTAGTGGTTGAGTTAAGCCCAGAGCAATCCTGCAGGAGACTGTCTAGCTAATGGGGAAGGCCCAGCCTACGGTGAGTGGGACTAGGCCTTGGAATAGAATACAGACTTCTTGTTGAAAAAGTTGGCATCCTTGAACAGACTTGCTGGTTTTGCAAGTAAGGATCGTCCCTTTCTCAGCTATTGTGTAGAGATGATGTGGCCAGTTCCCTCAGCCATGGTGTTGGTATGAACTCTCCTGTCAAGGTGTACTAAGAACTGTAATGGGACAATCATAAGAGAACTTAAAACCCTCATTCCCTTAAGCTGTTTCAAGGTAATTTTGTCAGCAACCATGCATGGTAACTGCATCAGAATTTGGTACCAAAAGTGGGCATTGCCGATAAATCTGGCTGTGTTGATCTGCATCCTTTCATTGGAGAAATTTTGAAATGTTTCAAGCTTTTGGATTCATGGATTTCAAATACCATTCTGAAGAGTTTAATGGGACAACTGAGTAGTGAAAATGCTGAGAGTTGTGAATTTTTCGGGCCACTTCGTGATGAGGGGAAAAAAGCCTTTGGTGGAGTTGATTTCAAGATGATGGACTGCTTTGCTTGGTAGAGTTGAGTTGTGGTGATGGCCTCGAAGCTCTGCATGTGGAAAAAACATGTAGCAGAACAGCTGCTGCTGTTGGAAAAATGAACATCATTGAAGGAAAACTTGGTGCTTTGCACTGTGATAATGGAAGACCTGAAAACCACTGTATGGTGATTCTGTGGGTTGAAAACCCTGATTCCTTCAGAGGTCAAATTCTACGTTGAAACTGTTTCTTTCCTTTTGGAAGTTTTGGCGTCCTACAAAGGGATTTTCCAGAGTCAGGATGTTAAAGTTGGTACATCTGTGGCTCGAGTGGACCCAGCTACATTTGGATCTCGCTGCAGAATCTGGCCGCATTCCCCCATGTGGTACTGGTTTGTGCATATGATCGAGGGTTTCATGGAGACCAGCAAACACTTGACACCAAGTGGCAGGCATAGAGTTCCTGCAGGAAAAAGTGACTCTTATAGCTATGGAGGCGAACCCAGAGCTCTGGAGATGCCAGAACCATGGGATATATGCTGAGGACAACTGCAATTGGAGATTCAGAGTGGTTCAGAGCACTTCTACTTCTGCAACTTTGAGTTGCAAACAGAGACTGGGAATGCTTAGAATCTTTGGGCCACCATGACTACTTGATGATCAACCTACATTGACATATAGGATACAGTATTTGATTTGTTGGACTTAATTCTAATTTGATATTTTCTTCTTGTGTCAAGATACTTCTGTTTTAATGTTTTATCTGTGTTAAAATATTTATCTTATTCTGATTTATTTGACTTTTTTTGAATTTTTTAAATGTTGTAATTGAAGTTTTAAAGAGAATATTTTAAATTTGCTCATGAAATGTATGTATATTTTTAAGATAAGTAGAACACCTTTGGGCACAAGGTAAATGTTACAGATTAAAAATGATATGTTCCTGTGTCAAGTTGACAAGGGGTAGAGTTGCACGGTTAGGCACAAGTGTGAATTTGATAGTTGAGGGTTTGAGGTCTGGGCACGTTTGTAGAGAATTAGTAGTTGAGTAAGCCCAGAGCAAAACTGTAGAAGATTGTCTAGCTGATGGGGAAGGCTCAGCCTATAGTGGGTGGGACTCGGCCCTGGAATAAAATACAGAGAGCTGTTTGACTTCCTTGTGTATACTTGGCCAGACATGCTGGTCTGACAAGTAAGGATCGTCCCTCTCTGAGATGTTATGTAGAGATGGTGTGGCCAGTTCCCTTGGAGCTGGCACTGGTGAGTCCTCTCTTGCTAAGATGGACAAACAACTTTAACCAGGAATCATAAAAGAAAATAAACTCCTTGTTCCTTTAAGCCATTTGAATAACCACGCAGGCTGACTCTATCACAGTGGTTCATGGCAGAAGCGGCATGACTAGCTGACAGAAACTGGAGGAGGCCTAGGTCACATCCATCCAGGAGGCTGAGAGCTGCTAGACTGCCAACTGCATGAGCAGACCTCTCCCAGAAGTAGATTGGGACTAATCTACCTCAAGCTCTATCCCCTGTGACTGCCTTTCTCCAGCAAGGCTCCACTTCCTAAAGGTCCCATGACCTTTGCAAACATATGAGCCTGTGGGGGACACATTTCAAACCATCACACACTTTTAAGGGCATTTTATAGTTAGAGCGAGTGCCTCTAATGTTGTTAATAAGATCCGTCTTTGGACTTCTAGCTATTGCAATGTGGGGGCGGAAATTATATGATCAGGCTCCAAATGGGTAATCATACATGGATTTCTTGAGATGCATCCCTCAAAAGGAGGACTGAGTTACATTTATTACCATGTCAAAACTTAACATTCCAAAACCCCCCCTCTTATCAGGACCTAGCCAGAGGAAGACTGCCTCTCAAAATTTCATGTATGTGAAATGCAAAATTGACTATGTAGACACGGGGACAACTAAAAAATTGAATTGAAAACTTACCGAAAATAGTCATATCCTACCAAAAGCAAGTAGCCTTCTCAGTGAAGTACCTAGATATTCAGTATCATCAAAGTCAAGCTATCTCCATTTCACTCCTTTTTGTCAGATGTGCAGCTATAGATTCTTGGGAGAGGCATTTATCATGCTTCCTCCTTCCTCTGTGTATCACCGTTTTTCACTTTTGAAATTAGTCTGTTAACAGGAACATAAGATCACCCTGAAGTTGATTTTCAAACTTTCTGTCCTGCAAAATTCACCCTGGAGAGAAATTATCTGGGGATGAAGAACTCCAGGAAGCACCCATCCCGCATTATAATGCTCTTGAGATAAATGCCCTTTCAAAAATTGGGAAGTCTTTTCTTTTAGACAGCTTTAACCCATTTTCCCATGCCGGAATATATGTAAAACTGTGTTCCATCCCTGCTTAGTTTGTTTATGTAGAAACAGTAGTTGTTCCAGTGACAAGTCCAAGTGTTTTTAAGCAGTATAAATGCAGAAAGAGAAATAACTAAGTGAATAATGATTAAAACGTGCCATTCAGTGTGTTTCAGGGATGGACAAGTTGGTGCAGTGGGTAAGGATACCTGCTCTCAACTGAATTGAATCCCTGGAAACTTTTCTGGTGGAAGGAGAGAAATGATTTCTGAAAGTTGCCTTCTGATCTGCCTTAATGTGCCCTGGCATGCTCATACCTATTTGAATGCTCCTGAATAAAATATACAAAGAAGGTGGGCAAAGTCCTGAGTACAGATCCCCACACTACTTAAAAGGCATGTGCTACAGCATGCTTTGATGGGTAGAGACAGGCCAATCCCAGCGATTACCAGCCAGCCAGCCTACCTAGCCAAAACAGTGAGTTCCGGGTTCAGCAAGACTCTTGTCTTGTGGATAATGATGTAAGATGTCTCCGAAAATCTGGCTTAGGCCTGTTCATACACATTCAGAATGTTTAAAAATGTTTTCAATGGTAAAAAGTTAAAAGCACGCAACTGAAATGATCATGAAAAGGACTAATGCTTATTATGAATGCTATGCACTTTCATACTTATAAAGTGCTTTGTTTTTCTTCGCAGTAACTCTCTGATGGCAGTATTACTGTCTCCTTATTTCTCATTCAGAAAATGAGGCTCACCAGGGAAGTGCCAGTTCCCACAGCTAGCTATTTACCTGAGGAGAATGTGGTTGTCATACATGCCTGGACCACATTCTCAGAGCCACCCTCTGGTCAACTCTTGCAGAACCCCAGTCTCTCTGCTTCAGTTCAGGAATGGTTTAAGTTGCCCAGGGTGTTTTGGTCAGTTGTGGTAAAACATGCAGATGTGGTAATGACCAGCATGACACTCACAGATCCCTAGGATAAGATGTGAGACCTCACAGAGTAACACCACCAGGGTTAGAAGAAGCAAAAGGAAAATATGATCAGGGACCTTTCTTGTTCCAAGGCGAGGCAGGAGCGAGGCCCAGTAGTGTGACATTAGAGTTTTCATAATTAAAGTCATCTGTGGTGAAGGGGGCTCTTCCCTAGTTGTCTGAGGACCTTGTGATGATTGGGGCAGAGAAATGGGAAAAGTAGATTGGCTTATATGCAAAACTGGACTCTCACCTGTTTATTTTCTCGGATTTAGTCCCCCTTGGCAACCCCAAATGTTAAAGCATGAAAATGCCACCAGTGCTGGAAACCAAGGCTTCCGTGTTCTCTGTGTTCTGACTTTCACTCAGGGCTTCAAGTCTAGGCCCAGTGAGGTGGGATAGGAGGTGTGTGGAACAGAGCTGGATGTGACAGTCTAAGCTGTCAATTGGACACACAGGAGGTGGTACTCTGAGCATGCCTGTGAGAGATTGGCTTGATTGTATAGTTGATGTGGAAAGACCCAGTCCACAGTGGAACTGCTCCCTAGGTATGTGGACAGAGACACAGAGAGCTGGTTGAATATTTAGAATATTGTCATACTTAGATACAAGTGTCACTTTGACAGTTGAGGGTCCAAGGTCTGGACACATTTGAAGAGAATTGCTAGTTGAGTTAAATCCAGATGAAACCTGCAGGAGATTTTCTAGTTCATGGAGCAGGCCCAGCCTATGGCAAATGGAACTAGGCCCTGGACAGGTGAATGAAATACAAAGAGCTGGTTGAGGAAGTTGGCATTCTTCTGTGTACTTAGCCAGACATGCTGGTCTGGCGAGTGAGGATTGTCCCTCTCTCGGCTGTTACATGCATATGGCATGGCCCGTTCCCTCAGCCCTTGGTGTTGGTGTGAGCTCTCCTGCCAAGCTGGACAAGCAAATGTAATCAGACTATATAAGAAAGAATAAACCCCCTTGTTCCCTTAACCTGTTCGTCATGATTTTATCTGCAACAGTGTAGAGTAACTGCAAAAATGGTTTGCTGCCTGAAAAGGGGATTGTTGCTGATCAGTCTGGCTGTGTGAACTTTGAATGGTTGTTGGAAGGCATATGGAAATGTTTAAAAATATTGAGACTGTGCTATAAAAAACCATTTCGAATTTAGAGGACTGCTTGGAAGGCAGCGATTCTGAGAGTTGTGTATTGTTTGGGCCCAAATGTGTTGAAGGAACAAGGACTTCAACAAAGTTGAGTTTAGTGGTAATGGATTGGTTTGCTTTATAGAGTAGAGCTGTGTTGGCAGCCATGAAGCTTTGGATGTGGAAAGGGCAGACAGAGCAGCTACTGTTGTTGGTTGAAATAAGCATCACTGTAGGAAAACCTAGTGCTTTGCAGTGGGACAGTGGAAGACATGAATACCAACATACGGAGATTGCAAGGTTTGAAAACCTCCATTCCTTCAGGGGCCAAGAGCCCAAAGTGAAGCCAACTCTTGCCCTTCAAAAGTTCTGGCTGCCTAGGAAAGGGCTTTCCCAAAGTCAGCATGCAGAAAATGGTGCAGCTGTGGTTTGTTTGCACTAACTTACATTTCAACCTCCCTGCAGAATTTGTCAGCATTACCAGTACTGGTTTAATGCAAGACTGAGTGGTTCACGGAGAGCAGCTGAAGCTTGTACCAAGAGGCAGGTTTGGAGTTTCTGCAAGGAAAGGTGATTCCAGAACCATGGCATGTGCGCTGAGGACTACTGCGAGTGGACATTCAACCTGCTTCAGAGAAACACTGCTTGGGTCACTTTGACCTGCGACGAGGGAATCTTTTATGAGAAAACCTGAAGATGGACATTGAAGTACAGAATGCAGTACTCCACTTGCTGAACTCTAGTCCTAATTTGATGTTCTCTTGCTCTGATCTAATGTTTCCATCTTAATGTTCATTTTGTGTTGAAGTAGTTCATTTTGTTTGACAGGATCTTGTTGCTAAAGATTTTGTACATTTTTAAAAAGAGACTTTCAGTTGTAACATTTTAATAACAATGTCTAGTGACAGACATTTGTAAACTGGATTATGAAGACTTTTTCATGCAGCCTCTAAGAATTAATAAAATTTAAATACATTTATATTAAAAGATAAATTGAACAACTGTGTGGAGAAGGAGTGCATGTTACAGTTTAAAAGTGATATGTTCTTGTGTCAAGTTGACAATGGGTGAAGTGTCATAAATACAAGTGTCAACTTGATGGTAGACAGTTTGAACTTTGAGCACATTTGTAGAAAATTAGTAGCTGATTTGAACCCAGAGCAAACCTGCAGGTTATGGTCTAGTTGATGGGAAAAGCCCAGTCCACGGTGGGTGGGACTAGGTCCTGGACAGGTGAATAAAATACAAAGAGCTGGTTGAGGAATTTTTCATCCTTGTGTATACTTGGCCAGACATGGTGGTCTGGCAGGTAAGGATTGTCCTCTCCACAATCCAGCATCAGCTCTCGGTCTCTGAGGAGGTATGGAACCTCTTGGGGGTCTCTCTCCTTCCATGGTAATACTTAGAGGTCATGGCAATGTTTAGAAGGCTGGCGGGAGGAAGGCACCTCACAGGCTACAGGCCTTGAGGTTTTGGTCGCCCCACCCTGCTTGCAGTCAGGTTCTTGCTCTCTCTCTGCCTCCACGATGACTGCTGTGACTTGAGCCACCTGCAGCTTCTGCTGCTGGCCATGCCTTTTTCATCACAATGAACTGTCTCCTCTCGAACTACAAGCCAAATAAATCTCATTTCTCTCTTAAGTTCTTTCTGGGTGTTGTCTCACAACAGCAGAAAAAAGCTAATTGCCACAGGGCATGAGAAATGTTCTACTGAAACTCAGCTCTTCTGGCTATACCCACATCCTTGTCCAACCCCAGAGATGAATTCTTCAATTACCAGAATGCCAGAGAGGCTGCTCCTTACAAACCTGTATAGTGTTCCTTTCTCTCCTGTACCCTTCTGCTTTCCTTCTCTACCAATCCATCTCCCTCCTTTTCCCTCACCTTTGAGTCCAGGGTTCTGGCTGCCCCCTGATTTGTGCTGCATTGTAAGACGGGAACTTTCAGTCTCTTGCAAAAGAAGCCGCCATGTATACACAGCAACCCAACTGAATAGCTCCTGCTGATACTGAGTGAGAACCCCTACTGTAAATCCATGAGAATTGAGTGCATTGGGCTTTAGCTGTTTCTCTCCCTGACCAAGATCAGAAATAACACTGCTGATAACAGCAATAAAAGTTGAACATGATTCTGGGCTAAGTGGGAAGTTTCCCAAGGGCCACTGCATATTCCTGGACACCTGAGAATCACTGCCTTGCATTCTCTGATCTCTAACTGGATTTCAGGACTAAATAATGATTCACTAAACCCCTCATGTGACAGGAACACCTTTGATGATGTGCATCATTTAACTGTGCTCAATACCCACCTTACTACTGGGCCTAGTTGGAGTCTCTGAGTACCCCACCTCTGTTGAAGTCTGTCACCTGTGTCATTAAGCATCAAGACAATGGGAGATCCCTCATGATCAGGGATGGTCTGTCTACATTTTCCATCTAGAGAAACCCTGATCTGTCCATTTAAGACAAGACCAGGCTCAGACTTTGACGTCAGCTTGAACATCATGCTTCTACATTTTTATTTAAATGTGCCAATATTCAAACATAAATTCGTACCTCAAATTACTAGAGAGAAGAGTTAAAATATAGGTCTCTAGGGATATGGCTCAGTTAGCAAAGTGCCTCAAATCCCCAAAGCTCTGGGTTCCATCCCTAGCACCACATAAACCAAGATTTGTGATAACACAAACCTGTGATCCTAGCTCTTGGGAAGTGGAGGAGAATGTTTCAGAAGTTTATGGTCCTCCTTGGCTGCACAATATGTTCAAGAGTAATGAGATATATGTGAAATCCTGCTTCAAAGAAAGAAGATTTTTAGATAATTATGCAGTTTTCAGAATTCACAAAGGAAAGCAAACAAACATGAACTGCTGCAAGATTTTTTTTTTTACTTCAATTTTTTTTTTTTTTTTGAGACAGGGTCTCCTTATGCAGGCCCTGGTTGCGGTGACACTAGTTTGTAGACCAAGCTGTCCTTCACCTACCTCTGCCTCAAGAGCATAGGCTTGCACTACCAGGCCTTTTAAATTCAATCTGAACAGGCCTATAAAAATTTAAAAAACATGAAATTTGTGCGTATTTGTGGGGTACCATGTGATGTTCCAATGCATGTGTATATTTTATAATCCTTATATTACATTAAATATAGCTATTCATCTTTTTTCACTCAGGTGTGTGTGTGTGCGTATTTGTGTGTGTGTGTGTGCGTGGGTGTGTGTACTCTGTGTGTGTGTGTGTGTGGGTATGTGTACTCGTGTGTGTGTGTGTGCGTGCGTGCACATACATGCATGACACTAAGTGCATGTGAAAGGTCAGAACACCTTAGGAAGTCAATTCTCTCTTACTTTGTGGTTCCAGGATTCAAACTCATGTGAGGCTTGCACAAGAAGCACTTTTATTCAGCTGTCTTGCTGGCTGCCATTATCATTTCTCTATGTTAAAAACAATAAAAGTTCTAGCTTTTAAAAATATATGTACATTGTCACTATCTATATGTACTCTTTTTTTTTTTTGCTTTGTAAATACCTGTTTTTTTTTTATTAAAAATTTAATTATACATTTTAAAATTTTTTACCAGTTCCCTCCCTCCCCCCTCCCCTTCCCCCAGTGTCTCCCCCCAATTCCCAGAGAGTCCTTTATTGTGTGCGCCTAACTCTCCACTGGGTCCTCCTCTCCGATGACATATAAGGACCCAGTGGCATTTCCATAAGCCCTTTCTCTTGTTCCCCTTAAGCATAAGATTACTACTATGGCTGTCAATCCCTTGCCTCCAGGGGTCTCGGTGCCCTTAACAGATGCTAGACTTTATGAGGGCAACAGTGCGCTGGACATTGCGCAGGGCATGCAAAGTTCCATTATGATTGCTTTGGCCCCAACTATTGTTGAGAATCTTGCAAATCGTTGCTCCTCCCATCCTTTTGCTCTTACAATCTTACCGCCCCCTCTTCCGCAAATGTCCCTGAGCTCCAGGATGGGGAGAGATTAGGCTGTCCTAGTTCTATGTGATTGATATAGAGTCTCTGAAGTTCTGGATTGTGGTTTGTTGATTTTCTTTTGCAGTTTTGCTGCTCCTGCAATTCCCTTCACTCCATTCTGCTGGGCACTGTATGTCACCCCCTGGCCAGAGACAAAAAGCTGTTAAACTGGAGTCTTGTTGTAATAGCACATTCAAGGGTAGATGTAATAAGAGTAGGAAACCTCACTGAGGGCGGGGTCCATTACCCATTTGCAAAATGATTACTTTTTATCTGCTAGACTATATGCCCTCCCCTTCTGGTGAGATCAGGAAAGAACGTCTGTGAACTTAACCAGGTTTCTCATTACTTACTTGCAGACCTTGATGGAGGCCTATTTTCTCTGCTGTAACATGGTCTCCTCTCTCCTTGTTTCTGGTGTGGCCCTCCTAACCCATCTCTCTTGTTCATAATCCTTGCAATTACTGTGTTACATAGGTTTACTTTTGAGTGTCCCAATGTGGGCTGGGCGAGTTTGGTACTAGGAGCCACCTATTAGGGAGTACATACGGCGCTTAATTTTCTGGGTTTGGGATACTTCACTTAATATAATTCTTTCTAATGACATCCATTTCCTCTTGCATGCAGTATAGCACACCAAAATACCTTGCTTCTGTTTAGCTGTATCTTAGTGGCTAGTGGTTAACCTTTCCCCATCTTCCATAATCATTCTCTCCCCAGCTTCGGGTAACTGCCATTCTGTTTTCAACTTCACCAGATCAGCGTTTTAATATGCTTCATATCAGTTTTTGAAAATTCTGCATATGAGATCACATTATACTGTTCTTTTGTGCCTGGCATATTCTACATGGCGTAATGATCTATAGTTCCATCTATGTTGTCACAGATGACAGAATGACATCCTCTTTGGTTGGCAGATCATTCCATGATGTACCTCCGTCTTTTACCTTCACTCATCAGTTAATTGACAGAGGTTATTTCTGTCTCTTAACCACACTATTACAAAATAACAGGGAGTCTCCCTTCAACATAATAGGCTTCATTTCCTTTGGATATAAATTCATATTGGGATTTCTCGATCTTATAATTTGTTTTCATTTTGGAGGGGGCGGTTCTTTGAGACAGGATCTGTGTCTGAAGCCTAGGCTGGCCTAGAACTCACCCCAGACTGGCCTTTAACTTGTAATCCTGCCTCAACTTCCCTAATGTTGGAATTGCAGCAATGAGTAACTGCACCTGGCTAGTGATTGTGATTTTAATTGTGTGAGGCCTCACCACCGTACTGAGTTCCATAATGGTTGCCCAAATTTTCATTCCTTCCAGCCGTAGGCAGAGGGCTCCTTTGCCTCACATTCTCCTCAGCATTTTTATTACTTTTAGGTTTTTTTACTATTGTGGTCATTAGTGGATATTCTTTTTCAGGTCAGGATATTCTAAAAGAGAAAATAAAGCATGATTCTTACTTACAGAGCCATGCTAATTAAATGGTATGGTACTGGCATGGAAGTGAAAGGAAAAAAATAGAGCTGGTGAAATGACTAAGCTGGTAAGGTGCCTGTGTGCAAACTCGGTGACCTAAGTAGTTGGCTCCACAGAGTCTACCTGATGGAAGAAGAGGATTGTCCTAGTAACTCTTATCTGTTGCTGTGAGACAAGACTCACAGCACTTTGAGAGAGAAAAGGAGATTTATTCAGGTTACAGTTGCAGAGGGAAGATACAGTCTGTTATGGCAGAAAAGGCATGGCTAGCTGGCAGAAGTGGGAGGTGGCCTAAGTGAAGTCCATCAAGAAGGCTGAGAGCTGCAAGACTGTCAACTGCAAGAGCAGAACTCTCTGGGGAAATAGGGTGGAACTAATCAACCTCAAGACCTACCCTCTGTGACTGCCTTCCTCCGGCAAATCTTCCCCCCTTAACGGTGCCATGACCTTCGCAAAAAACCAAAGATTCAAACACAGGAGCCTTTGCAGGTCAGCCCACATTCCAAACCATGACAAGGACCAAATTCCAAGAGTTGTCCTTTGACCTCTGCACACCTGTAAACACACACACACACACACACACACACACACACACACACACACACCTCTGTGTGCTTTTTCTCTCAAACACATTTGTTCACTTGCTCTCAAATATTTAAAAAAAAAAAGAAGGGAAGAAAACCATAACCACAGACACATCCAAACACACATGAATAGTCTGTTTGAAAACTCATTAGCTCTGTGTGGAAGGAGATGGATTCAGTAAAAGGCATTTAAAAACTCAGAGTAGAAGAGACCAAGGAGGCATAGACCTGAATAGACCTGGAACAGGAAAAATGATACTGTCAGGAAAACAGGTGAGATGTGAAAAAGTATGGCATTTATTTAGGAGTGTTGACCCATTGTTAATTTCCTTGTTTGGTGGTTGCATATCATTAAATGATGCTGGATGTAATTTCTCAACCTCAGTACGATTGGTATTCAAGGTGAAATTGTTCTCTGTGTGTGCAGTGCTTGTGCACCTGAGAGTGCAGGCATGTGGATGCCCAAGGGAGACACAGAATCAACCTCAATTCACCCTGCTCAGAACCTAGGTCTTCAGTGAAATGCCATTACAAATGGTCTGAAACCATAATTCAGAACATCAGAGACCCTACATTAATCACCTGGAACCAGACCAACCAAATCTCTCCCCATCCTAAATCTCAGGGAAACATGGAAGAGGGGCTGGTAACATTGTAACAGCCTAAAGATGGCGAGGAACAACGATATGCAAGATACTCCACACAGGTTAGGACCTCAGTAACCATAATAAGGCATTGCAGGACCTGCAGAATGATTGACATATCAATGACCACCCCCAAAGTCTAGAATGGATCACAGACACTAAAGTCCTTAGTGGCAAGGGAAGAACAGTCACAATAGTGTTCCCATACTAAAGGGAAGCATGAGAAAGGGCTCTAGGCAATGCTAATGGTCCTTACCCCTCATTAGGTGCAGGATGCAAAAGGAAGTTTGACATTCACACTAAAGGAAAAGAGGGGAGGTCTGGGAGAAAGGGAGGGAGGGGGATAAAAGGCAGGGGAAAAGGGGTGAGAAATGAGAGGGGAAAGTAGTATCTGTGTTGAAAGGAAACCATCTATACACAACTCCATAAAAGCTGTTAATGATAGGAGAGCCTGTGTAAAATCAACAGCATCATTGCCAAATCATGAATCCTTTGCTTTTTCCCATTTGCAAGTAGGTAAATTACAAAAAGTGACATGATGATCCATCCCCCACGAGTAGAACACATCAGTTACCTTTACTGCAAGGAGCAAATTAGTTACCTGGTTTTCCACGAAAGACTATCCAAGCATCTTGTGTTCACTTTTGCAGGGATGAAAGAAAGAACCTTTCTGTCAATAGCTAGCTGCAGAAACACTTCAGGTTTCTCTCTTTCAGAAGCAGGTAAAAAAGGAGAGGAAGGACCCAGGTCCTAAGGCAGGATCCTTGTTAGGACACTGAGAAGCTGTGAGAAAGGAGAGATGCTTCTCTGTCCTTGTTCTGTTTTCCTTGCTGGCTGATGCCTGGGAATTTAAGCGTAACTGACAGGATCACTTGCCAAAAATAAAAAGTCCTCTTTTCTGAGAAACTTCAAAATGAATTTGTTTAAAAAATGGCTGGTGCGTTAATCACGGCTTCTTTGTAACCTGTGTATAAATCCCTCCGATGAAGCTTTTATCTCTACTAACACACCCTTGGTTTACAAAACTGCACAATATCTGACAAAGTAATCTCTTCCAGGACAGAATTCTGTGGATTGGAACAAAGTATATATACCAGTACATTCTTTCCCTAATGTGTAAACTTTGTGGTAGATTAAACAGTTTGACAGTCCCAGAGTCCTGAAGTCACTTGTCTAGCTTCACTGAGGCAGCAAAACACGAGACACGTTCTCCTGACACCCACACTTGAGTCTCTTCAAGGGGGTCTTGTCCTGCTGTTTAATCACTATACTAAGTGAAACTTGGCCTCCCTCTGACTTACTGTAGAATTCTTTCCTGTTGTGGAGTCAAGGATCTGGGAGCACCCGAGTGGAGGTTCACAAGGCCTGGGGCAGACTCCCTGGGGTGCACTGCAAATCTTTCTTATTTATATTCCTACTGTCAGTGACCACCGCTTTGCCCAGAACTGTGTGGGACCAGCTGTGGGAAGAACGCGGAGCAAGCATCCCTCCAATCCAAAAGACAAAGAACTCCCTTGGCTGCCACGGAACCCTGTGATGGCCCTCTGTCATGGCAAGAGTTGAGTGGGGGAAGGAACGAAGAACTCTGTGCCTCCCAAGCTTTGTACCCAAATGCTGATCATCACCTGCACCCCACTGTAGCTGCACCTGCAGCCCAGCCTCTGGAAGAGGGTCCGTGCTCAAAGACAACAGTCACACCCTCTGTACTACACGGACGGGCAACTGTGAGCAGGTACCTGGTTAGGCCCGTCAAGGCTTGTAGTAGTCTCTGAGGTTTGAACCTCCCTGCCGCCTCTGGAACCCCATCTTCTTCACTGTGCAGCCCCTGCTTGACTTTGCCAGTACCCTGAAGGTGTTGATATATGCCCCTCACAGGCATCAGCACAAGTTGCCCCTCTGGCTACTCCTGAGGCTTGACCTTGCTTGTCCCATGATAAGGACACAGAACCCAGTGCTCAGGCCAAGGGCCTTGAAGATGATAGCAGAAACAGGCCCTCCACCTCTGGGATGAGGAGACGGAAGCCTGCTGTCCAGCCTCCACTCCGCTGCCTGGCCTCACGTCTGGGATATTCTGAGCCTCTGATGGACAGCTAGGGACAGGAGCTGTCTTCAGCAAGCTTAGGGACTGCTTCCCTTCTGAGGGGAGGGGCGGTCACTAGTCTCTGAGCACACCCAGCCTGCTCACCTTCACTGCTAAGAGAATCAGCCTCCCTCATCAGCTCAAACCCCCAGCCCTCTCAATCTACTGACCCCACTAATGGAGGAATGGACCACCAGGTCACTTCCCACCTGTTCAGCAGTGAGGCACTCTGAGACAGGGTGGAGCCCACACTGAAGAGACCCCACACTGAAGAGACCCCTGCTGTCAGAGTCCTGGCCTCTCCCTTGCACACCCACTCTTGACTTTTGCCCGACACCAGCCTCCCAGTGTGTCTGCTCGGTGTAATTCAGTATTTTCTCTTATAAAGTAATGACAGGGAGCTGGGTTGTCCTTCAGATTGTCAGCTGTTTCTCAAAGACTCTGCACCATGATGTCTCTGGCCCACACTTGCAGCCAGGTTGTACTTTGTGACTGGGACATTTCTGTTCCTTGGAAGATTTGACCTCTGAGCAGCAGGCAGCAGTTAAATCCACAATTGTGACAATTCCGTGTCTCCAGCCCAGCCTGGGCTACATAGTGAGTTTCAGGCAAGCTTGGGCTACAGAATGAGATCCCATCTCCTAGCAAACAAAAGTGGATTACAGACATTGTTAAATGATCACTGAGATGGAAGGTAAAAAACATCCCCTAGTGGAGAATCAGTTAACTAGAGCTACATTTACAAAAAATACAGGCTGTAATGTACAAACACATTTTGAAATGAAATGCAGCATATGATGAAATATATGCTGTGTAGCACCATCAACAGAAATTATATATTTTATTTCATTTCGGTTAGGTTTATATTTAATACCTAATTTTGACAATTATTAATTTTCAGAAAAATAGGAGTTTAATTACGTGTTACTTAAGATGATTCACACTATTTTAAGATATCGATTGAACTGGGGATGTAGCTCAGTTAAGCTTCTGATTCTCCTGCAGCTACCCAGAGACTTCTGGGATTACTGCATGCACCACCATGTCCAGTTTCTACTGGTGCTAATGATCAATTCACAGCCTCATGCATGTGAGCCGTGAGCTCTACTTTCTGAACTACATCCCCAGCCTGAGTTGTTTTTTTGATGTAATAAGTAAAGTACAATGCAGTTAGCACAACTAAGTACAGAAGCTACATTTTCAAGATAGTAAACACAGGTGGTTCTGATGAATTCAAGAACCATTTGGTCCAGATGTTTTGTTTTATTTTTTTTCCCACAAATCCCATTAGCACAGAAGATGGCTCCTTTAAAGAAATTCCCCAAATGGGCTGGAGCGGTGCTCAGGGGTTAAGCCTCTGCCATGCAGGGAAGTTCCTGAGTTCAGATCCTAGACCCCAACTGTAGATGCTGGTTGGAAGCAGGGGCGGCCTGTGTTTCTCGTCCTGGTAGAGCACAGCCTGTGATTCCCGGGGCAGAGTAGAAAAGGAGGAGGTGGAGGAGGTCCATGCTGGTTCCCGAATTTGCCTATGGTTCTACACACAAACACACACACACACACACACATACACACACACACACACACACACACACACACACACACACACACGGGCACACACACAATTGAATAAATAAAATTAAAAAAAGAAATTCCCCAAATGGAGTAAGAATGCTTATTCCTTTTCCTGAAGTATGAGAAGTTCTCATCAATGTGGTCAGACAAAGCCAGCAGTGTCCAAGGGGTGGTAAGAATCAGGTTGTTGTTTCTGGAAATCAAAAGAGCTAAATGGGAGTCGGGCTGCTGTTTTACAAGCACAGGACTGTTACTCCCCTTCACTTGCTGTGACTACAAGAGCATGTTGTACCTTTAAGAACACAAGTTTCATCCTTAATAAAGAAGGGGAAAACCCATTCTAAGACTGAAAGGCATGTCTGAGTTATTTTCCCCTCCTACCAAAAGTTCATAAATTAGTTAGCCTGGGAAAAGACTAAACTTTAAACATAGATCATAACTTCCATAGAAACAACTTTCAGTATTTTGAAATTCCCATGAAGTCATTGTAGTAAATTTGGATTTAATCCTACTATAAATAGGTGAAAACATAAAAAACCTTGGCCTCCTCCCAACAGTTTCTTCATCCAACTTGCATTCTGCTTTTTCAAGATTTTAATACATTTATTTACTATCTGTGTGTGCGTGCACACGTGCGTGTGTGTGTGTGTGCATGCAGTTGTACACAAGTGCTGACATGGTGGATATGTACCAGTCAGACAATAAAAATTGGGGAATTGGGTCTCCCTTCACTATGTGTTTCTGGGGATGGAACCCAGGTCATCTTGCTTGGCGGCAAGCACTTTACCTCCTAAGCCATCTTGTGGATCCTTGCATTCTGCTTTTAGGAAAACCATACAAAGAACATTGGATATCAAGATGGCCATGGGGAGGGGCTGGAGAGGTGGCTCAGGGGTTAAGCCTCTGCCTTACAGGCGGAAGGTCCTGAGTTCAGATCCTAGACCCCACATATAAACGCCGGGCAGAACCGGGGGCGGCCTGCATTTCTTGTCCTGGTAGGGTGGAACCTGTGAATCCCGGGCAAAGAGGAGGCTGAAGCGGTCCATGGTGGTTCCCGAATTCACCCGTGGTTCTACACACACACACACACACACACACACACACACACACACACTCACACACACACAATTGAATAAATAATAAAAAAATAATTAAAAAGATTACCATGGCGAGGCCCACATGATAGGATCACTTAAGTCCATGTCTCAAAAAAAACTTACATAAATAATTAAAGGACATCGGCTTATTTCTGTCACATTTAGTTCACCTTCTTATTGTTGGAAGATAGGCTGATTTCCTGGGCTTGACATTTGTACAGTAACAAATTCCCCTTCCCCTACAGACCTCTATCCTTGCTTTAAACCTCTTCTTGACATTTTGTTTATTTAAACAATCACCCTCTTTTCATTTCATACTGAGTCCTGAAAATTGATTAGTTTCTACAAGTAGAGGAAAGCACAATAAGAATTCCATAGTGAATCAATGTGCTAATAAAACACTAAACAGAATCAAAATTCCTTGTAATGAAGGGAAAGAAGAATTCCATAGAGATTAATATACTATATTCATGGTACTTTTTTCTATTCAAAGCATTTCACATGTATTACTTAATTTCGTTCAGCAGTAAAATTGACAGATGCATGAATAGTTGAACAAAATATAAAGTAGATATACATATTTTTCCTTACAGATGCAGTATGAGAACTAATATGTATAACACACAAAACATTATAGCTTGAAGGTTTTAAAAATAAGGATGAGATTGTAGTTTAGTTTGTGGAGTGCTTGCCTAACATGTGCAAAGCCCTGGGTTCAATCTCGAGTACCACATCAAACTGGTGTAGTTGTACATCTCTGTAATCCCAGCATTTAGAGAGTAGAGGAAAAAGAGGGGGGGGATCAGGAGCTCAAAGTCTTCCTTCACTAAATTGCAAGTTCCAGAAGAGCCTGAGCTACTGAGACTCTGTCTCAATAAGACAAAAGTGATAAGAAGAAAAAAAAAGGAAGAAAAAAGTTACAAAAATGCACTACAATGTGCAGTTGAAATTAATTGCTTATATGACATCTTTTGTAGTTAAACTGACTTCCTTTAAGATCAGAGACTACGGATTTGCCTCAGGTCAGTAACTATTCTGAAAGGGCCAGATGCTAAAAGTCTCAAACTCTGTAGCTGTTGGATTTCTGTGGGTACAAACCAACTGTGCATATGGCCCTAGACCACAGACTCATCTCACCACAAAAGACAGGCACATCCAAAAAATAAAAGGCTGGTCCAAAATTCTGCAAGCTAATGGAATCAAGAAAGAGGCAGGGGTAGCTATTATGCTATCAGTCAAAGTGGACTTCAAACCAAAAAAAACCATAAGAGATACAGTTGGATACTACATTTTAGTCACAGGTACAATGCACCAGGAGGACTTCCCAATACTGAACATATATGCACCTAATACTGGCTCCTCCACATTCATTAAGCAAATGCTACAGCATCTAAAGCAAGAAATCAACCCCCAAACAATAATTCTTGGGGATATCAGTACCGCCCTCTCAACATGGGATATATCAACAGGTCAAAATCTTTACAGAGACACATTGGAACTCAATCAAACTCTTACTAAAATAGACCTTACAGATCTCTATCAAGCTTTTCATCCATGTACCAAAGATTACACATTTTTCTCAGCAGCACACGGAACTTTCTCTAAAATACACAACATATTGGGTCACAAAATGAATCTCCACATATACAGGAGAGTTGAAATTCTAGCCTGTACTCTATCAGACCACCATGGTCTAAAGCTTGACATGCACAACACAACAAACAACAGAAAATACATGAACTCCTGGAAACTGAACACTATGATGCTGAATGAGAAATGGATTCAGGAAGAAATTATAAAGGAAATTCAAGATTTCCTGGAAGCGAATGATAATGAAACTACAACTTATGAAAATCTTTGGGACACAATGAAAGCTGTCCTAAGAGGTAAGTTCATAACTCTTAATGCCTACATCAAAGAAATGGAAACATCAGAAATAAATAACCTAACAATGCAGCTTAAAGCTTTAGAGACAGAAGAGCAATCTGATCCCAAAAGCAGTAGAAGAGAGGAGATTAGCAAAATCAAGGGAGAAATATCAGAAATTGAGATCAGGAAAATGATACAGAGAATCAACCCGTCAAAAAACTCGTTCTTTGACAAAGTCAATTATCGATACACCCCTAGCTAAATTAACCAAAAACAAGAGAGAGAAAACCCGAATTAACAAAATTAGAAATAAAAATGGAGTTATCACTACTGATATACAAGATATTCAGAGAATTATAAGGTCATGTTTCAGAAAGTTACACTATGAAATTTGATAACATAAAAGAAATGGATGAATTCCTAAGTAAGCACAACTTACCTAAATTGAATCAGGAAGTTTTGAATTATTTAAATAGTCTTATAACATATGAGGAAATTTAGGAAGTAATCTCCAATCTTCCCACCAAAAAATGTCCTGGACCAGATGGATTCAGCACAGTGTTCTACCAGACATGTAAGGAACAAATAACACCAATACTCCTTAAATTGTTCCATCAAATAGCAAAGGGTGGAAGAATACCAAATTCTTTCCGTGAAGCTAATATCGTTTTAATCCCAAAACCTAATAAAGATACACTTTAAAAAGAAAACTATTGGTCACTCTCTTTGATGAACACAGATGTAAGATTTCCAAAAAAGTCTTACTAATCAGATTCAAAAACATATCAAAAAGAGTATTGACGGGTATCAAGTAGGCTTTATCGCAGGCACATAAGGTTGGTTCAACATACAAAAATCAATAAATATAATTCACCATATAAACCAGTCCAAAATTCAAGACCACATGGTACTGTCGATAGATGCAGAAAAAGCTTTTGACAAGATCCAACAGCCTTTTATGATCAGAATCCTAGAGACAGATGGAATGGAAGGAATCTTTATCAATATCATAAAAGCTATATATAATAAGCCAACAACAAGGATCATGCTCAATGGGGAAAAACCTAAAGCATTTCCGTTTCGATCAAGAACTAGACAAGGCTGTCCACTCTCACCACTTCTATTCAATATCGTACTTCAAGTCTTAGCTGAAGCCATAAGGCTAGAAAGGGAGATAAAAGGGATTCAAATCAGCAAGGAAGAAGTCAAGTTATCTCTATTTGCAGATGACATGATCGTATACTTGAGTGATCCCAAAAATTCCACCAGGAAACTCCTGGAACTAATACAGAAGTTCAGCAGGATGGCTGGACACAAAATAAACATATGAAAATCAGTGGCCTTCCTATATGCCCAGAATGAAAGAAGTGAGAAAGCCCTGAGAGAAACAATCCCATTTATTTTATCTCCTAAAAAAACGAAACACCTTGGTACAAACCTAACCAAGCAAGTAAGAGACCTTTGCAATGAAAACTTTAAAATCCTAAAGAAAGAAATTGCAGAAGACAGTAGAAGGTGGAAAGACTTCCCATGTTCCTGGATCGGCAGAATCAATATCGTAAAAATGAACATCCTACCAAAGGCAATATACAGATTCAATGCTATACCAATCAAAATACCAAGGCAATTCTTTAAAGAAGCTTGACCAAACAATCTCAAAATTCATATGAAGGCATAAAAGACCCAGGACAGCAAAAACAATCGTCCGTAACAAAGACACAGCTGGAGGTATCACCATACTAAACCTTAGTCTATTCTACAAGTCTATAGTTGTAAAAACAGCCTGATATTTGCTCCAAAATCAACACACAGATCAATGGATAAGGGTTGAAGACACAGATAAAAGCCCACGAAATTACAGCCATTTGATATTTGACAAAGGGGCCCAAAAAATCCCATGGAAAAAGAACAGCTTCTTCAACAAATGGTGCTGGCAAAACTGGATCTCCACATGCAGAAGATTAAAAGTGGACCCGTACTTGTCACCATGTATAAGACTTAATTCGAAATGGATCAAGGACCTCAATATAAGGCCAGAGACTAGTTGAAAGGGTAGGGAACTCCTCCAGCTGATTGGACTAGGCCAACAGTTCCTAAACTGAAATCCAATAGCACCGTCACCACAACCAACACTCAACTGATGGGATCTTATGAAATTAAAGAGCTTCTGTACAGATAGATTCTATCCTGAGCCAAAAGGCAACCCACACAATGGGAGAAATTCTTCACTAACCACATATCTGATAGAGCTCTATTATCCACAGGCGCAAAGAACTTAGAAAACTAAACACCAAGGAAACAAATGGCCCAATTAAAAAATGGGCCTTGAAACTTAAAAGAAACTTTACCAGGGAGAAATTGAAATGTCTAACAAATATCTTAAAAAATGCTCCGCATCCTTAGCCATCAGGGAAATGCAAATGAAAACCTCCTTGAGATATCATCTCACCCTGGTCAGGATGGCAAAAATCCACAATACAAACAACACCAAATGCTGGAGGGGATGTGGAGGGAAGGGAACTCTTCTACATTGTTGTAGGAATGCAGGCTTATACAACCACTCTGGCAATCCATCTGGCGATTCTAAAAAAAGGTTACAGATTGAAATGCCATATGATCCTGCTATTCCCCCATACAGCAAATACCCACCTCAATAGCACAAGCACAACCATGTTCATAGCATCACTGTTTACAATAGCAAAGTCATGGAATCAACCCAAATGCCCGACAGTTGATGAGTGGAAAAGAAAATGTGGTACATCTATACAATGCAGTACTACTCAGGAATCAAAAATGATGAATTCATGAAATTTGCCGGGAAATGGATGGAATTAGAAAAAATTATATTGAGTGAAGTACCCCAAACACAGAAAATTAAGCACCATGTGTACTCCATAAAAGGTGGATCCTAGTACCAAACGCACTTAGTGACACACTCAAAGATAAATCTCTGTAATACCTACAGTAATTGCAAAGATTATAAATAGGAGGGAAGGGGATGGAGGGCCCCGCCAGAAACAAAGAGAGAGGGGATCATGATACACCAGAGAAAATAAGCCACCATCAAGTACTGCAAGTACGTAATGTGACATCTGGTTAAGCTCACAGACTTTCCTTCCTGGTCACTTGCAACTGATATGGTTTGATCTCAACAGACAGGGAGAGCATAAAGTCTGGTTGATAGAAGGTAACCATCCTGCAAATGGGTGACTGACCCTCCCTCACCCAGGTCTCCTACTCTTATTCCTCCTACCTTTGAATCTACTCTTATAACAATAGTGTATTTTAACAACCTTTTATCTCTGGTTAGGAGGTGACATCCAATACCCATCAGAATGGAGCCAAGGATGGTGTAGGAACTGCAAATCTGGAAGAAAAAAAACCAACAAACCATAATTCGAACATCATAGACCCTACATTAATCACCAGGAACCAGGCCAACCTAATCTTTCCCCATCCCAAAGCTCAGGAAAATTTGCAGAAGAGGGATTGGTAAGATTGTAAGAGCCTAAAGATGGGGAGGAGCAACAATATGCAAGATACTCCACACAAGTTATGGCCGAAGTAATCAAAATAGGACTTTGCATGACCTGCGCAATGACCGACATATCATTGACCCTCCAAATTCTAGCATGGATCACAGGCACTAGAATCCTTAGAGGCAAGGGATTAACAGCCACAGAAGTGTTCCTATATTAAAGGGGCATACAAGAAAGAGCTCTAGGTAATGCTACTGTGTCCTTATGCCTCACCAGTGAGGAGGACCTGGCGGGAAGTTTGACATGTATACTAAAGGATACTCCAGGAATGGGGGAAGGGGGTAGAAAGGGAGGGAGCAAGGGTATCCAGGGAAGGGTGGAGGGAGGTAGGGGAATGGGGTACCTATCAATTTTGTATGAGTGGAGGGAGGAGCTCATTTTATCTGGAACATAGGGAATATGAAGAAAAATAAAAGATATTGTACATGTGTTACAACATCAGAAAATAAAGAGTGGATGTCAGAGTACAATTTCTAGAAGGTGGTTCTGTCCTTTGACCATGCGGTCTCCAGGATGCAACTCAGGTACCTGGGGTTTGCACACAAACATCTTTAATTGTTGTGCTATCTCCCTGGCTTCTGTGATATGGATTTTTATTGGTCCTTTTACCATAAATAAAACCCCAAATCACTAGTACCCAATATGAGACACTTCAGGTAACTCAACAATCCATAAGAATATACCACAAGTTACGCTTTATATGGAGGGTATTAACAACGAATTCGGGGGCTGGAGAGATGGATCAACAGTTAACAATGTTTCTTGCAGTACCAGAATTCAGATCCCAGCACCCACCTAAAGAAGTCAGGAATGCCCACACCTGCTGATTAGTGTGGGGAAGGGAGGAGCCAGCCCAGGATTCATGATGAAAGAAAGAAAGAGAGAGAGAGAGAGAGAGAGAGAAAGAGAGAGAGAGAAATGAAAAAGAAAGACAGAGAAAAGAGAGAAAGAGATCAAAAGAGAGAGAGAAAGAAAGAGAGAGAGAAAGAAAAAAGAAAGTAAGAAAGAAAAAGAAAGATCGAGAGAGAAAGAGAGAAAGTGCGAGAAAGAGAGAAAGAAAGGGAGAAAGAAAATAGAAAGAGAGAGAGAAAGAAAGAGAGCAAAAGCAAGAGACAGAGAGAGAGAAA
Organism: Typhlomys cinereus; assembly: GCA_023101885.1. NCBI lineage: Eukaryota > Metazoa > Chordata > Mammalia > Rodentia > Platacanthomyidae > Typhlomys > Typhlomys cinereus. Next base: position 26,799 of record JALPQD010000883.1, read on the forward strand.
GAAGGAAAGAAAAGGAGAGAGAGAGAAAGAAAAAAACAAAGAAAGAAAGAGAAAGAGAGAAAGAAAGAAAGAAAGAAAGAAAGACCCCGTGCAAGGTGGTCCCTAACCTGCCCTTATGCTGTGCTTGAGAAGGTCGATTGAGGCCCCAGGTGGTTAACTCTGGGGACCATCAGCTGCCTTGGGCCTCTACAGCTTCTGCCAAGTGCAATGGCCTCCTGTGTGGTCTGGATGGTCTCACTAATGTCCCCCACCTTGCTCTCTCCTAGTGCCTCTGCTCTGGGAGTATGTGGACCTTGTTCCTTGGGGGATCGACAGTCACCCGTCAACATCCGCTGGGGGGACAGTGTTCATGACCCTGACTTAAAGCCACTCTTTATCTCTTATGATCCAGCCACCTGCCTCCACATCTGGAATAACAGGTACTCTTTCCTCATGGAATTTGAGGATTCTACAGGTACATCAGGTAAGGCAAGAGCTGGTGGTCTTGTGTGTGGTTAAAGAACCTGCATTTTATCAGCATAGGATACATGAAATTACTCTCGTGATAGTATTGGCATAGAACTCATTGTCATTTTGTTCATTATTTTTCAAGACAACACCTGGAAAAAAGTGAATTGTGCATTTTCAAATTAATGTATTTAAATAACAGTATCTTGTTTCTTTTACTTTTTGAGTGAGGCTTTCAGAAAATTTTAAGTTACCTCTGCACCTGGTATCGTAATGTAATAGAAGAGATTAAATAGTCAGGGAAAGTGAACTTAAAAGAAACTAACTTTGTATACACTTAATTGGCTCAAATATGCAAAAAAAATTGGCTTAGATAATCAAATCCCTGCTCTCACCATCTTTCTTTTGCTTGTCTAATCTGTAATCTTTTGTTGGAATTGTAATGCTTCCCCATTCCTTTGCCTATCACTATTTTTCCCTTGCAGTGAAAGCTGGTTGTTAGGAGAAAAGACAAAACACATCTCTGTCCTACACACTCATCTGGCAGTGAACAGTTTATTCTGGACAACTGGATTTATCAGACTAGCTGCTGACAGATCATAAATGGGACCTTTTCACCAATGAGAGCAGCATCTTGGAAGAGGAACACCGTGGAGCTAGGGATGCTGGATGCTGCTGGGCAAGGTAATAGAAACCTATAACCTCTCAGCCAGTGCCTTCTTGTTAAAAGCTGAGTTGACTGCACTCACCAAGGCTTCACAGCTGTCTTGGGGAAAACAAGTGAACATCTGCAGTGGTTCAAGTCTGCTTTCCTGATGGATCATGCCCATGAACCTGTTTAGAAAGAGGGAGATTAAAAATATTAAACACCCAATGGAAATATCAACCCTCTTAAGGCAATTACCAACCAGCCCAGGGAGTTCTTCTGCACTGACTAGAGGACCAAAAGATTGACACCCCCCCCATGGTTAAAGGAAATCAAAGTGCAACAGCCACAAAACCAACCACCGAAGTGTAGCAGGTCGTGGGACCCACTGTACAAAAGCTGGGTTTTTAAGGGCGTTTTGGTTTCATTTCCATAAGTCACACTTGTCCACATGAAGTTCTATGCCCAATTGAACATGTTGCCTGTCTCACTGGCACCTTAAATATGCTAGGATGTGTGTTTCAGTGTAAGAGTGCCCGTGTGCCTCTATGTGTAGTGCCAGCCTGATTTAGTTGGTCTGGAGGATGGGGGTCTTTCTCCTTACCACATGTTTTTTCATATGCTAAGGGGTTCAATCAGCAGTTGTCTTTGCCAGGTTGATTTTTCATATGCTAATTGTGTAAGGTTTTGCACAGGTATCCCAGGACCTCACTCAGTGCTCTGTCCTGCCTCAGCACTCCCCTTGGACTTGTCCAGGTTCAGCCCTCATGACCCAGAGCAGGATGAGATGAGGAACAAGCCTGCTACTCAGCCTCACTCACTTGAACCGCACTGATTCTGTAATCTTACTGCTCAGGGGTGGCTGTGCTCTCTGAAACTCTATCCTATGCAGATTTAGACAGGCATGTGAAGGAGTGGCATGTGGAGGAAGGGGGCAGTGCATCAGCAAACCACTACCCAGGGTTTCCCCTTCTTTCCAAACTTGCAGCATGCATCGACTTCCTGTTACTGTTTTCTTGATGAAAGGACAGCAGTTGGACTTTAGGGGGTGGTGGGCTCCAGCAAAAATTTGCCAAAAGCTGAGTTGACTGCACTCTCCAACTCTTTGCAGGAAACTGTCTTGAGACAAACAAGTGAACATCTGCACTGGTTAAAGTCTCCTTTCTGGATGGATCATGCTGTGAAAGTTGTTCTGAGATGCCCTTTTCTTTGTTTTTCTCAGGAGGCGCTTTGTTTGTTTTGTTTCAAGCACTTTTGCATGTTTGTTCTCACTTGTTTGAGAGCAATTGAATGGGAGCGCACAAGCCCTGTGCATGGAAGCTCAAAGCTGAAGTCAGGTGTCTTCAGTTATTTTATATTGTTATTATTAAAGCAGCGTGTCTCAGTTGAGTCCAGAGCTTGCTGATCAACTTGTCTAGCTAGCCAGTTACCCTAGGGATTTCTTGTCTTTGCCTGTGGAGCCCTGGCAGGACAGGCAGCCACCACACCTGCCTGGCTTTCCTGTGGGCTCTAGAACTCCATCTCTGTTCCTCACATTTGCAGAGTCTAGTGCCAAATCCCCTGAGCCGCCTCCACAACCCTTGATTTTTGTTTTTTTCTCCTACGTTTTTTTTCTAATCATATAAGCTCAATAGGTACTCCTGTCCTTTCCCTCCTTCCTCCCCTCCCCTCCCCTCCCCAGTCATCCCCCCTTGCACTCTTCCCCCTTCACCCCTTCCTTTCACCACCCCTCCTTCCACCTCTGCAGTGCCTCCCCTTTCCTCCCTCCCATCCCCTGGAGCATCCTTTTGTGTGAATGCCAACCCTCCATCTGAGTCCTCCATCCTAGTGAGGGGTAAGGACCCAGTGGCATACCCTGGAGGCCCTTCTTGGGCTCCCCAGTATTATGGGAACTCTATTATGACTGTAATCCCTGGCCTCTAAGGATCCTACTGCCTGGAGCTTTCTCCCCTATGATCCATGATAGACTTTGAGGGGGGGTCGTTGAAATGTCATACATCATGCAAGTCAGACAAAGTCCCATTCTGGCTGCTGCAGCCATAAGTTGTGTGGAGTATCTTGCATATTGTTGGTCCTCACCATCTTTAGGCTCTTACAATCTTGCCGCCCCCCTCTTGCTCAAGGTTCCCTGAGCATTAGGGTGGGGAGAGATTTGGCTGGTCTGGTTTCAGGTGAATAATATAGCTACCCCCTGTTTTTATCATTGGTTTTTTTTCAGGGCTCTGACTCCACCTCTACTTTTTGTTAAGATCAGCACTGGGTTCCCTTTCCCCACTCCAGCGCCCGGGACGAGCGCGGGGTCCAGCCGGGACTCACCGGGACCTAGGTAATCTCCGCCCCCGACCACCCCCAGAACCCCAGGCAGCCCAAGGGACCCAGCTCCTCCCACCAAGCAGCCGGAGCCACGCAGGACTGGGGAGGAGGACCCCCTGACCCCGGGCCCACCCCAGCTCCCCCAGATTAAATAGCACCCCATCCTACCTTTCCCCACTCTGCTGCACGGGATGCGTGCAGTCCAGCCGGGACTCACCGCAACTTAGGTAAGCTCCGCCCCCGCCCACCCCCAGAACCCCAGGCCAAATAATTCAGTTCAGTGAAAAACACACAGAAATTGAAAGAAGATCTTAAGACTTAAAACGACCATGCCCAAGTCAAAGTGCAAATCCATGAGAAACAACACTCAAGTAAACAAATCTCCCACTGAAGGAATTAATCCCATAATGTTAGACTCCAACCAGAACAAACCCACGGAAAATGGCCAAGAAAGCCTGACCCAGGATAATGACTTTCAAAATATGTTCATTACCATGTTCAATACTATGAAAGAGGAAATCCAGGAGGAATTAAATAACCGAATCAATCGCTTTGAAGAGGAACACAACAAACACTTGGAGGAGGTGAGAAAAACAGTGCAAGAAACAAAAACAGGCATAGAACAGTTAAAACAGACTCAAGCAGAGTTTAAAACTGAGCTAAAAAAAAAAAAACCGTATCCAGGAAGACAGAAGAGTAGTATAATATCACAAAAACATAAATGTAAAATAATAAGCTTACAAAATTCACTAAACATAAAAAATGTCCAGAATTAAAAATAATTTCTCCATTATAACATTAAATGTCAATGGTATTAACTCACTGATTAAGAGACCCAGATTACAAACTTGGATTAAAAATCACAACCCATCAATCTGTTGCCTTCAGTAAACTCATCTCACCACAAAAGATGGACACATCCTAAAAATGAAAGGCTGGTCCAAAATACTGCAAGCTAATAGAACCAGGAAACAGGCAGGGGTAGCCATTATGCTGTCAGACAAAGTGGTCTTCAAACCAAAAAAAGTCATAAGAGACACAGATGGATACTACATTTTAGTCACAGGCTCAATTCACCAGGATGACTTCACAATACTGAACATTTATGCACCCAATACGGGCCCATCCACATTCATTAAGAAAATCCTACAGGTTCTAAAGCAAGAAATCAACCCCCAAACAATAATTCTTGGGGATTTCAACATTGCCCTCTCAACATGGGATAGATCAACAGGTCAAAACCTTAACAGAGACACTTTGGAACTTAATCAAACCCTTAAAGAAATGGACCTTACAGATCTCTATCAAACTTTTCACCCATGCACCAAAGAATACACATTTTTCTCAGCAGCACACAGAACTTTCTCCAAAATAGGTCACATATTGGGCCACAAAACGAATCTCCACATATACAGGAAAGTTGAAATTCTAGCCTGTGCCCTATCAGACCACCACGGCCTAAAGCTGAACATCCACAACACAGCAAACAACAGAAAATACACTAATTCCTGGAAACTTAACACTATGATGCTGAATGAGAACTGGATTCAGGAAAAAATTAAAAAGGAAATTCAAGATTTCCTGGAAGCGAACGATAATGAAAATACAACTTAACAAAATCTCTGGGACACAATGAAAGCTGTCCTAAGAGGTAAATTCATAGCTCTTAATGCCTACATCAGAAAAATGGAAACATCAGAAATAAATAAATTAACAATGCAGCTAAAAGCTTTAGAGACACTAGAGCAATCTGATCCCAAAAGTAGTAGAAGAGAGGAGATTAGCAAAATAAGGGGAGAAATATCTGAAATCGAGATTAAGAAAACGAGAGAGAAAATCAACCAGTCAAAAAGCTGGTTCTTTGAAAAAATCAATAAGATTGATATACCCCTAGCTAAATTTACCAAAAGCAAGAGAGAGAAAACCCATATCAACAAAATTAGAAATGAAAATAGAGATATCACTACTGATACCCAAGAAATCCAGAGAATTATAATGTCATATTTCAAAAACTTATACTCTATGAAATTTGACAACACAAAAGAGATGGATGAATTCCTGAGTAAACACAACTTACCTAAATTGAATCAGGAAGTTGTGAATTATTTAAATAGTCCTATAACATATAAGGAAATTGAGGAAGTAATCTCAAATCTTCCCACCAAAAAATGTCCTGATCCAGATGGATTCAGCACAGAGTTCTACTAGACATTTAAGGAGCTAATAACACCAATACTCCTTAAACTGTTCCATCAAATAGCAAAGGAAGAAACACTACCAAATTCCTTCTATGAAGCTAATATCGTTTTAATCCCAAAACCTAATAAAGATTCACTTAAAAAAGAAAACTATACGCCAATCTCTCCGATGAACACAGATGCAAAGATTCTCAACAAAGTCTTAGCAAATAGGATTCAAAAACATATCAAAAAGATAATCCACGGGGACCAAGTAGGCTTTATCCCAGGCACACAAGGTTGGTTCAACATATGCAAATCAATAAATGTAATTCACCATATAAATTCAACAGTCCAATGTTCAAGACCACATGATACTCTCGATAGATGCAGAAAAAGCTTTTGACAAGATCCAACAGCCCTTTATGATCAAAACCCTAGAGAAGGTTGGAATGGAAGGAATCTTTATCAATATAATAAAAGCTGTATACAACAAGCCAACATCAAGGATTTTGCTCAATGGGGAAAAATTTGAAGCATTCCGACTTCGATCAGGAACTAGACAAGGCTGTCCACTGTCACCATTTCTTTTCAATACTGTACTTGAAATATTAGCTGAAGCCATAAGACAAGAAAGGAGCAAAAAAGGGATTCAAATCAGCAAGGAAGAAGTCAAGTTATCTTTATTTGCAGATGACATGATCATATACTTGAGTGATCCCCAAAACTCCACCAGGAAGCTCCTGGAACTAATACAGAAGTTCAGCAGCGTGGCAGGATACAAAATAAATGTACAAAAATCAGTGGCCTTCCTATATGCCCAGTATGAAAGAAGTGAAAAAGCCTTGAGGGACTAAATCCCATTCACTATAGCCCCTAAAAATATGAAATACCTTGGTATAAACCTAACCAGGGAAGTAAGAGACCTTTACAATGAAAACTTTAAAACCCTAAAGAAAGAAATTGCAGAAGACACCAGAAGGTGGAAAGACCTCCCATGTTCCTGGATTGGCAGAATCAACATCGTAAAAATGACCATCCTACCAAAGGCAATGTACAAATTCAACGCTATACCAATTAAAATCCCAAAGCAATTCTTCAAAGAAGTTGACCAAACAATCTCAAAGTTCATATGGAAGCAAAAAAGACCCAGGATAGCAAAGACAATCCTGAGTAACAAAAACATAGCTGGAGGTATCACCATACCAAACCTTAGTCTATACTACAAATCCATAGTTATAAAGACAGCCTGGTACTGGCTCCAAAATAGACACACAGATCAATGCATAAGGGTTGAAGACCCAGATAAAAGCCCACACAATTACAGCCATTTGATCTTTGATAAAGGGGCCCAAAAAATCCCATGGAAAAAGAACAGCTTCTTCAACAAATGGTGCTGGCAAAACTGGATCTCCACATGCAGAAGATTAAAACTGGACCTGTACTTGTCACCATGTACAAGACTTAATTCCAAATGGATCAAGGACCTTGTTATAAGGCCAGAGACTATAAAAACCATAGTTGAAAGAATAGGGAAATCCCTTGAGCTGATTGGGCTAGGCCAACATTTCCCAAATAGACATCCAATGGCACAGTCACTGCTACCAACTCTCAACAGTTGATATGGTGAAATTAAAGAGTTTCTGTTCACATAAAGAGATTGTAACATGAGCTCAAAGCAACACACAGAATGGGAGAAAATCTTCACTAACCACATATCTGATAGAGCCCTATTATCCAGAGTGCACAAAGAACTTAGAAAACTAAACACCAAGGAAACAAATGGCCCAATTAAAAAATGGGCTCTGGATCTTCAAAGAAACTTTTCAGGGATGAAATTAAAATGTCCAACCAATATCTTAAAAAATGCTCCACTTCCTTAGCCATCAGGGAAATGCAAATCAAAACTTCCCTGACATATTATCTCACTCCGGTCAGGATGGCAAAAATCCACAATACAAACAACAAATGCTGGAGAGGATGTGGAGAGAGGGGAACTCTTCTACATTGCTGGTGGGAATGCAGGCTCATACAACCACTCTGGCAAGCTGTCTGGAGATTATTAAAGAAATTAAAGATTGAAATGAAATATGACTCTGCTATTCCAATTTTGGGAATAACCTCACATACAGCAAAAATTCACCTCAATAGCAGAAGCACAACCATGTTCATAGCATCACTGTTTACAATAGCAAAGTCATGGAATCAACCCGAATGACCAACAGTTGATGAGTGGATAAGGAAAATATAGTACATTTATACAATGGAGTACCACTCAGCCATCAAAAATGATGAATTACTGGAATTTGCCAGGGAAATGGATGTTATTAGAAAGAATTATACTAAGTGAAGTATCCCAGACCCAGAAAATTAAGCGCAGTATGTACTCTCTAATAGGTGGCTCTTAGTACCAAACCCACCCAGCCCACCTAGAGACACTCAAAGATAAATCTCTGTAATACAGTAATTGCAAGGATAATGAACAGGAGGGATGGATAAGAGGGTCACACCAGAAACAAGGAGAGAGGGGACCATGTTACACCAGAGAAAATAGGCCTCCATCAAGGACTGCAAGTAAGTAACGAGACACCTGGTTACGTTCACAGACTTTTGTTCCTGATCATTTACAACTGAGGGGGTATGATCTCACCAGAAGGGGAGGGCATATAGTCTGGCAGATAATAAGTAACCACTTTGCAAATGGGTGATTGACCCCTCCCTCACTATGGTTTCCTACTTTTATTACATCTACCTTTGAATATACTCTTATAACAAGACTCTAGTTTAACAGCTTTTTATCTCTAGCCAGGGAGTGACATCCAATACCCATCAGGATGGAATGAAGGGCATTGCAGGAACAGCAAAACTGCAAAAGAAAATCAACAAACCATAATCCAGAACTTCAGAGACTCTATATCAACCACCTAGAACTAGGCCACCCTAATCTCTCCCCATCCTGAAGCTCCGGGAAATTTGCTGAAGAGGGGGCGGTAAGATTGTAAGGGCACAAAGATGGGAGGAGCAATGATATGTGAGATCCTCCACACAAGTTAAGGCCAAAGCAATCTTAATTTGACTTTGCATGCCCTGTGCAATGTCCCACACACTATTGACCCCACAAAGTCTAGCATTTGCTAAAGGCACCAAGATCCTTGGAGGCAAAGAATTGACAGCCATAGTAGTGTTCCTATGCTTAAGGGGAACACAGGAAAGGGTTTAGGGAAATGCCACTGGGTCCTTGTACGTCATCAGAGAGGAGGGCCCAGAGGAAAATCTGGCATGCACATTAAAGGATTCTCAGGGGAATGGGGGGGAGGCACTGGGGGATGGGGAGGGAAGGAGGGAACCGGAGTACCTATTAAGTTTGTGTGAGAGGAAATAATAATAAAAAATATTATAAAAAAAAAATCAACACCAGCACTGCATGTTGGGTCGGCGTAGCCATGGCGGTTTGTGTCCTTTCCGCCGGTGTCTGCCACCTGCCCACGGCCTTTGCGCCACTGCCACGGGTTCCCATGCTGGCCCCAGCCTGGCCGCTCAGCTCCGCGTTGTGCCCCGCGTGGGTTTGGACGAGGCCGGGGGCTACGCAGCCAGTGCCCGCGTTCGCGCAGGTGCCAGAGAGGATCACGCATTTGTACCGCCAGTATAGTGACGCACCCCCATTGACGTTAGAAGAAATCAAAGACAGTTCTGTATGTCTTGAAACTCTATGACAAGATTGACCCAGAAAAGCTCTCGATGGATTCGCATTTTATGAAAGACCTGGGCTTAGACAGTTTGGACCAAGTGGAAATTATTATGGCCATGGAAGATGAATTTGGATTTGTAATTCCTGACATAGATGCAGAAACATTGATGTGTCCACAAGAAATTGTAGATTACATTGCAGATAAGAAGGATGTGTATGCTGTTTACAATAGCAAAGTCATGGAATCAACCTAAATGTCCAACAGTTGACGAGTGGATAAGGAAACTGTGGTACATCTATACAATGGAGTACTACTCAGCCATCAAAAATGATGAATTACTGGAATTTGCTGGGAAATGGATGTCATTAGAAAGAATTATATTAAGTGAAGTATCCCAAACCCAGAAAATTAAGCGCCATATGTACTCCCTAATAGGTGGCTCCTAGTACCAAACTCACCCAGCCCACATTGAGACACTCAAAGTAAACCTATGTAACACAGTAATTGCAAGGATTATGAACAAGAGAGATGGGTTAGGAGGTCCACACCAGAAACAAGGAGAGAGGGGACCATGTTACAGCAGAGAAAATAGGCCTACATCAAGGTCTGCAAGTAAGTAATGAGAAACCTGGTTAAGTTCACAGACGTTCTTTCCTGATCTCACCAGAAGGGGAGGGCATATAGTCTAGCAGATGAAAAGTAATCATTTTGCAAATGGGTGATGGACCCCTCCCTCAGTGAGGTTTCCTACTCTTATTACATCTACCCTTGAATGTGCTATTACAACAAGACTCCAGTTTAACAGCTTTTTGTCTCTGACCAGGGGGTGACATACAGTGCCCAGCAGAATGGAGTGAAGGGAATTGCAGGAGCAGCAAAACTGCAAAAGAAAATCAACAAACCACAATCCAGAACTTCAGAGACTCTATATCAATCACATAGAACTAGGACAGCCTAATCTCTCCCCATCCTGGAGCTCAGGGACATTTGCGGAAGAGGGGGCGGTAAGATTGTAAGAGCAAAAGGATGGGAGGAGCAACGATTTGCAAGATTCTCAACAATAGTTGGGGCCAAAGCAATCATAATGGGACTTTGCATGCCCTGCGCAATGTCCAGCGCACTGTTGCCCTCATAAAGTCTAGCATCTGTTAAGGGCACCGAGACCCCTGGAGGCAAGGGATTGACAGCCATAGTAGTGATCTTATGCTTAAGGGGAACAAGAGAAAGGGCTTATGGAAATGCCACTGGGTCCTTATATGTCATCGGAGAGGAGGACCCAGGGGAGAGTTTGGCGTACACAATAAAGGACTCTCTGGGAATTGGGGGGGAGGCACTGGGGGAAGAGGAGGGGGAGGAGGGGTTCGGGGGGAGGAGGGGGGAGGGAGGGAACTGGTAAAAAATTTTAAAATGTATAATTAAATTTTTAATAAAAAAAAGAAGGATGTGTATGAATGAAGTATCACAGCCCTTTACTTGTAGAGGATCCTGAGAACATTGGCAAGAATCTAGAAGAACGCGGTGGTGCCATCTTGACTGACAGCAGCTGTGGACGTGAATTTAAGTTTCCCTTTGAAAATAAACCTGTTATAAAACCAAAAAAAAAAAAGAGATCATCACCATCCATGCCCATAGGCAAAAGCAGAGTCCATTGGAGTTATGTTCTGTTCTTTATACAAAAGGTATGCGGGATTGTTCTCCCCCAGTAAAATCTGCAGCACTGATGGAAACTCAAAGCTGAAGTCAGGTATCTTCAGTTATTTTATATTTTTATTATATGGTGGAGGACTGTCTCTCTTGAGATGATACTCAGTTTGGGATCTGAATGAGAACAGTCACCTGACATATTTGTGGATATTCCTCAGCTTTTTAGTTCATTCTCAACTTCAGAGTAGTTAAACTAGAAAACTTTAATTTACCATATTGAAACCACCCAGCCAAAATAATTTGATTTGTTTTCACTTTTGCCACTCACTGTGCTAATAAGGCAGCTACTCAAGCTCTTCTAAAGAGTGGACTGTCCAGTGAGAGGCAGGGCTATCGAAGAGGCCTGACACCTCCATCAGGAATATGCCACACAGGTCCTAATTGTTGCTGCAGTAGAACCTACTTAAAACTGAAATGGGGAGAGACAGTGTGTATTGGAACAAAAAGAGAAGGGGTAATGATGATTTAAATGAACTGTAAGCAATCCAACCAAAGCCAAAGGAAGAGCCCTTCACAAATTTTAGGAAGAATAAATGACATGGTTTTTGTTGAGAAATCCTAAAGGATTTAAAAATGTTTAAGATGACCTTTACAATAGACACAATGACCCTGATATTCTTTGAAAGCTCCTGAAGTTGAACGTGGCTATAGGAATGAGTCCCCTAGGGAGATACTGACTTTAAAGTGTACATTTGCAAGAGAAACAGAAAAAAACTGAGGCCAACTACACATTTTGTTGATTACAATGAGACACATACACACAAAAAGCAATCACACAAAAACAAAAAACAGAGTTTGGAACAATGTAGGAGGCAAAGGTGGGGAAAACCTTTAGGGAGAATTGCTGCAAGTAATGCAAGGAAGAGTCACTGTAGCTGTGTAACTGACCCAAAATAAAAAAGAGAAGGAAAAGCAAGATGGGGAGATGATAAAACTCAATGAAATTTCAATTATGAATGATAAGCCAGAGGGGCACCCCTTGTTCATTCAGAATCAAGTATAATTTTCTCACAGGGGCTCCCATACAATGAACAGTGGGGACTCAAACCGTGGAGTTCCTCTAGACGTGGATGCCAGTTATCTGTTCTCAGAGCAGGACAACATCAGTGTTTTCCCAAAGATTTATGAAATGTGAGACAGACTATGCTGTCAGAAAGTACACCATCTGAAAAAATTAAATTACAAAGGGAATTGGAACTTTTTTATGAAATTCTCTGCCCTCAAGAAAGAAGCTTTGGAAGGAATTCAGCCAATGATAAAAAAATTTCTTAAATATGGGCTAATCTGTTTTTGTGTGTTACCCTGTGTCACTCTATTTCTACCACTTACAAACTGTGTGAACTAACATAGATCCTTCCAAGAGATGCCAGTGACACTGTAAGATATTCATCCTGCTATGCGAAATCCTGGCTCTCTGAATGTTTTGGATTGGGTCTGTGGGTGGTTTTCTGCCTAGGACCTTAAGTAATATTTCCTGCATCCCCCTTGACAATAAGCCCCATTGGACATTTGCTTTTCATTAATAAGTTGCATAGCAAGCAACCTCATTACATACTGTATACTGTTTGACAGCTTCACCCTGGGTCTTCAAGAATAATATAGCCATCTTTAAGATTAAGGCCAAAGACCTATGAGCTCTGAAACTAAATGGCACAATCTTGATGTGATGTGTTGCTGATTTACTGATTGTAAGGCCTGATTTTGAAATGTCTATTTAACATTAATTTGGTGCTGAATCACTTAGATATGGGAGATAAAAAGTGTCCCCCTACAAAATTCAGATTTGCCAGAAGAGTTATTATCTTAACTGTCAAATAAGGAAAAAGGAGCTTAATTTCTGGTCAGAAACAATTGACAACATTAAATCCTTGTAAGTAGGAGGCATCTGTCAGTTTGTAGGGATAACCGGGTTCTGCCAGACTTAGGTTTTCCAACTTAGGAATAATAGTAAAACCTAATTTTACATGTGTGTATGTGTGTGTGTGTGTGTGTGTGTGTGTGTGTGCGCGCGCGCGTGTGTTGTGGGGGGTATATATGTGATTTCAGGCACGTATGTGTCACAGTACAAGGATTTGGCACAGCACTACAACTTTTGGGAGTCTTCTCTCCTTCCATCCTATTGAGTCAAGACTGGTCTTGTTTCTGCTGCTCCACACATTCCAGACTAGCTGACCCATTCCAAGTAATTCGCCTGTCTCCTGTTCCCATCTCACCCTAGCACTGCTGGTATTACAGATGGGAGCCGCCACTTCTAGCATTTTGTGGATTCCAGGGATCGAGCTCTGATAGTCAGGTTTGCACAGCAACCAGTTTTATTTGCTGAGCCATTTCACCAGCCCAATAGTCAAACCTCTTTATAAGTCCCTCTAAAAACTAGATGCATACCTGTGTGTTGGATTCCTGAATGTCGATGGACATATGACTTTGCTCCAATAAGTAATACCTGCATCTCTGCTCATGCAAGCAACCGTAATTACATGAAGAAGACACAAAACAAGAAAGGAGACTTGTTGGGAAGAAGGGGTTCAACAGGAGTGGATAAATAATGGGAAATATGCTCAAAGTACATTAGATATGTAGGAGACCAAAAGAATAAATAAGTTAAAATAAAAGACCTCACAATATTAAGAAAAAAAGAGAAAGACTATTGTTGAGCTTTTGAGACGGCCGAAAAAACAGCAAAAGCTCCAGTATTAGATTAGCTAACAGTTGAACACCTCCAGAGGTTCTACTGCTCACTTCTCCAGAATCCCGAAGGCAGCCACGCATGAAGGGCCACAATAAATATGTGTGCTTGAGGTGATTCAAGATGTGAAGTGCCCTTTGTATACCCATGTGTACATACATACACACACCCATACACGTACACCCACACATACTCAAATGCAGCTACACACACCCACATGCACATGTACACACTCACATGCACCTACACACCCATATGTACCTACACATGCACACGTACCTACACATACTCACATGCAGTTACTCCCACCACATGCACACATGCACCCACATCCACACATGCACACACACACACACACACACACAAACACACACAAAAGCACCAACATGCACAAACCCACAACACACACACTCATCTACACATAGTGGCCTTCAGGTACACACCTACCTATACCTATGCACATACACCCACATGTACCTACCTATCTACCATACACACCCACCCACACTCCCACATCCACATACACCTACACTCATACATGTACACCCCACACCCATACATACACAATTCCACATGTATCTACGCACACCCACCTGCACCCACCCACACCCACATGCACACACAAGTACCTACACACACCCATGTCCACACACATGCACCTACCCACATGGGTCTCCATATACATGCACCTATATACACCCACATGGATCCATACTTCCACACAAATATACACACACACTAATGAACACACCTACACATCCACAAACATATGTACCTACCCATATGCACACACCTACAAGATCCTCTATACACCCACATATGCACATGCACCTACAAGTACAAGTACCTCCACATACCCACGTGCACAGCACACACCAGGTTCCCATACACACCCAAATGCACCCACATGTACATACACATGTATCTACCCACACAAACATACACCAATAGGCATGATCACTCATCCACATGTGCACGCAGACACATATTTATGCAACTATGACATATGATAGATATGTGCGGAGAATCCTAGTCCCTAATTTACCCAGTGACTACTGTCTTGTCAGGTCCCATCAGGATCCATACCCCAAGCGCTTCCAGGGGCCTTGTCAGAAAAGTCTGTAACAAGGTTCCTGCAAATCACCATACAGGCCACTCTGAGCCCTGCTTCCTACTGAAGGCCCCTATGGTCCCCAAGGGACATGGTAATAAGACCCCACTTTGTTATCTCTGGGGCCTCGAGACACAGAGTCCTAACATCCTCTCACTCCCATATGTGACTGAGCCCCACGACATTCCACAGACACCCTCTTTCCCTGGGGGAAGGGGCATCACACCAAAATTGACCACCTCCCTCCAAATGTATGTCCCTCCAACACCATGCCTGCAAGAGAAGGCACAGGTGAATGGGACAGGACAGGCAGGCAGCCAATGGCTGTGGTGAGTTAGGCTCAGCAGATGAGCAAGAGTAGGCCGGACAGGCCTTTTGCACAAAGGAAGCCAGTGGGCACACGTGTGCTATGTGCCCAGTGTTGGGACTGCCCAGGAATAACGGTCTGGGAGGGAGTGAGCAGGGCATGGCTTAGCACATGGGACCAAAGATAGCGCTGGGAGCTAGTGTCCTAGACGTAACCCTGATCACATTACAGGGAGCCCTAATTGGCTCATAGGAGCCAACATAGATTTATGATTAGTCTGACCTATGCAGAGTATGTGCTATGCTGACCATTAAGGTAATTGGCTGCCTGTTTCATGGTCTCTGGTTCTTTCTCTATATAAGCTAATTTGTTACCCCCAATGAACCGAGATCTTGCTCTGACAAAATCCACATCCGTTGCCAAGTCTCTGGAGGGCTGAGGCGGAGGTGCGGGCGGTCAGGCTTTACTTATCTTCGTCATCACAGCCAGCAGCTGTGTAACTGAGTGAGTGAATGAGAGAGTGAGTCTTGCCTTGACAAAGTCCCTGCTGTGTCCGGAGCCCTGGATTTGAGTGAGGGGGTGACGGACCTGCAGCACATTCGCCTTTCTCTGCCCTGATGGCCTGGAGTCGTCACAGTGTGTGCAAGGGAAAATCAGCCCTGCACCCACTGTTTGCATATGCTGGCTAGGAGCCACACCCACCTGTGATTCCTGTCCCCAGCACCCACCCTAGGAGCATCTGAAGTGACCCAGAGGTCCCGAGGATATGCACAAGGTGCTGGTTCCCTGCCCCACTGGCCCACTCAGCGGGAACAAGCAGGAGTAAGATGCTGTGTCTTGCAGGCACACAGGCACAAGTGACCCCCAGAGATGGACATTTGTGACTCAGACCCATATGAGACAGCAAGGAGCATCCTGGAGGTGACCCAGCATTCACACAAGCCACAAAGCAGGCCTGCAGGACATACCCACTCCCACTGCCCCCAGGGACCTTGGCCAGTAGGAGACCCAAGACACACTGGAGTCAGCCTCAGCCTTACTCTCCTCCCCAGAGGCTGTGCAGCCAGCATTGCCCTGATCAAATTGCTGGAGCCTCCCACGGGGTTCCACAACACGCAGTCACCCAGCCAGCTAACCCTGCCACCATCATTATCATCTCACCGCCTCCCTGCTCTCAGAAGGAGTTAGGTCCCACCTCCCTGACTGTACATTTTGGATTGTGTAGAACCCCATCGTGCCTGCAGCAGGAATCAAAGTCTGCCTGCATGCTCCTAAGAGGTCCTGCAGGGATGCCACACAGAGCATAGAGGGACATTCTGCCAGGGCTCTTATGAGTTTAGCCCAGTAGGACTGACACAGGTGCTAAGTGTGGCCGCAAGAACAACACACAGGTTCAAGGTGATTCCCCATTCACTTCAAAATGGCAATGGTGTCAGGGCCCCCGTCGATTCCACATGGGCCTTCCCAAGGAGATCTGGGTCCCAGAGGCATCACAAGGGCCCCAGAAGTCCAGTTCTGACCTAAGAAAATACAACCTGGCACATGCAGTGGTCTGCCAGTCCCTCCCCCAAAGGACCACTGTTCTGCCCACTCTTCTCCAGATCTATGGCCACAGGACGCCCTCAACTCCGTCATCCAGGGCCTCAACCAGTTCCAACCAGTACCAGGCTGAAGACCTCCCCAGGACATGCATCTACATGACCCTTCCACAACCACCCTGGAGGTGGTCATCCAACCAGGCTGAAGACCTCTTAGGGATGTCCGGTCCAGGCCACTTCGGCACGAGCCCTGGAGGGTCTCATCTAGTTCAAACTGGAACTCAGATCCCTGGATGGACTTTGTCCCTCACCACTCTAGCATCCCTGCACCTGACCTCCTCCCCATATATCCTCTGCTAATCCGGACATTATTTGGCCCTCCTCTGTACATTATCCCATCCCCTTGGAAGGCCTTCTGATGTTACCTCAACATATTGTCTCTTCTGACCTTATCCCACATCCCGGTGGTCTCACACTATCCCCTACTTTGGACATTGTCCCACTCCAAAATTATCCCCTTCCGAAGTTATGCTGTCCCTGCAACACTATCCCATCTCTCCCACACTATTTCTGTCCCTCCCACACTATTCCCCTGGAATGTTATCCTGTCCTTCCCTCCCTCCAACATTATTCCCCTCAGACATCATTCAGTCCCTCCCACACTATGCCCTCTCTCCAACGTTATCCCCCTGTGAGGTTATCCTGTTCTTCCCACACAATCCCCTCCCTCCAACATTATCCTCTTCTGACCTTCTTCCAACCCTCCCACACTCTTCCCTCCCTCGGACTTTGTCCCCCTCTGACACTGTCCCCCTCCAATGTTATCCCGTCCCTACAACACTATCACGTCTCTCATACACTATCCCCTTGGATGTTATCCTGTCCCTCGCACACTATCCCCTCCCTCGTACATTGTCCCCCTCTGACTTTCTCCCAACCCTCCCACACTATTCCCTCCCTCGGACTTTGTCCCCCTGTGAGGTTACCTGGTCCGTCCCACATTACCCCTCGGAAGTCCAAATTATCGCCTCCAAACTATCCTGACACTCCCACACTGTCCAGTCCCTCCCGTGCTATCCCCGACCCTATCCTGTTCCTCCCAGGTAATCCTATCCCTCCCAGGCTATCCAGACCCTCCCACGCTATCCAGACCCTCCCATGCTATCCAGACCCTCCGACGCTGTCCCGACCCTCCCACACTATCCCCTCCCTGCGACATCATCCCCCTCAGACCTTATCCCATCCCTCCCACACTATTCCGTCCCTCTGACACTGTCCCCCTGCGACTTTATCCCGTCCCTCTGTTCCTCTCCCACATTCACCCTCCCAAGTTATCCCTCCCACACTATCCCCTCCCTCGGACACCATCTCCCTTCCACATTATGCCCTTCCGACATCACCCCGCCTCGAGACACTGTCAGCTCCTCAGACATTATGCCTCCGACGATGACCCTCAGCCTTGTCCCTCCCTCGCTACCCCGTCCCTCGGCCTTAGCCCTCAGACCTTGTCCCGCCCACACTCTCACCTCCCACACAATGGCTTCCCAGCGGCTGTGCGTCTGCCCGGCCCTCTCACCTGCTCCTGGACGCTCTGCACTGGACCGCTCAAGTCAGCTCCTGGCCCTGGTGCAGCACCCCACGTCGACACAAGGCCCGCAGTGTCCTTCTCCTTGGGGCGCGCGCTAGGAATGACTAGGCCTCAAGCCTGGGCAGGCCACACCTCCTGCAGGATGCGCATTTCTGATTGGCCTGAGGCCATGTGGGCTGGATGCAAGCAGACACACAGCGCTGCCTGCCATGTTCCCTGCAGTGCGCACAAAGGGAGCATGTGCACCATTCACAAGTGCTCTTGCTTGGGGGGGGGGGGTCCAGGGCACGCATGTGTGAGTTATGCCCGGAAGCTGAGCTTTTTCAGCCCAGGGGCCACAAACCTAGCCAGGTGGGTGCCACGAGGACGTGGCTTGGTCCTGGGGCGAAAGAGCTGTGACCAGCTGTCCAGGGAGGACATGACTCAGTTGTTAAATCATGTGCTACCAAGTGAGAAAACCAGGGCTCAGCTTTTCAGAACTCATGTAAAAGCCAGTGTACTTGTCAGCCTAGCTGTCACACCAGAGCTCAGGGACAGAGAACAGACGTCCTTAGAACAAAATACCTAGCATGACTAGCGGAAAGGGCAAGCTCTGGGTTTAAGTGAGAGATGCTGCCTCAATATTCCAGACGGAGAGTGATTCTCACGTCATTCACCAAATCTGGCAGGTGCGTGCACATGGACGTACACAGCCACACAAAAACCAACACGGAAGAAAACCTACACACACATGCGTGCACACGACACCCACTCACACGGGCCAGCCCCCCACCCCAGGTGAGAGCCTCGGAACGAGAATACATCAGAACATCTACGTGAACACAAGTTCTTTGGAACAGGACATGCAGGAGGCAGGAGAAGATGAAGAAAGAACGAAAAGCCCATCTCGAGGACAGAGGTGAAGGATAAAACAAGCAGCTCCTTGCTCTACG
The DNA here is from genome assembly GCA_023101885.1 of Typhlomys cinereus. Lineage (NCBI taxonomy): Eukaryota > Metazoa > Chordata > Mammalia > Rodentia > Platacanthomyidae > Typhlomys > Typhlomys cinereus. The sequence continues at coordinate 45,937 of JALPQD010000883.1, forward strand.
TGGAGCAGAAGTTCTACCTACCGTGTTAAGGCAGAGAAAAGCCTATCCAATGAGACATTAGTTCACATCGTGAGGGCTAGAACTGAGCTCGGCAATAGAACCCTTCTCGGGATGAGCAAAAGCGGGCCATGCCCAGAACCACAGAAAATTAGATAGAGTGAAAGGATAAAATCTGACATATTGAGAAAGAGACGCATCACCCAGGGACCTGTAGAGAAACAGAAACAACGGAAAGCAAACTTTCTGAGTGCAATAGACATGAAAGGAAACGGGATGGCTTCTTACAGAGGAGGGGCTCAGTAGTCCGGTAAGTACTCTCTGATGCCAGAGCTCATCTGTCTAGGTAAATGTGAGCACTATTAAGCGTGTCTGGAATTTTTCTCTCAGCTTTTGTGTAATTTGTGTGCCATTTTCGTGGCCCATGGCATGACCCGTCACTAAGTCTCCCACATGTGCACCCTCTCTGAAAACATATTAACAGACACACCACCAGGGACCCTCCCTTATGTTGCCCTGGACCCCTGTCCACTCCAGGCATATTGACATTCCAGGTATAACCAGAAACACAGCTATCAAGTCCACAAGAGTTCAGAGGCCATCAGATGCTCTAGCTGCCGGTTGACACATGAAAGGAGAAGCAAGGTGGAGCACGTTTTCACTTCCGGGACCCTCTGGTCATGTGGACCGCCCCTGTCATTTACAGGCAAACAGATACATCCCAAGGAAGTTACATGAAGAGAAATTAGACATTGGCCATGGGAATCATATCACAAGTTTGCTTTTCTGTGACATAAACATTGAAGAACTAAAAATGAGGAGGGACACTGCAGGGAGGTGAAGAGGTGGGGAGAAGGATAGAGATCTAAAAGTGGACAGGGCAGAAGCTGGGTGTGACAGCACTGCATATTAATATTTGCTGAGGAAACGTGCATTAGGATTTACCATAGAAATGAGACCTGAGGCACATGACAGCCTGGAAAACCTTAGAAAGGGGGAGAGAGGCTTGGGGATGGGGGGTCACTCTCCAACATAAAGCAGAGGGAAACGCCACAGTCACGCCTCTCTTCCCAGTGGGAGTAGCTTTATTAACAACAGTATAGAAGTTATTGTAACTTACATACAAAGCATATGTTTACTTAACATTCACTTTCAAATAGTAGGAACACTTTCAAATAGTCAGAATGCATAAAGGGGGGTGGGCAAGAAAAATTAAGAAACGGGAAGAAATGAAGAGAGTTACATGCACATACAAGTTTCCATGTACTCGATGAATATTTAAGTGGAACAACAAAGGGCTCTTCACACAGGCGTTAAATACACAGAGTAATTGATACAAGTCAATAAAATAGGATCAATATCTTGCAAAGGCAAGGGTTATTGCATCATTGAACACATCAAAGCCATGAATGGGGATGTCTGCCCAAGGTCACAGGCCCAAACCCCAAACCCAGCAATGCTTTCTTTTGTTATTTTGGATGTTGCTCAGTTGGGTGAATCATTTTAGCAGTATGACCTTCCCAAACACGCAAGCAAACATGAATGAATGATGTCCAAGAGGCTGGTGGAGCCACTGAGTGGATTGGCCTGCAAAGGCTATTTGCACTGGGATTGGCTCTGTAACCTAACAAGTAAATTGCACAGGGAACACAAATACTACAAATGTTGTTGTGGTGAAGGCAGAAAACCAGAAGGGTCCATGCTGGGGAACTGATCCCGACATATGGAGGCCAAACAAGCCTAAGTGATATTTACTTATTTCCAAAATGTACTTGGCATTACTGGAGTGCTGGGGTGAAGGCATTTCACTCAGTGCCACAAGGCTAGAAGCTGTACCCCACTTTGCATGTGTTACTACTGAGAAAACTGCTGAGGGTTCACGTGGCAGGTGACAGAGGTGGAGTCTTGCAACAGAAGCATGGTGAATGAGACATACTGATTTCTACTAAAATTCCTGGTGCATGGCTAATGATCCCCCATCTATCCTAAGCCCAGATGCCTTGAGATTCACATTTCGTCTTCTTGGACGTTGGACACCAGGGTCTGCACGTACTTCCCAGCCACAGACATATCTTGCTGTTGCTGTTTCAAACAGAAAAAAAAATGGAGATTTGGACAACTGCTATTCCCATCTGTCAACAGACAGGCACCTGAGTCCAGGCCCCCAGGGCCCAAACCCACCCTTGTCATGCACTACTTACACTCTCTAGGCAAACTTTTGCCTGCACCTTGGTGACTTCTGTTTGCAGCTGACTTCTCTCACCACTCAGAAGATTTTCGTGACTTGCCCCCAGATCCTTGACTCCCTGAAACGAAAAATTCTGCTGGACTAGCAATCTCCCACCTTCCACTTCACATTCAACAGGTACAATCCAAACTTCACAGGCAACACTTTGACATAGACAATGGATGGTCCAAGTGAACTCAAAGCAAAAGTGGAACCAGATTCATGCAGCTCATTTGAGGGGAAAAATCAAACCACAGGCCAAATTTGAAGGGAAAACCATGGTGAAAGAACAAGTTGCCTCTGTGTGTTGAGAAATGAGTTAAAGAGCAGTTAAAGTCAGCGGGAGAGAGATGGAAAAGGAGGTGCATGTCAGGAAACGCCAGTCTCTGGCAGTTACTGACCCACCTTCTATCAGTAAAGGTACACCCAATGTCATTCACAGGAGAGTGCTGAACGCAAGTGAAGGAAAAGTTGAGGCAGGTTTGAATCCTTTCTGCAGTATTGAAGAGCAAGCGGGAAGGTGCACGCTGTGGGGAAAGAAGCGCGACCCAATTGGAGAGCCCTTCTGAAAATGACTGCATGCTCTGCTCTACTCCTGTCATGAGGGCCAGCATAGCAGGACACACACTGCACAAAAATTCAGTGGAGGTACAGAGGTGCAACAGAGAGTAGAGCAGAATGGGGGAAGAGCCCCCGCACGGGGCAGAAATTCTGGGCCTGACTGGAAATGGATGGGGGTGGGGGTGGGGTGGGGGAGAAGGATCCCTTTCAAGAATCACTTTAAACAACTTCTGGTAGAAGTAAGGCTTTCTACTCATTTTACTAAATATTCCTATTCAACATTGTGAGAATAATTCACAAAAGGGTTGCTTCTTGGGCACATGAGACTGCATGCCTTCTACTTTAAAGTTTTTGCTAAAGCACTGGTCTGCATGTTCTTCATTCTAAATGTCTTCAATTAAATTATTAAAAAATTTGAATCATCCGGGGCTGGAGAGGTGGCTGAGGGGTTAAGCCTCTGCCTTGCAGGCAGAGAAGGTCCAGAGTTCGGATCCTAGACCCCAGGTATAGACGTCGGGCTGAAGCGGGGGCAGCCTTCCTTTCCTGTCCTGGTAGGGCAGAGCCTGTGAATCCCGGGGCAGAGTAAACAGGAGGAGATGGAGGGGGTCCATGGTGGTTCCCTAATTTGTCCGTGGTTCTACACACACACGTGCGCGTGTGCGCACACACATACATACACACACACCTGATTGAATAAATAATAAAAAAAATTTAAAAATTTGAGTCAACCATGTCCAAACATGATGACCCATGAAGCTGTCCCGGGGAAGGGAAACATGAACAAAGGCAGGAAGCAAAAGAAACACACAAAGATGGAAATAGAGGAGTTGGGAAAAAATAGTTGGGGAAATCTACCTTTTCACAGGGCGAGAAAGGTGAAAATTCCCTGACCAGATAAATCATGTCAGATTTTATCAGTACACAGGGTATAATCAGTGGGCTAAGAATCAGTCTGCAAATCCTGCTGTGGGACCTCTGATTTCCTGGGAGGAGACACAGGGAAAGGGAAGGCTCTCCTTCCTCTCAGTACATGAGTGGAATGAGCAACCTGAGATGCTAGAGAAACACCATTGCTGACATCCAGTGTAGGCCGCAGAGAGAGACACTCTGTACATGAGACATCTCCAATATAAAACAGAAACCTTTAGATCTCAGGCAGTGGCCATGATATTTTAGAGTCCAGAAAATGCCAGTGGGTTGAGGCAGACATTTTTGGACTTCTGCTTTCACAGAAAGTTCATATCCTTGTCCATAGCACATATATTGCTATGTGGGCACTCTTTAAATTCTCAATTCCCTGAGAACTAATCCTCTGTCTTCTCCATTCCCTCTATCAACTCCCTTTAGTTGGCAAATTAGACAGTGATGATCTAGAACAACTCTAACCACTGAAACACTATAAAACACTCTTGAGACATGTTTGAAAATGAAAGAGATATCGAATGATTCCCCTTGACCATTTTCTGATTAAACAACCTGGCCATGCAATACTAGTAAAAGACCCCCTCCCCCCAAAAATACCCCAGATATACAGAATTGTTAATTCCATGCTGTACTTATCCACTTGAACTTTAGAGGGGAAATATACAGCATCAGTGCTATGCTGAAGTGTGTTTACTTCTAAGTGTACTCCCACTCTGAAGTCTTCTGTGCTAACAAAGAAAAGATATTTCCCCAACCATCATTTTCTTCTCAATTCGGGTGTATACCTAGCATTTCCTGTTCGTGTGGGGAAAGTGTTCCCAAGAGAATATGATCACCATTAAAGCAAAGAACTCAACAGACTTCTCCTGCACTGAGGAAGGATCCAACTGTGTTCTGTTTTACATGCACGTGGTAGGACATCGCAGTGTGTTTGGTGACTGACTGCCATATAACATATCTTCAAGAATGTATCCATTAGCTGCTTGACATCGTCCAATTGGCTTTGCTGGACATGATTGGCATATTGTAGATCTTTGGTTTGCTTCTTAATTATCATCTGAAAACACCCAAGGAAAAATGTGACAAAATGTGAGGCTGAATAGCCATGTCTCATGACTTAAAGAAATAGACCCTTGGCTTGCTTAGCAGGTAAGGTGCCTGCTCTAAAACCTGGCAACCTCAGCTCCATCTCTGGCAGTCCGCAGAGTGGAAGGAAAGAAATGATTTCTGAACCTTGGCCCTTGACTTCAACCCATGGCATGCACACATGTCCCACGCTCTCTGTGTCAAAACAAATGTTTTTTTAAAACTTAAGGTTTTAAAAAGCAGGGGCTGGAGAGAAGGCTCAGGGATTAAGCCTCTGCCTCCCAAGCAGAAGATTCTGAGTTGGGATCCTGGATCTCACATGAAATTGCCAGGCAGGGATGGCTGAGTCTTGTATTTCTGGCCCTGAAAGGCAGAGCCTGGCAAACTCCAGAGCAAAGTAAAGAAGTGTTAGCCCAATCCAAGGTAATTACCAAAGTCACCCATGGGCCACCACAGGCACTCAGAATGCCCTGTGATGCACACACATACACGCAAAAAGAAGAAAGAAAACAACAAATATAAAGATGATGATATTTACCATTCAATTTTACACAGCAGAATTTGTTGCACTGATCAGGTTAGGGACACTCCAAACAATGCACACGTCCATTCCCTTCCCTCTCAGAAAGCTCAGGTCCCTTGCAATCCCCTCCGCCTTGCCTACTTCCTCAGTTGCAATTAGTCTCTGCAGATATCTGTATCCTAGCAACCTTCAGAGGACCCTTACTCTACAAACAAATCAACCTCCAAATACTGTCCTGAACACTTGGACATTTTCCTTTCCTCCTGGCCCCCACATCCTCTGAGGGGTATAAAATAATCACTCCATGCTGATCCATGCACCGCTCTTCATCCCTAGGAAGATCTTCTGCCCCTCATTGTCACAGTAAAGCAGTCTGGTTCTGTTGAGATCACCGGCCTTCCTATATTCTCTCTGAATATTCCTGTTCAAATCAGACCTGAATCCAAGAGCTATCATGATAAATTCGGTGTGATCCTTTTACCAGCCATTTAGTAGGCTATTCACTTGGTGCCTATAGTTAGTTGGATGCTGTGAATTAATTCTCGACTTTGAAACCTACCCTGTCCATGTGTGGATTCCCAGCTCAGAGATATGGAATGTGTGCTTCTTCCACCAATAATGACAAAGACGACTCCTTTCTTTTCTTTTCTTCATATGCACGAAAGAAACCTAAAAGGCAGACTGTCTTTCCAAGGGCAATCTTGTCTTGACCCATGGGAGCAGCTCAGAGCTATTCCCTAGCCCTCTGGACATTCCTATGAAGTACAAAATCTATCAACCAAGAATCAGAGAATGATACACAGTGGGCATAGGAAAGGTCCTGCTTTCACCCATTTCCGATCAGGTTATCAAAAAATTCATAGATGCACACTAATAGCCCTACCTGGGCATAGAGGTGAGCTGGTACTGTTTGGACTCTGGACACATGCCAATCACTGGGTTCCAGTGCAGAGCTGCTGACCTGGGGACTGCACAGAGTATCCACTTTCCTCAGCATCCAGGCTCTAGGTTCTGTCTTGGGAGGTTGCTCTGTGCAGCAGGAGGCTCCGCCCTCCCTCCATCACCATGGAAGAGCCCCGGATGCAGGCTTTTCCCCGTGCAATACCTCTGCCCATAACTCCTTGCTGTCTGCAGGTTAGAGGTGACCCACCCGTCACCAGCCCTCTGTGAGCCCTGCTCCCTTCTCCTCTGGGACGAGGCTGATCTGAGCCCCAACCTCTCCAGGCCAAGCCTCCAGCTGCTCTTCCGTGCTGAATGCTCTCACTTACATCCCTCACCACTGTGTTCCAAAGCACTGAGGGACAATGCCGTTGCTTGGCCATTGGGCCCCATGGGTCGCTAAAGTCACCCTTTTGGGATGCCAACCCATGCCTTCTCCTCCAGCCTCCAGGCAGCACATGTCTCCTCAGCCATGACCTCGAGCTTCCACCCCAGAAAAGTTCCCATGCTAGAGGGATGGCCAGATCCCAGCAGCACGGTCATTAGTTAGTTCTGTCCTCTGAGCTCAAGTCCTCTACCTTCCCTCCTGAACAAGACGCCCAACTCTCTACTGCTCCCCACATGGACACAACAGATTCATCAGAAGCTTGGGTGGATACTCACTGTTAACTTCTCTTCTGCTCTAATTTTCCTCGTTTCCATGTGGCACTGTTGAAGCAAAGGCTGATACATCTCAGAGTACTTGTCATAAAGAATCTGCCTGTAAAGCACAACCATAAACATGGTCAATAGAGCAGGGATGCAAGGAAAATCATGTGTGCTCACAAATCTGTTCATCTTTTGCATATATACACATGCATGTTCAAATATGCAGGTGTGCATCTGAGTGCACAGGTGTCCACATGCATGTGGAGGCACAAGTCCATGTTGCTTGTTTTCCCCAATCACTGTCCACTTTCTATACAGAGACCCAGTCTGCCTGTTGAACTCAGAACTTGCTATTCAGTTTTCAGACCGGCCAGGTGACCGAGGATCCTGTCTGTCTGCCTGCACAGTGGTGGGAGTATAAGTGGCCTCCATACTGGCCTGACATTTACAGGGCTCCTGAGGGTCTGAACCATTATCCTCCTATGAGTGTGGCATTTTATCTAAAGGTTCTCTACTTAACCCCTTGAAATATAAATTTTATACACCTTATGCTATTAAGCACAATGGGAAAAGTGGTTTTTCAATCAACTCATGAGATGAGGAACTGCGAAATCAGTGACTTGCATTCCTATTGACTTGAGATACTGGTGCGGGTGCTCAGAACCATGCATACACACCTACACCCACACTCACACAAACACGCACATGTGCGCACACGCACGCACGCACACACATACACAGAGAGAGAGAGAAAGAGAGAGAGAGTAAAACCAATGTGTCTCATGCTTCCCTCCTGAACATGGAGGAAGTTTTGCCATTTATGTTTTTGGCAATTACTGGAGTTAACCTCCCGTTAGGTTAAATTCCTTCTTATACAATAACCCAGACTGTGGCACCATAAGCAGATATAATGTGGCAGCATAAGCAGATATAATGAAGACATCTTCCCTTGGGCTCCATAGGAAGCACATACAGGAGTACTTCGCTGAACAGTCCTTTCCCCTGCTTTGGCACAAGGATTGTCTGAAAATAACATTGAATGAAATTTCATGAAACATGGGTCTGTTTTACCCTAGCAAGGCTAACCCTTCCTATAAAGGTGTGTACCCAACCTTCAGCTAGCATATTTCAAAACCGGTTTTGCAGAAGGATCGTCTGTTTACATCTGATAGGGGAGAAAGGGTTACCTTCACAGTCTTCCAGGATTAGACCACAATTCTGCTAAACTGAGGTCCCAACACACATAAAAGAGACCAGGTCAGGGAGAAAAGCAAGTGAATTGTAGTGATCATTGGACTGTAAGCATGATGAATGTCACTTGTCTGGAAGAAAAGCAAGGAATGGTACCACCTACCTTGACATTTGCATTTGGTAACAACTTTACCTTTTCTTTTGTTGTGCTTTGAACCCATTCTCCAGCCTCTCATTCAGGGAATTGAGAATCCCAGCTATGTCCTGCTGAGGGGGCTTTGACTTTTCAAGAGAGTTCTGAGTGATTCCATCTATTGGGAAAAGGAAATTCCTTCAGATCTTTGTAAATTGCTTCCTGACCACACATTCCTGCCTTGGTGGGGATGCTGACTGAGCAACACACAAGGATCATTGACTTACACCAAGCAAGTGGATGACAAGCTATGCTCACTAATGGACAACAAGCACTTCCATTGTCTAGAACACAGTTCTCGTGTGCACAACTGTTGATCACGGTTTGGGACAACAGGCAGGGCCCAACCCTGGCGCTATGCATGGCATTTGTATGTCCTGGGTCCATTCTCTGTCGTTTACTTTTAGTGTTCGACAGCATACTCATGGAGCCCAGGCTGGTTTCCCACTTGCTTTGCCTCAGCTTAGGACGATGATCTTGGGCTCGTGATCCCCGTGCCTCCCTACCCCACGTGCAGCCCTTACAGACTCTGACATGCATAACCAGCTACTCTGGGTTTGTGAGAAATTATACTTTTTGGACACTTGACAAGCCAAGCATTTTGGTCAGCCCCACACGGCAATGCTCTGAAACTCACATGACCTCAGACGCCATCTGTATAAATATGACCAGCATCAAACAAACCTCAGTGTTAACGTGATTTTTCTCTGTCTACAGAAATGCTGTGATTTACACTGGATGAGAGCAAACAAGCAAGTATGTCATTTGTGATGTTTCTAGAGAAGCCTTTTTGGTCTCTCAGTTGGCAAACTGTCACACTTGTACTCTTTGACAAGACTCAATGAACTCATCAACAAACAAATAAAGCAGCAAATAACAAAGCAGACCAGCAAACAAGCAAATCAATGAACATTGAATAAAGGCATGAGTGGACCTTTAGCATGGGTACTTGCAGGAAAATGCCTTCAAGGTAATCTGAGAAAGATGCTAATTTGAACTTTAAAAATGAATATTAGGTTCAGAGGGATGGCTCAGGAGTTTAGCCTTTGACTGGCAAAGAATAGAACCTGAGTTTGGATTCAAAACACACAGAACAGCATAAGGGAAAAATGGCGGTGACCTCTACTTCTGGAAGGCCTTGGGAAGTGAAACCTGGGAAATCCCAGAACAAACAAAGAACAGGTTAAGCAATGCAGGTTACTCTTTGAAGTTGCCCCTGAAGAGCATCTATAGGCAAACACAGTGCCCTGTCACACACACACAAACACACATACACAGATCAATACATGGAAACCTTCACACAGTGGGGGAAACAATAACAAAGATATTAAAAAAGGAAGGAATAAAGGAAGGAAGGGAGTGAGTGAGGACAGGAGGGAGGGATGGAGCCAGAGGCGAATGCAGTGGGGGAGGGCCAAGGGAAGGAAGGGAGGAAAGAGGAAAGTTGGAAACCAGTGATCAGGTCACATAAACTAATCCAAAATACTGAGCGTCTTCATGTGTTGTCACTGGGGTTCCTTATCCAATTATGATGGAGAGGAAACAAAGGGGATTTTCTTACCTCTGCACTGATAGAACCATTCCTACTTCTCAGAGCAACCTTCCCAAGTAAGGTTGATACCATATCCTTATGCTTAGTCCTGAAAGTGTCAAGGCACACACCAGGGTCCTGCAGACCACTGACCTTCCTCTCCCCATGAAAAAGCTGTTTGTTTGAAAAGAATCACCTTGAATTGCAAATACCAGCTACAACATACCTTTGAACTCCTCTAACATCTTCTCACCAGGCTCCCTGGGGGGAAAATGTACACAGAATGCTTGACTAAGGACACAGAAATTCTAGCCTGTTTTGAAAAATAGTCAAGTGCACCATTTAAAGACTCAAGGTCAGCTGCCTCTCCAAGACACCTACCCAAGGTTGGATGGTGGGCGACTCATGGAAGTTCCAACCCTGGAGATTCCTGCCCACCTTACAGACAGCTCTGTGAAATCAATCTTCTTGCCACAAGCAAATTGGCTTTCATTCATTTATTTTGGTTTTCAGTTTTAATTTTCATGGGCACATACTTACCTTCAGTAGTGCTGGGTTTCATGCAGGGAATTACCACGTATCTCTCTGAAATACACATTCACTCCCATCTCCTACTTTCCCCTTTCTTCCACTCAGATGCTGTGTCTGCAACTTTCACAGCTAGTGACCAAGGTTGAGTCCCCGTCACCGACCCGTTTTTCACCCACTTTGTCTCCAACCTTCGCCCAGTTTCCCATCCAGAAGTACTGTCCTATGAATCCACCCAGAACTCAAGGTGCATAAATGAGTCAAAACCAGGAATGTGGCATGTTCTTTTTGGTCTCTTCTCACTTAAGGCGATAATCTCCACTCCCATCCCTTGGCAGCAGAGGGCACAATCCCATTCCCTTTGCGTGACTAACCCCTCCTTATACTACCAGAAATGGCACCCAAAGTAATTTTCAAGACATCACCTGTTTGGCTCATACACTTCTGAGGGAGAAGTTCCCTCTACATGGCTCTCAGGCTCTGGATCACAGGCTGCATGGGAAGAACAGAGGAAAAACCATTTCAAAGGAAGCGTGGTCTTCTGGCCATTACACACAGAGTAAGGCCTTCAGTGTGAGTGTTGAGGGTCCCTCACCCACCACAGACTTTACAGTGGATATACTTGATGTCATCGACCCCCAGCAGAGTCTCAGGGACTGCGAGAGTATGAGAAGGCCTGGCACAGGCACACGTATGAGCCCGAAAGTGGAAGTCCCTGCACCCAAGCTCTTCTCGTCAGCCACAGTGGACATCAGAAGGTCACAGGCCAGCGCAATATGCTTCATGGCTCTAGAAGCTGTGCAATGGGCTGGGACCAGAGATTGGAGAAACTAGAACCCACACAGAGCCCAGAGGTTTCACATGGGAATCCTCCAGGCCTGAGCAACAACACAATCTCGTGGCCACCCATGGGCTCTACCAGTTAAGATCCAGGATTAATGGCCCCTGAGCTGATACAGCCTTACAGGAGCCTCCCAGATCTTACCTTGGCTGGATGCTTCAGGGGGTGCTACGGGAAGTGATGGTGATTGCCTCTCCAACCTGGGGTGCCTGCCACGATTGACAGTCGCCTTCCTTGTGATGGAAGGTTTAGCCGGATGCTTCCGGGACAGGGAGGACTCTTGGCTGTCGCTCATTTTCACTACAGGCAGGGAGAGTTCCAGGAGAGCAGTAAGGATAGGTAACCAGTCTGCACTGGGTCTGGACTGGCAGGTAACCTAGCACTTGTGTTGGACTAAATGAGGGCAGGGCCATGACCCCAATGTCCATTCCTGTCCAACAAACTGCTGCCCCATTTCCACAGCTGAATGTAGAGCCCTTTGTCCATCACCCTCAAACTCAAGTCTCTTTGGCTGCTTCCTTGCTCTTATTTAGGGCAGGGCAAAAGCACGCCTTGTCTGCAGGAACCACGTGACTCAGCCTTGGTGCCTGGTCAGAACCAACCCGTGAGGACCCACTGTGAGTCTGCGTCTGCCAGATTGGAAACCCAAGACCCTGGGCTGCACATTCAACTTGGAGCCCTGTCCACTTGTGCTCTGGACAGCCCAGCAACACCCCAGGGACAAAGGAATCTGGTGAAGACATAAAGAGCACATAAGGCCAAGTGCCTGTCTCTCTCCTGACACCCGAAGTCCACAGTGCTCCTCTCTAGACAAACCTGGACATTGCCTCACATTACACACGTTAAGTCCCACCTACCCGAGTGCTAAGTCTCTTCCTCTACTGCCCTGCAGATACTCTGACACAGGTCCCCTACCGGCAGCCTTATCAAGGGGTCCCCAAATATCCAATCACCCACTTAGGACAGTTCATCTCAACATGCTCCTCTCAGAGCAGCGACCTCCGACAGTAGTCACTCCTAGTTAGTCCCTAACTCCTCAAGCATGCATGTGTTTAACTGTCTGCATAAGCAATGGTGCAAGAGGCAGGACAATCATACACACTCAGAACTTAGGGTAATCTGCTGGGAATATGAGGTCCACACAATTTTACCTGGGGGAAGCCTGCAGGCACGAAGGTGGAAAGTTCCGTGCATGGGGGCAGGGCAGGTTTAGCACACCAGCCCACAGTGGTGGCATTCATGCACAAACATGCACCTGGGTGAGTCTGGGCCAGCAGACCTTAACATATGAAGGGCTCACAATAAATATGTGTGCTTGAGGTGACTCAAGATGTGAAGTGCCCTTTGTATACCTATGTGTACATACACACACCCATACACGTACACCCACACACACTCACATGCAGCTACACACACCCACATGCACACACTCACATGCACCTACATACCCATATGTACCTACACATGCACACTTACCTACACATACTCACATGTAGTTACACGCACCACATGCACACATGCACCCACATCCACACATTTATACATCCACACACATGCACACATACACACAAAAACACCAACATGCACAAACCCACAACACACACACTCATCTACACATAGTGGCCTTCAGGTACACACCTACCTACACCCATGCACCCACACCCACATGTACCTACCTATCTACCATACACACCCACCCACAATCCCACATCCACATACACCTACACACTCATACATGTACACCCCACACCCATACATACACAATTCCACATGTATCTATGCACACCCACCTGCACCTACCCACACCCACATGCACACACATGCACCTACCCACACCCACATGCACACACAAGCACCTACACACACCCATGTCCACACACATGTGCCTACCCACATGGGTCTCCATATACATGCACCTATACACACCCACATGGATCCATTCTTCCACAAAAACATACACACACATTAATGAACACACCTACACATCCACAAACATATGTACCTACCCATATGCACACACCTACAAGATCCTCTATACACCCACATATGCACATGCACCAACACGTACAAGTACCTCCACATACCCACGTGCACAGCACACACCAGGTTCCCATACACACCCAAATGCACCCACATATACCCACATGTACATACACATGTACCTACCCACACAAACATACACCAATAGGCACTATCACACATCCACATACGCACGCGGACACATGTCTATGCAACTATGACATATAATAGATATGTGCAGAGGATCCTAGTCCTTAATTTACCCAGTGCCTACTCTCTTGTCAACTCCCATCAGGATCCATACCCCAAGCGCTTCCAGGGGCCTTGTCAGAAAAGTCTGTAACAAGGTTCCTGCAAATCACCATACAGGCCACTCTGAGCCCTGCTTCCTACTGAAGCCCTGCTTCCTCCTATGGTCCCCAAGGGACATGGTAATAAGACCCCACTTTGTTATCTCTGGGGCCTCGAAACACAGAGTCCTAACATCCTCTCACTCCCATATGTGACCGAGCCCCACAACATTCCACAGACACCCTCTTTCCCTGGGGGAAGGGGCATCAAACCAAAATCGACCACCTCCCTCAAAATGTATGTCTCTCCAACCCCATGCCTGCAAGAGAAGGCACAGGTGAATGGGACAGGACAGGCAGGCAGCCAATGGCTGTGGTGAGTTAGGCTCAGCAGATGAGCAAGAGTAGGCCGGACAGGCCTTCTGCACAAAGGAAGCCAGTGGGCACACGTGTGCTATGTGCCTAGTGTTGGGCCTGCCTAGGAATAACGGTCTGGGAGGGAGTGAGCAGAGCATGGCTAAGCACATGGGACCAAAGATAGTGCTGGGAGCTAGTGTCCTAGACGTAACCTTGATCACATTACAGGGAGCCCTAATTGGCTCATAGGAGCCAACATAGATTTATGTTTAGTCTGATCTATGCAGAGTATGTGCTGTGCTGACCATTAAGGTAATTGGCTGCCTGTTTCGCACGCTCTGGTTCTGTCTCTATATAAGCTGATTTGTTACCACCAGTAAACAGAGATCTTGCTCTGACAAAATCCCCATCTGTTGCCGAGTCTCTGGAGGGCTGAGGCAGAGGTGCGGGCGGTCAGGCTTTACTTGTCTTCATCATCACAGCCAGCAGCTGTGTAACCGAGTGAGTGAATGAGTGAGTGAGTCTTGCATTGACAAAGTCCCTGCTGTGTCTGGAGTTCCCTGGATTTGAGCGAGGGGTGAAGGACCTGCAGCACGTTCGCCTTTCTCTGCCCTGACGGCCTGGAGTCGTCACAGTGTGTGCAAGGGAAAATCAGCCCCGCACCTAGTGTTTGCATATGCTGGCTAGGAGCCACACCCACCTGTGATTCCTGTCCCCAGCACCCACCCTAGGAGCATCTGAAGTGACCCAGAGGTCCCGAGGACATGCACAAGGTGCTGGTTCCCTGCACCACTGTCCCACTCAGTGGTAACAGGCAGGAGTGATATGCGTGAGATGCTGTGTCTAGCAGGCATACAGGCACATGTGAGCCCAAAAGATGGGCATGTGTGATTCAGACCCATCTGAGACAGCAAGGAGCATGCTGGAGGTGAACCAGCATTAACACAAGCCACAAAGCAGGCCTGCACGTCACACCCACTTCCACTGCCCCCAGGGACCTCAGCAAGTAGGAGACCCAAGACACACTGGGGCCAGCCTCGGCCTTACTGTCCTCCAGAGGCTGTGCAGCCAGCATTGCCCTGCTCAAATTGCTGGAGCCTCCCACCCAGTCAGGCAACCTTGCCACCATCATTATCATCTCACCACCTCCCTGCTCTCAGAAGGAGTTAGGTCCCACCTCCCTGACTGTACATTTTGGATTGTGTAGAACCCCATCGTGCCTGCAGCAGGAATCAAAGTCTGCCTGCATGCTCCTAAGAGGTCCTGCAGGGATGCCACACAGAGCATAGAGGGACATTCTGCCAGGGCTCTTATGAGTTTAGCCCAGTAGGACTGACACAGGTGCTAAATGTGGCCGCAAGAACAACACACAGGTTCAAGGTGATTCCCCATTCACTGCAAAATGGCAATGGTGTCAGGGCCCCCGTCGATTCCACATGGGCCTTCCCAAGGAGATCTGGGCCCCAGAGGCATCACAAGGGCCCCAGAAGTCCAGTTCTGACCTAAGAAAATACAACCTGGCACATGCAGTGGTCTGCCAGTCCCTCCCCCAAAGGACCACTGTTCTGCCCACTCTTCTCCAGATCTATGGCCACAGGACGCCTTCAACATCCGTCATCCAGGGCCTCAACCAGTTCCAACCAGTACCAGGCTGAAGAACTCCCCAGGACCTGCATCTACATGACCCTTCCACAACCACCCTGGAGGTGGTCATCCAACCAGGCTGAAAACCTCTTAGGGATGTCCGGTCCAGGCCACTTCGGCACGAGCCCTGGAGGGTCTCATCTAGTTCAAACTGGAACTCGGATCCCTGGATGGACTTTGTCCCTCACCACTCTAGCATCCCTGCACCTGACCTCCTCCCCATATATCCTCTGCTAATCCGGACATTATTTGGCCCTCCTCTGTACATTATCCCATCCCCTTGGAAGGCCTTCTGATGTTACCTCAACATATTGTCTTTTCTGACCTTATCCCGCATCCCGGTGGTCTCACACTATCCCCTACTTTTGACATTGTCCCACTCTAAAATTATCCCCTACTGAAGTTATGCTGTCCCTGCAACACTATCCCATCTCTCCCACACTATTTCTGTCCCTCCCACACTATCCCCCTGGGATGTTATCCTGTCCTTCCCTCTCTCCAACATTATCCTCCTCAGAAGTTATTCGGTCCCTCCCACACTATGCCCTCTCTCCAACGTTATCCCCCTGTGAGGTTTTCCTGTTCTTCCCACACAATCCCCTCCCTCCAACATTGTCCCCCTCTGACCTTCTCCTAACCCTCCTACACTATCCCCTCCCTCGGACACCATCTCCCTTCCACATTATCCCCTTCCGACATCACCCCGCCTGGAGACACTGTCGGCTCCTGGGACATTATCCCTCCAATGATGCCCCTCAGCCTTGTCTCTCCCTCGCTACCCCGTCCCTCGGCCTTAGCCCTCAGACCTTGTCCCGCCCACACTCTCGCTTCCCACACAATGGCCTCCCAGAGGCTGTGCGTCTGCCAGGCCCGCTCGCCGGCTCCTGGATGCTCTGCACTGGACGGCTCAAGTGGGCTCCCGTCCCTGGTGCAGCACCTCAAGTGGCCACAACATGGCCCGCAGTATCCTTCTCTTTGGAGTGCACGCTAGGAATGACTAGGCCTCAAGCCTGGGCAGGCCACGCCTCCTGCAGGATATGTGCTTCTGATTGGCCTGAGGCAACATGGGCTGGATACAAGCACGCACACAGTGCTGCCTGCCATGTTCCCTGCAGTGCGCACAAAGGGAGCATGCGCACCATTCACAAGTGCTCCTGCTTGGGGGGGGCGGTCCAGGGCACGCATGCATGAGTTGTGCCCGGAAGCTGAGCTTTTTCAGCCCTGGGGCAACCCAGCCAGGTGGGTGCCACGCGGCTGTGGATTGGTCCCGGGGCGACAGAGCTGTGACCAGCTGTCCAGCGAGGAGATGACTCAGTTGTTAAATCACGTGCTACCAAGTGAGAAAACCAGGGCTCAGCTTTCCAGAACTCATGTAAAAGCCAGTGTACTTGTCAGCCCAGCTGTCACACCAGAGCTCAGGGACAGAGAACAGACATTCTTGGAACAAACTACCTAGAAAGACTAGCAGAACTGGCAAGCTCAGTGTTCAAGTGAGAGATGCTGCCTAAATATTCCAGATGGAGAGTGATTCTCACGTCATTCGCCAAATCTGGCAGGTGCGTGCACATGGACATACACAGCTACGGAAAAACCAACACAGAAGCAAACCTACACACACATGCGTGCACACGACACCCACTCACACGGGCCAGCCCCCCACCCCAGGTGAGAGCCTCGGAGCAGGAATAGATCAGAACATCTATGTGAACACGAGTTCTTTGGAACAGGACAAGCAGGAGCCAGGAGAAGATGAAGAAGAAAGAACGAAAAGCCCATCTCGAGGACAGAGGTGAAGGATAAAACAAGCAGCTCCTTGCTCTATGTGGAGCATAAGTTCTACCTACCGTATTAGGGCAGAGAAAAGCCTATCCAATGAGACATTAGTTCACATCGTGAGGGCTAGAACTGAGCTCCGCAATAGAACCCTTCTTGGGATGAGCAAAAGTGGGCCATGCCCAGAACCACAGAAAAATAGATAGAGTGAAAGGATAAAATCTGACATATTGAGAAAGAGGCGCATCACCCAGGGACCTGTAGAGAAACAGAAACAACGGAAAGCAAACTTTCTGAGTGCAATAGACATGAAAGGAAACGGGATGGCTTCTTACAGAGGAGGGGCTCAGTAGTTTGGTAAGTACTCTCTGGTGCCAGAGCTCATCTGTCTAGGTAAATGTGAGCACTACTAAGCATGTCTGGGATTTGTCTCTCAGCTTTTGTGTACTTTGTGTGCCATTTTCGTGGCCCATGGCACAACCCCTCACTAAGTCTCCCACACGTGCGCCCTCTCTGAAAACATATTAACAGACACACCACCAGGGACCCTCCCTCATGTTGCCCTGGACCCCTGTCCACTCCAGGCATATTGACATTCCAGGTATAACCAGAAACACAGCTATCAAGTCCACAAGAGTTCAGAGGCCATCAGATGCCCTAGCTGCCAGTCGACACATGAAAGGAGAAGCAAGGTGGAGCATGTGTTCACTTCCAGGACCCTCTGGCCATGTGGACCGCCACTGTCATTTCCAGGCAAACAGATACATCCCAAGGAAGTTACATGAAGAGAAATTAGACATTGGCCATGGGAATCATATCACAAGTTTGCTTTCCTGTGACGTAAACATTGAAGAACTAAAACTGAGGAGGGACACTGCAGGGAGGTGAAGAGGTGGGGGAAAGGGCGGAGATCTACTGTGGACAGGGCAGAAACTGGGTGTGACAATACTGCATATTAATATTTGCTGAGGAAACGTGCATTAGGATTTACCATAGAAATGAGACCTGAGGCACATGACAGCCTGGAAAACTTTAAAAGGGGGAGAGAGGCTTGGGGATGGGGGGTCACTCTCCAACATAAAGCAGAGGGAAACGCCACAGTCACGCCTCTCTTCCCAGTGGGAGTAGCTTTATTAACAACAGTATAGAAGTTATTGTAACTTACATACAAAGCATATGTTTACTTAACATTCACTTTCAAATAGTAGGAACACACAGCTTGTTTAGCTTGTCCATGCTAGCAAGAATCTCCATCTTCGCCAGTTGCTTGAGCAGAGAAACAAATCTGTACATTGAATATAATTCCTTTTAATCATTCTTTCCTGAAGGCTGTTCATTCTTCTGGTTGGGAACCTCTGAGAATCTTGCCACAGGTGATGGGGTCTCTCCCATTATGCAGGTGAAAGTCGTTCTTCAATTTACTTGGGTTGCTCATCTGATCAGTCTTAGCTGCCCTTCATGCTCTATACCTCTTTCAGTTGTGCTCTTGGGATTTGCCACCTCATTGTTTCCCATGAGATTGCACAGTTTTTCTTCTCTCTGACTGACTCCTTATCCTTTTTTTCATAATTCTCAATAAATATTGTAAAACCCTGGTAAGACTGCCTTGTCTTGAATGTTCTGGAAACACTTGAGTTTAGCTTCAAGCAAGTTCTCAGCACTAGGACTGAAGGTTACTCAACTCTCTACCAAGACATGGCTCCATTTGCTTCTCCTTTAGTTCCAAACACATTCTTTATATTTTCTGACCTAACTTGCCTCTCACAGCATTAGTCTCTTCCAACCTCTCACAAGTACAAGTGTTTTTAAGCAGTGTAAATGCAGAAAGAGAAATAACTAAGCGAATAATGATTAAGACATGCCATTCAATGTGTTTCAGGGCAGACAAGTTAGTGCAGTGGGTAAAGATACCTGCTCTCAACTGATTTGGATCCCTGGAAACTTTTCTGGTGGAAGGAGAGAAATGATTTCTGAAAGTTGCCTTCTGATCTGCATTTCTGTACCTTGGCATGCTCATACCTATTTAAATGCTCCCAAATAAAATATACGAAGAAGGTGGGCAAAGACCTGAGTACAGATCCCCCACACTACTTAAAAGGCATGCGCTAAAGCATGCTTTGATGGGTAGAGACAGGCCGATCCCAGCGATTACCAGACAGCCAGCCTACCTAGCCAAAACAGTGAGTTCTGGGTTCAGCAAGACTCTTGTCTTGTGGATAATGACGTAAGATGTCTCAGAAAATCTGGCTTAGGCCTGTTCATACACAGTCAGAGTGTTTAAAAATATTTTAAATGGTAAAAAGTTAAAAGCACGCAACTGAAATGTTCATGAATGGGACAAATGCTTATTATGAATGCTATGCAGTTTCATACTTACAAAGTGCTTTGTTTTTCTTCCCAGTAACTCTCTGATGGCAGTATTACTGTCTCCTTATTTCTCATTCAGAAAATGAGGCTCACCAGGGAAGTGTCAGTAACCACAGCTAGCTAGTTACCTGAGGAGAATGTGGTTGTCGTATATGCCTTGACCACATTCTCAGAGCCACACTCTGGTCAAATCTTGCAGAACCAGTCTCTCTGCTTCAGTTCAGGAATGGTTTAAGTGCCTAGGGTGTTTTGGTCAGTTGTGGTAAAACATGCAGATGTGGTAATGACCAGCATGACACTCACAGATCTCTAGGATAGGATGTGAGACCTCACGGAGTAACACTACCAGGGTTAGAAGGAGCAAGAGGAAAATGTGATCAGGGAACTTTCTTGTTCCAAGGCGAGGCAGGAGCGAGGCCCAGTAGACTGACATTAGGGTTTTCATAATTAAAGTCATTTGTGGTGAAGGGGGCCCTTCCCTAGTTGTCTGAGGACCTTGTGATGATTGGGGCAGAGAAATGGGAAAAGTAGATTGGCATATATGCAAAAGGTGCACTCTCAGCTGTTTATTTTCTCGGATTTAGTCCCCCTTGGCAACTGCAAATGTCAAAGCATGAAAATGCCACCAGTGCTGGAAACCAAGGCTTCCCGTGTTCTCTGTGTTCTGACTTTCACTCAGGGCTTCAAGCCTAGGCCCAGCGAGGTGGGATAGGAAGTGTGTGGAACAGAGCTGGATGTGACAGTCTAAGCTGTCAATTGGACACACAGGAGGTGGGACTCTGAGCATGGCTGTGAGAGATTGTCTTGATTGTGTAGTTGATGTGGAAAGACTCAGTCCACAGCGGAACTGCTCCCTAGGTAGTTGGACAGAGACACAGAGAGGTGGTTGAATGTTTAGAATAGTGCCGTACTTAGATACAGGTGTCACCTTGACAGTTGAGGGTCCAAGGTCTGGACACATTTGAAGAGTAATGCCAGTTGAGTTAAATCCAGATGAAACCTGCAGGAGATTGTCTAGTTCATGGAGCAGGCACAGCCTATGGCAAATGGAACTAGGCCCTGGACAGATGAATCAAATACAAAGAGCTGGTTGAGGAAGTTGGCATTCTCCTGTGTACTTAGCCAGACATGCTGTTTTGGCCAGTGAAGATTGTCCCTCTCTCAGCTGTTACATGGCTATGGCGTGGCCAGGTCCCTCAGCCCTTGGTGTTGGTGTGAGCTCTCCTGCCGTGTGGGACAAACAAATGTAATCAGACTATAGAAGAAAGAATAAACCCCCTTGTTCCCTTAACCTGTTAGTCATGATTTTATCAGCAACAGTGTAGAGTAACTGCAAAAATCGTTTGTTGACTGAAAAGGGGATTGTTGCTGATCAGTCTATCTGTGTAAACTTTGAATGATTTTTGGAAGGCATATGGAAATGTTTAAAAACATTGAGACTGTGTTATAAAAACCATTTCGAATTTAGAGGACTGCTTGGAAGGCAACGATTCTGAGAGTTGTGTATTGTTTGGGCCCAAATGTGTTGAAGGAACAAAGACTTCAACAAAGTTGAGTTTAGAGGTAATAGATTGGTTTGCTTTATAGAGTAGAGCTGTGTTGGCAGCCATGAAGCTTTGGATGTGGAAAGGGCAGACAGAGCAGCTACAGTTGTTGGTTGAAATAAGCATCACTGTAGGAAAACCTAGTGCTTTGCAGTGGGACAGTGGAAGACATGAATATGAACATACGGAGATTGCAAGGTTTGAAAACCTCCATTCCTTCAGGGGCCAAGAGCCCAAAGTGAAGCCAACTCTTGCCCTTCAAAAGTTCTGGCTGCCTAGGAAAGGGCTTTTCCAGAGTCAGCATGCAGAAAATGGTGCAGCTGTGGTTTGTTTGCACTAACTTACATTTCAACCTCCCTGCAGAATTTGTCAGCATTACCAGTACTGGTTTTAAGGCCATACTGAGTGGTTCACGGAGAGCAGCTGAAACTTGTACCAAGAGGCAGGTTTGGAGGTTCTGCAAAGAAAGGTGAAGCTTTTAGCTGCGGACGCAAGCCCAGAGTGTTGGAGATTCCAGAACCGTGGCATGGGCACTGAGGACTACTGGACATTCAACCTGCTTCAGAGAAACACTGCTTGGGTAACTTTGACCTGTGACGAGGGAATCTTTGATGAGCAAACCTGAAGATGGACATTGAAGTACAGAATGCAGTACTTGACTTGCTGAACTCTAGTCCTAATTTGATGTTCTCTTGCTCTGATCTAATGTTTCCATCTTAATATTTATTTTGTGTTGAAGTAGTTCATTTTGTTTGACAGGATCTTGTTGCTAAAGATTTTGTACATTTTAAAAAACGGACTTTCAGTTTTAACATTTTAATAGCAATGTCTAGTGACAGACATTTGTAAACTGGATTATGAAGACTTTTTCATGCAGCCTTTTAGAATTAATAAAATTTAAATACATTTATATTAAAAGATAAGTTGAAGCACTGTGTGGAGAAGGAGTGCATGTTACAGTTTAAAAGTGATATGTTCTTGTGTCAAGTTGACAATGGGTGAAGTGTCATAGATACAAGTGTCAACTTGATGATTGACAATTTGAACTCTGGGCACATTTGTAGAAAATTAGTAGCTGAGTTGAACCCAGAAGAAACCTGCAGGTTTCTTATTGTGTAGTTGATGGGAAAAGCCCAGTCCATGGTGGGTGGGAGTAGGTCCTGGACAGGTGAATAAAATACAAAGAGCTGGTTAAGGAAGTTGTCATCCTTGTGTATACTTGGCCAGACATGCTGGTTTGGCAGGTAAGGATTGTACCTCTTTCAGCCATTATGTGAATATGGTGTGGCCAGTTCCTTTGCCCTTTGGTATCGATGTGGGGTCTCCTACCAAACTGGACAAAGAATTGTAACCAGATATTGTAAGAGAATAAACCCATTATTCCCTTGAGCTCTTTTGTCGTGATGTTATCAACAACATGACAGGCTAACTGCAATACATATGTGGCAAACTGTCATGTGTTGCTTCTCGCCTCTCTGTTCTTGACATTGAATATGGTTTGGCTAGTTCCCTGGGCTATTCCTGATGTTCCTCTGCCAGCCATGGTGGACTGTAATCTCAAATAAAATCCCTGGTTCCCTGTGTTGTTTGGGTCAGGTAGTCATTATAACAGTGAAGTTACAAAACTAAAATAGAAGGGGGGAGTGTTGCTATGAAGCTGAAACGCTGGAGTGCCTTTTCCTGCACACTGCAAGCATGTTCACAGAGCAGTCTGCTCATCTGTTTTTTATCTGTTTGAATTCAGTAGTGGTTATGATGTTTTATATCGCCAGTCTAAGTGTACTCTCAGAATGTGGCTTGGTATCAGTCACCAGGTGGTTAATTTCAAGGTACACTCCATTCCACATCTACAGTGACATGTCAATTGTATTTAACTTTTTTCTTCATATCTCTTTCTTTAGTGACACAGATACAAAGAGCTAGATGAATCAGTGGGTGCTTTGCTATCAGTTATGCATTAGGAATATTTTTCCTAAATCATTTGGACTATGTATACATCTGTGTCTCAACAGTGGAGACATTAACAAGATACACATAACTTTGTTTCAGGAAGTATGGTTAGGTGAATTGCATTAAGGTTTCATCAAAGTAGTAGGTAGACGGAAACTTGTTATGAATGGTGCTGTGTCAAAGGACCTAGCCCTGGTTTAACTACACAGAAGCAGTTCCAGCGGTGGGCCCTGGTCTTTGTGCTTTTGCTAGTATGCTGCTATGGACTTGGGGAATCCAGAACCTACTGCTGCCACCTTCTCTGTTCATGATACCAGCTCTCGAGTCCTTGTGGAGCACCCAGAGCAGCCTTCTCTTCTTTTGCTACCTCTCCCCTGTAGAGAGTGTCATGGTGTAAAGGTGAGTTGTCCCCCCACAGGCTCATGTGTTTGAATCCTTAGTTGATGTTGATGTTTGGAAAGAGCAGGGTCTTGGCACCTTTAGGAGATGAAGGCTGGCTGGAGGAAGGCACCTCACAGGCTACAGGCCTTGAGGTTTTGGTCACCCCACCCGGCTTGCAGTCAGCTTTTTCTCTCTCTCTCTCTGCCTCCATGATGACTACTGTGACTAAAGCCATCCGCAGCTTCTGTCGCCGGCCATGCCCTTTCCATCACAATGAACTGTCTCCTCTGGAACTACAAGCCAAATAAATCTCATTTCTCCCTTAAGTTCTTTCTGGGTGTTGTCTCACAACAGCAGAAAGAAAGGTAATTGCCACAGGGCATGAGAAAAGTTCACTGAAACTCGGCTCTTCTGGCTATACCCACATCCTTGTCCAACCCCAGAGATGAATTCTTCAATTACCAGAATGCCAGAGAGGCTGCTCCTTACAAACCTGTATAGCGTTCCTTTCTCTCCTGGACCCTCCTGCTTTCCTTCTCTACCAATCCATCTCCCTCCTTTTCCTTCACATTTGAGTCCAGGGTTCTGGCTGCCCCTTGATTTGTGCTGCATTGTAAGATGGGAACTTTCAGTCTCTTGCAAAAGAAGCTGCCCAACAGAGCAACCCAACTAAATAGCTCCTGCTGATACTGAGTGAGAACCCCTATTGTAAATCCATGAGAATTGAGTGCATTGGGCTTTAGCTGTTTCTCTCCCTGGCAAAGATTAGAAATAAGACCGCTGATTACAGTAATAAAAGTTGAACATGATTCTGGGCTAAGCAGGAATGATTGTTATGGAAGTTTTCCAAGGGCTACTGCAAATTCTTGGACACCTGAGAATCACTGCCTTGCATTCTCTGATCTCTAACTAGATTTCAGAACTAAATAATGATTCACTAAACCCCTCATGTGACAGGATCACCGTTGATGATGTGGGTCTCTGCTCAATACCCACCTTCCTACTGGGCCTATTTGGAGTTTCTGAGTACCCCACCTCTGTTGAAGTCTGTCACCTGCGTCATTAAGCGTCAGGTCAATGGGAGATCTCTCGTGATCAGGGATGGTCTCTCTACATTTTCCATCTAGAGAAACTCTGATCTGTCCATTTAAGACAAGACTAGGTTCAGACTTTGACATCAGCTTTAACATCATGCTTCTGCATTTTTATTTAAATGTGCCAATATTCAAACATAAATTCATACCTCAAATTACTAGAGAGAAGAGTTAAAATATAGGGGGCTAGGGAGATGGCTCAGTTAGCAAAGTGCCTCACATGCCCATAGCTCTAGGTTCCATCCCCAGCACCACATAAAGCAGGATTTGTGATAGCACAAAACTGTGATTCCAGCTCTTGGGAAGTGGAGGCGGATGGTTCAGAAGTTTACACTCGTCCTTGGCTGCTCAGTGTGTTCAAGAGTAATGAGGTATGCGTGAAATCCTGCTTCAAAAAACACAAGATTTTTTGGATAATCATGCAGTTTTCAGAATTCACAACGGAAAGGAAGCAAACATGCACAGCTGCAAGATTTTTTTTACTTCAAATACTTTTTTTCTGGGGGGGGGACTCATTATACAGGCCCTGATTGCGGTGAAACTAGTCTGTAGACCAAGCTGTCCTTCACTTACCTCTGCCTCAAGAGCATAGGCTTGCACTACAAGGCCTTTTAAATTCAATCTGAACAGGCCCATAAAAATTTAAAAAACATGAAATTGTGCATATTTGTGGGGTTCCATGTGATGTTCCAATGTATGTGTATGCACACACACACATGTCACTAAGTGCATGTGAAAGGTCAGAACACAACAATAGGAAATCAGTTCTCTCTTACTTTGTGGTTCCAGGATTCAAATTCATGTGAGGCTTGCACAAGAAGCACTTTTACTCAGCCGTCTTGCTGGCTGCCATTATCAATTCTGTATGTTAAAAACATTAAAAGTTCTAGCTTTTAAAAATATATGTACATTGTCACTATCTATATGTACTCTTGCATGCAGTATAGCACACCAAAATACCTTGCTTCTGTTTAGCTGTATCTTAGTGGCTAGTGGTTAACCTTTCCCCATCTTCCATAATCATTCTCTCCCCAGCTTCGGGTAACTGCCATTCTGTTTTCAACTTCACCAGATCAGCGTTTTAATATGCTTCATATCAGTTTTTGAAAATTCTGCATATGAGATCACATTATACTGTTCTTTTGTGCCTGGCATATTCTACATGGCGTAATGATCTATAGTTCCATCTATGTTGTCACAGATGACAGAATGACATCCTCTTTGGTTGGCAGATCATTCCATGGTGTATCTCCCTCTTTTACCTTCACTCACCAGTTAATTAATAGAGGTTATTTCTGTCTCTTAACCATACTAGTACAAAATAACATGGAGTCTCCCTTCAACATAATGGGTTTCATTTCCTTTGGATATAAATTCATATTGGGATTTTTCGATCTTATAATTTGTTTTCATTTTGGAGGGGGCAATTCTTTGAGACAGGATCTGTGTCTGAAGCCTAGGCTGGCCTAGAACTCACCCCAGACTGGCCTTAAACTTGTAATCCTACCTCAACCTCCCTAATGTTGGAATTGCAACAATGAGTAACTGCACCTGGCTAGTGATTGTGATTTTAATTGTGTGAGGCCTCACCACCGTACTGAGTTTCATAATGGTTGCCCAAATTTTCATTTCTTCCAGCAGTGGGCAGAGGGCTCCTTTGCCTCACATTCTTCTCAGCATTTTTATTACTTTTAGGTTTTGTTGTTATTCTTGTGGTCATTAGTGGATATTCTTTCTCAGGTTAGGATAATCTAAAAGAGAAAATGAAGCATGATTATTAGACTCAAGCTTACAGAGCCATGCTAATTAAATGGTATGGTGCTGGCATGGGAGTGAAAGGAAAAAATAGAGCTGGTGAAATGGCTAAGCTGGTAAGGTGCCTGTGTGCAAACTTGGTGACCTGAGTGGTTGGATCCACAGAGTCTACCTGATGGAAGAAGAGGATTGTGCTAGTTACTGTTATCTGTTGCTGTGAGAAAAGACTCACAGCACTTTGAGAAAGAAAAGACTTATTCAGGTTACGGTTGCAGAGGGAAGATACAGTCTGTTATGGCAGAAAAGGCATGGCTAGCTGGGAGAAGTGGGAGGTGGCCTAAGTTAAGTCCATCAAGGAGGCCGAGAGCTGCAAGACTGTCAACTGCAAGTGCAGAACTCTCTGGGGAAATAGGATGGGACTAATCAACCTCAAGACCTACCCTCTGTGACTGCCTTCCTCCAGCAAATCTTCACCCCTTAAAGGTGCCATGACCTTTGCAAACAACCAAAGATTCAAACACAGGAGCCTGTGGGGGTCAGCCCACATTCCAAACCATGACAAGAACCAAATTCCAAGAGTTGTCCTTTGACCTCTGCATGCCTGTACACACACACACACACACACACACACACACACACACACACCCCTCTGTGTGCTTTTTCTCTCAAACACATTTGTTCACTTGCTCTCAAGTATTTTAAAAAAAGAGAAGGGAAGAAAACCATAACCACAGACACATCCAAACACACATGAATAGTCTGTTTGAAAACTCATTAGCTCTGTGTGGAAGGAGATGCATTAAGTAAAAGGCATTTAAAAACTCAGAGTAGAAGTGACCAAGGAGGCATAGACCTGAATAGACCTGGAAGAGGAAAAACGATACTTTCAGGAAAACAGGTGAGATCTGAAAAAGTATGGCATTTATTTAGCAGGGTTGACCCATTGTTAATTTCCTTGTTTGGTGGTTGCATATAAGATAACGTTAAATGATGATGGATGTAATTTCTCAACCTGAGTACGATTGATATTCAAGGTGAAATTGTTCTCTGTGTGTGCATGTGCTTGTGCACTTGAGAGTGCAGGCATGTGGATGCCCAAGGGAGACACAGAATCAAGTTCAATTCATCCTGCTCGGAACCTAGGTCTTCAGTGAAATGCCATTAGGAATGATCTGAAACTATAATTCAGAACATCAGGGACCCTACGTTAATCACCTGGAACCAGACCAGGCAAATCTCTCCCCATCTTAAACCTCAGGGAAACTTATGGAAGAGGGGCTGCAAATGTCTTAAGAGCCTAATGATGGGAAGGAACAATGATACACAAGATACTCCACACATGTTAGGGCCTCAGTGACCATAATAAGACATTGCAGGACCTGCACAATGACTGACATATCAATTAACCCCCCAAAGTCTAGAATGGATTATGGATACTAGGGTCCTTAGCGGAAAGGGATGAACAGTCACAATAGTGTTCCCATACTAAAGGGGAACACAAGAAAGGGCTCTAGGCAATGCTACTGGTCCTTGCACCTCATTAGAGTGCAGGACACAGAGGGAAGTTTGACATTCACACTAAAGGATGCTCTAGGGATTGGGAGGGGAAAAAGGGGAGGTGTAGGAAAAAGGGAGGGAGGGGGATGAAAGGGAGGGAAAAGGGGGGAGGGAGCAAGGGGGTCCATGGAGGGGTGCAGGGAAGGAGGGGACCGGGATACTTATTAAGTTTGTATGTGTGGGAAAAAATAATAAATAATAAAAATAATAAAAGGAATGGTCTGGCTAGCAAGTGAGCTCCAGAACTTCCTAGGCTCTGCCTTCTGGGTCTACAATTTCAGGTGGGTCATCATGCACTCCCAGCATTTTATGTGCGATCTGGCGTGTCTGTACTCTGGTCAATTTGCAAGAACTTTTAACTACTGAACCATCTCCCCAACTCTTGATTGAAATGTTTCCAAGAAAACCTTATTAACCATCATCCATCCATCGAGCAGAAATCCAAATTTAAGCACTGAAGTAGACTGTCTGCAGCCCTAAAACACTTCGTTTTGAAGTTAGGTGTTTTCCAGCAGTAGTGGGAAATGCGCTTCACTCTGCTCCAACATCACCAGGAGAAATGAGAGGGGAAAGTAGTATCTGTGCTGAAAGGAAACCATCTATACACAACTCCATAAAGGCTAGAAATGATAGGAGAGTCTGTGTAAAATCAACAGCATCATTGCCAAATCATGAATCCTTTGCCTTTTCCCATTTGAAAAAGAGGTAAATTACAAAAAGTGACATGATGATGCATCCCCCAAGAGTAGAACACATCAGTTACCTTTACTGCAAGGAGCAAATTAGTTACTTCGTTTTCCACGAGAGACTATTCAAGCATATTGTGTGCAATTTTGCAAGGATGAAAGAAAGAACCTTTCTGTCAATAGCTAGCTGCAGAAACACTTCAGGTTTCTCTCTTTCAGAAGCAAGTATAAAAGGAGAGGAAGGCCCCAGGTCCTAAGGCAGGATCCTTATTAAGACATCCAGAGGCCGTGAGAAGACAGAGATGCTTCTCTGTCCTTGTTCTCTCTTGCTGGCTGATGCCTGGGAATTTAAGCATAACTGACAGAATCACTTGCCAAAAATAAAAAGTCCTCTTTTCTGAGAAACTTCAAAAATCAATTTGTTTAAAAAATGGCTCGTGCCTTAATCACGGCTTCTTTGTAACCAGTGTACAAATCCCTCCAATGAAGCTTTAATCTCTACTAACATACTCTTGGTTTACAAAATTGCACAATATCTGACAAAGTAATCTCTTCCAGGACAGAATTCTGTGGATTGAAACAAAGTATGTATGCCAGTACATTCTTTCCCTAATGTGTAAACTTTGTGGTAGATTAAACAGTTTCACAGTCCCAGAGTCCTGAAGTCACTTGTCTAGCTTCACTGAGGCAACAAGACACGAGACACGTTCTTCTGACACCCACACTTGAGTCTCTTCAAGGGGGTCTTGTCCTGCTGTTTAATCACTACACCAAGTGAAACTTGGCCTCCCTCTGACTTGCAGTAGAATTCTTTCCTGTTGTGGAATCAAGGATCTGGGAGCACCGGAGTGGAGGTTCACAAGTGGGACAGACTCCCTGGGGTGCACTGCAAGTATTTCTTATTTATATTCCTACTGTCATTGACCACCGCTTTGCCCAGAACTGTCTGGGACCAGCTGTGGGAAGAACGCAGAGCAAGCATCCCTCTCATCCAAATGACAAAGGACTGCCTTGGCTTCCATAGAACCCTGTGATGGCCCTCTGTCCCGGCAAGAGTTGAGTGGGGGAAGGAACGAAGAACACTGTCTCCCAAGCTTTGTACCCAAATGCTGATCATGGCCTGCACCCCACTGCAGCTGCACCTGCAGCCCACCCTCTGGAAGAGGGTCTGTACTCAAACAAGACAGTCACACTCTCTGTACTGCACCGATGGGCAACCGTGAGCAGGTACCAGGTTAGGCCCGTCAAGGCCTGCAGTAGTCAAGGTATTAACCTCCCTGCCGCCTCTGGAACCCCATCTTCTTCACTGTGCAGCCCCTGCTTGACTTTGCCAGTACCCTGAAGGTGTTGATATATGCCCCCTCACAGGCACCAGCACAAGTTGCCCCTCTGGCTACTCCTGAGGCTTGATCTTGCTTGTCCCATGATAAGGACGCAGAACCCAGGGCTCAGGCCAAGGGCCTTGAAGATGATAGCAGAAACAGGCCCTCCACCTCTGGGATGAGGAGACGGAAGCCTGCTGTCCAGCCTCCACTCCGCTGCCTGGCCTCACGTGTGGGATATTCTGAGCCTCTGATAGACAGCTAGGGACAGGAGCTGTCTTCAGCAGGCTTAGGGACTGCTTCCCCTCTGAGGGGGGGTCACTAGTCTCTGAGCACACCCTGCCTGCTCACCTTCACTGCTAAGAGAATCAGGCCTGCCTCATCAGCTCAAAGCCCCAGCCCTCTCAATCTGCTGACCCCAATAATGGAGGAATGGACCACCAGGTCACTTCCCACCTGTTCAGCAGCCAGGCACTCTGAGACAGGGTGGAGCCCACACTGAAGAGACCCCTGCTGTCAGAGTCCTGGCCTCTCCCTTGCACACCCACTCTTGACTTTTGCCCGACACCAGCCTCCGAGTGTGTCTGCTCAGTGTAATTCAGTATTTTCTCTTATAGAGTAATAATGACAGGGAGCTGGGTTGTTCGTCAGATTGTCAGCTGTTTCTCAAAGACTCTACACCACGATGTCTCTGGCCCACACTTGCAGCCAGGTTGTGCTTTGTGATTGGGACATTCCTATGCCTTGGACGACTTGGCCTCTGACCAGTAGGCAGCAGTTAAATCCACAATTGTGACAATTCCGTGTCTCCAGCCCAGCCTGGGCTACACAGTAAGTTTCAGGCAAGCTTGGGCTACAGAATGAGATCCCATCTCCTAGCAAACAAAAATGGATAACGGGCATTGTTAAATGATCACTGAGATAGAAGGTAAAAAACATCCCCTAGTGGAGAATCAGGGAACTAGAGCTACATTTACTAAAGAAATATAGGCTGTAACATGCAAACACATTTTGAAATGAAATGCAGCATATGATGTAATATGTGATATTTAGCACCATCAACAGAAATTATATATTTTATTTCATTTCGGTTGGGTGTATATTTAATACCTAATTTTGACAATTATTAATTTTCAGAAAAATAGGAGTTTAATTACGTGTTACTTAAGATGATTCGCATTATTTTGAGATATTGATTGAACTTGGGATGTAGCTTAGTTGAGCTTCTGATTCTCCTGCAGCTACCCAGAGGCTTCTGGGATTACTGCATGCACCACCATGCCCAGTTTCTACTGGTGCTAATGATCAATTCACAGCCTCATGCATGTGAGCCATGAGCTCTACTTTCTGAACTGCATCCCCAGCCTGAGTTGTTTTTTTGATGTAATAAATAAAGTACAATGCAGTTAGCACAACTGAGTACAGAAGCTACATTTTCAAGATAGTAAACACAGGTGGTTCTGATGAATTCAAGAATCATTTGCTCCAGGTTTTGTTTTTTTTTTTCCTACAAATTCCATTAGCACAAAGATGGCTCCTTTAAAGAAATTCCCCAAATGGGCTGGAGCGGTGGCTCAGGGGTTAAGCCTTTGCCATGCAGGCGGAAGTTCCTGAGTTCAGATCCTAGACCCCACCTATAGATGCCAGGTGGAAGCAGGGGGCAGCCTGCGTTTCTGCTCCTGGTAGGGCGGAGCCTGTGAATCCCGGGACATAGCAAAAAAGGAGGAGGTGGAGGCGGTCCATGGTGGTTCCCAAATTCGCCTGTGGTTCTACACACACACACACACACACATACACACATACATACACACACACACATACACGCGGGCACACACACACACAATTGAATAAATAAAATAAAATAAAAGAAATTCCCCAAATGGAGTAAGAATGCTTATTCCTTTTCCTGAAGTATGAGAAGTTCTCATCAATGTGGCCAGACAAAGCCAACAGTGTCCAAGGTGTGGCAAGAATCAGGTTGTTGTTTCTGGAAATCAAAAGAACTAAATGGAGTCGGGCTACTGTTTTACAAGCACAGGACTGTTACTCCCCTTCACTTGCTGTGACTACAAGAGCATGTTGTACCTTTTAAAACACAAGTTTCATCCTTTATAGAAGGGGAAACCCCATTCTACCACTGAAAGGCATGTCTGAGTTATTTTCCCCTCCTACCAAAAGTTTGTAAACTAGTTAGCCTGGGAAAGAGACTAAACTTTAAACTTAGATCCTAACTTCCATAGAAACAACTTTCATTATTTTGAAATTCCCACGAAGTCAATGTAGTAAGTTTGGATTAAATCCTACTATAAATAGGTGAAAACATAAAAATCCTTGGCCTGCTACCAACAGTTTCTTCATCCAACTTGCATTCTGCTTTTTCAAGATTTCAATACATTTATTTACTATCCATCTGTGTGTGTGTGCGCACACATGCGAGTGTGTGTGTGTGTGCATGCAGTTGTACACAAGTGCTGCCATGGTGTATATGTACAAGTCAGACAATAAAAAGTGTGGAATTGGGTCTCCCCTTCACTATGTGGTTCTGGGATGGAACCCAGGTCATCTTGCTTGGTAGCAAGCACCTTTACCTCCTAAGCCATCTTCTGGGCCCTTGCATTCGGCTTTTAAGAAAACCATTCAAAGAACATTGGATGACAAGATTGCCATGGCGAGGCCCACATGGTAGGATCACTTGAGTCCATGTCTCAAAAAAAACTTACATAAATAATTTCAAGAACATCGACTTATTTCTGTCATATTTAGTTCACCTTCCTATTGTTTCAAGCTAGGCTGATTTCCTGGGCTTGACATTTGTACAGTAAAAATTCCCCTTCCCCTACAAACCTCTATCCTTGCTCTAAACCTCTTCTTGACATTTTGTTTATTTAAACAATGACCCTCTTTTCATTTCATAATGAGTCCTGAAAAGTGCTTAGTTTCCAAATTAGAGGAAAGCACAATAAGAATCCCATAGTAGGGGCTGGAGAGGTGGCTCAGGGGTTAAGCCTCCGCCTTGCAGGCAGAAGGTCCTGAATTCAGATCCCAGATCCCACGTATAGACACAGCGCGGAAGAGGGGGCGGCCTGAGCTTCTGGTCCTGGTAGGGCAGAGCCTGTGAATCCCGGGACAGAAGGAGGTGGAGGTGGCCATGGTGGTTCCGAATTCGTCTGTCGTTCTACACACACACACACACACACACACACGCACACACACACACACACACACACACACACACACAGACACGCGCACGCACACATACATATGCACTCGTGCACAGTTGAATAAATAATAAAAAAAGAATCCCATAGTAAATTAATGTGCTAATAAAACACTAAACAGCATCAAAATAAAGGGAAAGAAGAATTCCATAGAGATTAATATACTCTATTCATGGTACTTTCTTCTATTCAAAGCATTTTACATGCATTACTTAATGTCATTCAGTAGTAAAATTGACATATGCATAACGAGTTAAATAAATATAAAGTATACAGAAGTATATAAAATATACATATTTTTCCTTACAGATGCAGTATGAGGACTAATATGTATAACACACAAAACATTTTAGCTTGAAGGTTTTAAAAATAAGATGAGATTGTAGTTTAGTTTGTGGAGTGCTTGCCTAACATGTGCAAAGTCGTGGGTTCAATCCCGAGTACCACATCAAACTGGTGTAGTGGTGCATGTCTGTAATTCCAGAATTTAGAAAGTAGAGGAAAAAGAGGGGGGATCAGGAGCTCAAAGTCTTCCTTCACTAAATTGCAAGTTCCAGACCAGACTTTGTCTCAATAAGACAAAAGAGAAAAGAAAAGAAAGGAAGAAAAAAGTTACAAAAATGCACTACAATGTGCTTTTGAAATTAATTGTTTATATGACATCTTTTGTAGTTAAACTGACTTCCTTTCAGATCAGAGACTACGGATTTGCCTCAGGTCAGTAACTTTTCTGAAAGGGCCAGATGCTAAAAGTCTCAAGCTCTATAGCAGTTGGATTTCTGTGGGTATAAGCCAACTGTGCATATGGCCCTAGACCACAGACAGCCCAAATGACAAAGGTTGTATTCTCGTGAAACGCTTGAGTGGAGACTGGAACTGGAAAACCCTATAATCTTCTGGTGTTACAGATTTCTCTTTTTTTTAAGCCCCTTGCAAATGTATAAGCTGTGGGTGCCTGCTGAATGACTGGTTTGGCCCTTAGGCTGTGTTTTGCTGACATCTGGTGGCACCTGTCATTTTTTAAACATTTTTTATTATTATTTCCGCTCATACAAACTTAATAGGTACACCGGTTCCCTCCCTCCCTCCTCCTCCCCCGAACCTCCTGCTCCCCCTCTCCTTACCCCTCTCTCCCCATCCCACAGTGCCTCCCTCCCAATCCCGAGAAAATCCTTTAATGTGCATGCCTGACTCTCCTCTGGGCCCTCCTCTCCGATGACGTACAAGGACCCAGTGGCATTTCCCTGAACCCTTTCCTGTGTTCCCCTTAAGCATAGGAACACTACTGTGGCTGTCAATCCCTTGCCTCCAAGGATCTTGGTGCCTTTAGTAAATGCTAGACTTTGTGGGGTCAATAGTGTGTTGGACATTGCGCAGGGCATGCAAAGTCCAATTATGATTGCTTCGGCCCTAACTTGTGTGGAGTATCTTGCATATCATTGCTCCTCCCATCCTTGTGCTCTTACAATCGTACTGCCCCCTCACTTCCGCAAATGTCCCTGAGCTTCAGGATGGGGAGAGATTAGTCTGGCCTAGTTCTAGATGGTGGATATAGAGTCTCTGAAGTTCTGGATTATGGTTTGTTGATTTTCTTTTGCAGTTTTGCTGTTCCTGCAATGCCTTTCATTCCATCCTGATGGGTATTGGATGTCACCCCCTGGCCAGAGATAAAAAGCTGTTAAACTATAGTCTTGTTATAAGAGTATATTCAAAGGTAGATGTAATAAAATAGGAAACCACAGTGAGGGAGGAGTCAATCACCCATCTGCAAAATGGTAACTTTTTATCTGCCTGACTATATGCCCTCCCCTTCTGGTGAGATCATACCCCCTCAGTTGTAAATGATTAGGAACCAAAGTCTGTGAACTTAACCAGATGTCTCATTAATTACATGCAGTCCTTGATGGAGGCCTATTTTCTCTGCTGTAACGTGGTCTCCTCTCTCCTTGTTTCTGATGTGGCCCTCTTACCCCATCCCTCCTGTTCATAATCCTTGCAATTACTGTAGGTATTACAGAGATTTACCTTTGAGTGTCTCTAGGTGGGCTGGGTGGGTTTGGTACTAGGAGCCACCTATTAGGGAGTACATACGGTGCTTAATTTTCTGGGTCTGGGATACTTCACTTAATATAATTGTTTCTAATAACATCCATTTCCCAGCAAATTCCAGTAATTCATCATTTTTGATGGCTGAGTATAGATGTACCAGAGTTTCCGTATCCACTCATCAACTGTTGGACATTTGGGTTGATTCCATGACTTTGCTATTGTAAACAGTGCTGCTATGAACATGGTCATGCTTGTGCTATCGAGGTGAATTTTTGCTGTATGGGCGGTTATTCCCAAAAGTGGAATAACGGGATCATATAGCATTTCAATCTTTAATTTCTTTAAGAATCTCCAGACGGCTCAACAGAGTGGTTGTATGAGCCTACATTCCCTCCAGCAATGTAGGAGAGTTCCCCCCCTCTCCACATCCTCTCCAGTATTTGTTGTTGTTTGTATTGTGGATTTTTGCCATCCTGACCAGGGTGAGATGATATCTCAAGGAAGTTTTGATTTGCATTTCCCTGATGACTAAGGAAGTCGAGCATTTTGTAAGATATTTGTTAGACATTTTAATTTCATCCCTGGTGAAGTTTCTTTTAAGTTTCAGGGCCCATTTTATAATTGGGCCATTAGTTTCCTTGGTGTTTAGTTTTCTAAGTTCTTTGTGCACTCTGGATAATAGAGCTCTATCAGATATGTGGTTAGTGAAGACTTTCTCCTATTCTGTGGGTTGCCTTTGAGCTCATGTTACAATCTCTTTATCTGAAGAGAAGCTCTGTAATTTCACAAGATCCCAACTGTTGAGAGTTGGTAGCAGTGACTGTGCCATTGGATGTCTGTTTAGGAACTTTTGGCCTAGCCCAATCAGCTCGAGGGAGTTCCCTACCCTTTCAACTATAATTTTTATAGTCTCTGGCCTTATATCAAGGTCCTTCATCTATTTGGAATTAAGTCTTGTACATGGTGACAAGTGCGGGTCTAGTTTTAATCTTTTGCATGTGGAGATCCAGTTTTGCCAGCACCATTTGTTGAAGATACTGTTCTTTTTCCATTGAATTTTTTGGGCCCCTTTGTCAACGACCAAATGGCTGTAATTTTGTGGGCTTATGTCTGGGGCTTCAACCTTTATCCATTGATCTGTGTTTCTATTTTGGAGGCAGTACCAAGCTGTTTTTATAACTATGGATTTGTAGTATAGACTAAGGTTTGATATGGTGATACCTCCAGCAGTGTTTTTGTTATTCAGGATTGTCTTTGCTATCCTGGGTCTTTTGTGCCTCCATATGAATTTTGAGATTGTTTGGTCAACTTCTTTAAAGAATTGCTTTGAGATTTTAATTAGTATAGCATTGAATTTGTATATTGCCTTTGATAGGATGGTCATTTTTACGATGTTGATTCTGCCAATCCAGGAACATGGGAGGTCTTTCCACCTTCTGGTATCTTCTGCAATTTCTTCTTTAGGGTTTTAAAGTTTTCATTGTAAAGACCTTTTACCTCCTTGGTTAGTTTTATACCAAGGTGTTTCGTTTTTTCAGGGGCTATAGTAAATGGGATTGTTTCTCTCAGGGCTTTTTCACTTCTTTCATACTGGGCATATAGGAAGGCCACTGATTTTTGTATATTTATTTTGTATCCTGCCACCCTGCTGAACTTCTGTATTAGTTCCAGGAGCTTCCTGGTGGAGTTTTTGGGATCACTCAGGTATAAGATCATGTCATCTGCAAATAGGGATAGCTAGTTTCTTCCTTGCCGATTTGAATCCCTCTTGTGTCCTTTTCTTGTCTTATGGCTTCAGCTAAGACTTCAAGTACAATATTGAATAGAAGTGGTGAGAGTGGACAGCCTTGTCTAGTTCCTGATCGAAGTGGGAATGCTTCCAGTTTTCCCCCATTGAGCATAATCCTTGCTGTGGGCTTGTCGTATACATCTTTTATTATATTGATAAAAATTCCTTCCATTCCTACTGTTTCTAGGATTTTGATCATAAAGGGCTGTTGGATCCTGTCCAAAGTTTTTTCTGCATATATCGAGAGTATCATGTGGTCTTGAACTTTGGACTGGTTTATATGATGAATTACATTTATTGATTTGCGTATGTTGAACCAGCCTTGTGTGTGAGGGATAAAGCCTACTTGGTCCCTGTGAATGATCTTTTTGATGTTTTTGAATCCGATTTGCTAAGACTTTGTTGAGAATCTTTGAGTCTGTGCTCATCAGAGAGATTGGCCTATAGTTTTCTTTTTTAAGTGAATCGTTATTAGATTCTGGGATTAAAACGATATTAGCTTCATAGAAGGAATTTGGTAGTGCTCCTTCCTTTGCTATTTGATGGAACACTTTAAGGAGTATTGGTGTTATTAACACCTTAAATGTCTGGTAGAACTCTGTGCTGAATCCAACTGGTCCAGTACATTTTTGGTGGGAAGATTCGAGATTACTTCCTCAATTTCCTTATATGTTATAGGACTATTTAAATAATTCACAACGTCCTGATTCAATTTGGGTAAGTTGTGTTTACTTAGAAATTCATCCATCTCTTTTGTGTTGTCAAACTTCACAGAGTATAAGTTTTTGAAATATGATGTTATAATTCTCTGGATTTCTTTGGTATCAGTAGTGATAACTCCATTTCCATTTCTAATTTTGTTAATTTGGGTTTTCTCTCTCTTGCTTTTGGTTAATTTAGCTAGGGGTATATCAATCTTTTTTCAAAGAACCAGCTTTTTGACTGGTTGATTTTCTCTCTCGTTTTCCTAATCTCGATTTCAGATATTTCTCCCCTTATTTTGCTAATCTCCTCTCTTCTACTACTTTTGGGATCAGATTGCTCTGGTTTCTCTAAAGCTTTAAGCTGCATTGTTAAGTTATTTATTTCTGATGTTTCCATTTTTTGATGTAGGCATTAAGAACTAGGAACTTACCTCTTAGGACAGCTTTCATTGTGTCCCAGAGATTTTGGTAAGTTGTATTTTCTTTATAATTCGCTTTAAAGAAATCTTGAATTTCCTTTGTAATTTCTTCCTGAATCCATTTCTCATTCAGCATCATATTGTTAAGTTTCCAGGAGTTAGTGTATTTTCTCTTGTTTGTTGTTTTGTGGATGTCCAGCTTTAGGCTGTGGTGGTCTGATACGGCACAGGTTAGAATTTCAACCTTTTTGTATATGTGTAGATTCATTTTGTGGCCCAGTATGTGATCTATTTTGGAGAAAGTTTCGTGTGCTGCTGAGAAAAATGTGTATTCTTTGGTGCGTGGATGAAAAGTTCGATAGAGATCTGTAAGGTCCATTTCTTTAAGGGTTTGATTAAGTTCCAAAGTGTCTCTGTTAAGCTTTTGACCTGTTGATCTATCCCATGTTGAGAGGGCGGTGTTGAAGTCTCTGAGAATTATCATTTGGACATTGATTTCTTGCTTTAGACGCTGTAGGGTTTTCTTAATGAATGTGGAGGGGCCCGTATTGGTGCATATATGTTCAGTATTGTGAAGTCTTCCTGGTGAATTGTACCTGTGACTAAATGTAATATCCATCTGTGTCTCTTATAATTTTCTTTGGTTGAAGTCCACTTTGTCCGAAAGCATAACTGCTACCCCTGCCTGTTTCCTTGTTCCATTTGCTTGCAAGATTTTGGACCAGCCTTTCATTTTTAGGATGTGCCTATGTTTTGTGGTGAGATGAGTTTCCTGAAGGCAGCAGATTGTTGGATTGTGGTTTTTAATCCATGTTCATAATCTGTGTCTCTTAATTGGTGATTTAATACAATTGATATTTAAGGTTATAATGGAGAAATTATTTTTAATTCTGGACTTTTTTATGTTTAGTGGATTTTGTAAACGTATTGTTTGATATTTATGTTTTGGTGGTACTATACTTCCCTTCTGTCCTCCTGGATACGCTTGGTCTTTTCTTCAAGCTTGAGTATCATTTCTAGCATTTTTTGAAGGCCTGGTTTGGTAGACATGTATCCTTTCAAGTTGTCTTTGTGCTGAAAAACTTTTCTTTCTCCCTCAATCATGACAGACAGTTTTGCCTGGTATATCAGTCTGGATTGGCATTTTTGCTCATTTAATTCTTGAAGTACGTCTCTCCAAGCTTTTCTTGCTTTGACTGTTTCCATTGAGTAGTCATTTGTTATTCTAAAAGGTTTACCTTTAAAAGTGACTTGCTTTTTTTTCTCTTGAAGCTCTCATCTTTTCTTTATCTTGAATGTGGAGTGTTTTGACTATTATTTGCCATGGCGATTTTCTATTTTGGTCATATCTGTTTGGAGTGTGAAATGCCTCTTGTATTTGGATGGGCCTCTCATTCTTTAGTTGTGGGAAGTTTTCGCTTATGATGATTTGAAATATTTCCTCAGGTATGATATTTTGGGATTCTTTTTCTGGTATTCCATGAATGCGTATTTTAGGCTTCTTCAGGGTGTCCCATATCTCTTGAATGTTCCTCTCAGGTATCTTTTTGGCTTTAACAATCTCTTCCATTGAACTGGTTAATTCTCCCACTTTGTCTTCAAGATCTGAAATTCTATTTTCTGCTTCATTTGTTCTGCTGATAAGACTCTCTGTTGAGTTTTGGGTTGAAGATAACTTGTCTTTCAGTTCAATTTTAAACTCTGCCTGAGACTGTTTTAACTGCTCTATGCCTATTTTTGTTTCTTGAGCTGTTTTTCTGAACTCCTCCAAGTGCCTGCTGTGTTCCTGTTTAAAGTGGTTGATTCAGTCGTTTAACTCTTCTCGGATTTCCTCTTTCATAGTGTTAATGATGGTAATGATCATACACTGAAAGTCGTTATGTTGGGTCTGGCTTTCTTGGCTATTTTCTGTGAATTTGTTCTGGTTGGAATCCATCATTATGGGGTTAATTCTTTTGGTGGGAGATTGGTCTTCTTGGGTTTTGTTTCTTGTGGATCTGCACTTTGACTTGGGTATTGTTGTTTTATTTCTTAGAAACTTTCAGTTTCTGTGTGTTTTTAACTGAACTGATTTAGTTGGTATTATTACACTTGCCAGTTATTACTAGTGCTTGCTTTAAATTGGGTA
This sequence comes from Typhlomys cinereus, assembly GCA_023101885.1. Lineage (NCBI taxonomy): Eukaryota > Metazoa > Chordata > Mammalia > Rodentia > Platacanthomyidae > Typhlomys > Typhlomys cinereus. The sequence goes on from JALPQD010000883.1 coordinate 86,172, forward strand.
TGTTTGTCTATTGTTATTGTAATTTCCTAGATGAGGCTATTCGGCTGTTAATACATCAGTTAAGTCAGGTTAAGTAGACAAGGGGTGAATATTAGTATGGTAGTACACTTTTATGATTTAGTATCTTGGTGATATGTGAAGGTGAGTGGTATACTCTCTGGAGTTGTTTTTGGGGTGGCTGTATGGAAAAGTTGATCTATAGAAATTGATACTAGAAAGGATCAGTAAGGTAAAAAAAGGAAGTTTACTTATTTTTTGGCTGGATGTGAAGAATCTCTCCCACGTGATAGGAGGATTGTAGAGAACTCCAGATGTATGGCCTTTGTCCCTTAGAGTTTTGCTTGAGTTTCCTTTGGACTCTATTGAATTCTGAGTAGCAGTGTGTCTTCCCTGGACCACATGTGTAGGTCCCCGGTGGGCCTGAGAGGCAGAGGGTCTGATGTTGATAGCAGAATTCTACACCTGGGACCTGGGACTCGGCTTGGGACCCACCCAAGCTCCAAGGATGGAGGAATGTGAGTAAGTCCTGTCTGGGACCTGGCGGGCGGGTTGGGGCGGTGGCGCGTGGGCAGGAGGAGGCAAGGGGCTGGCACCTATCATTTTAATCACAGTGCTCAACATATAGCAGGGTTTCAGGGCAGGTTACATACAATTGTGGCTCTAGCTGCAGGAACGGAATTCCACAGGCTGACTTCTGAATCTAGAGGATCTCTTCCATTTTTCGCATGGTCTGGCTCTGCACATCTGTATCTTAACCTCCGATTGCTATATAAGGACACTATTTTAGTTACTTTTTACTGTTGCTGTGAGAGATCATTCAAAGGCAAATGACTTATGTGAGAAAAGAGATTTATTCAACTTACATTTCCTGAGGGGAAGTAATATAGTGTTTGGAGGTGATGGAAACATCATGGCAGAGACGGGCAGCAGGCTAAGTCATAGAAGACCTCCACATAGCTCTGGCAGTCCTAGAAATGTGTTCCCACTATATTCTGTGGTCCCTTTCATATGGTCCATTAGTGAAGGTTCCTATGGGATCTATGGAAGTTCCCATGGAATTGAGGGTGGGTATAATCCTTTTTTTAAATTTTTTTATTTATTCAATTGTGCATGTGTGTGTGTGTGTGTGTGTGTGTGTGTGTGTGTGTGTGTGTGTATGTGTGTGTAGAACCACAGATGAATTCTGGAACCACCATGGACCCCCTCCACCTCTTCCTTGTTTATTCTGCCCGGGATTCACAGGCTCCGCCCTACCAGGACTGGCATCTATAGCTGGGGTCTAGGATCTAAACTCAGGACCTTCCACCTGCAAGGCAGAGGCTTAACTGCTGAGCCTCCTCTCCAGCCCAAGGGTGGGTATAATCCTTTCAGGTGGTCTCAGTTTATCATTCCAATTGTGGTCTTAGCTGATCTTAGTCATTACCTCCTATGTCAAGTTGACACCCAGGCTTCACGTAACTGTCACAGACACCAATTCTACTGGATTAGGACCCACATCAAACTACCTTTTTGAAGGCCCTATGTCCAAATAGAGTTCCATTCCAAAGTTTGAATGAACGTGGCAGGGAAATGATTCAGGCAGGGCAGAAAGCATCCAGAATGCACTCTGTCCATAGTGACAGCAAAACATGTCTGAAAGGCAGGCAGTTTACAAGCCGGCCCAGTGGATAATCTCATGGTGTCTTCCATCCATCCAGCATTTTCAAGAGAAGAGATTTTTTAATCTTATTTTGCCTTTCATTCCCTTTCCTGTAGATGAAGGGCCTTCATGGAGGGGTTCCGCTTGCTGGAAGCCGCACACATAGAATGCAGCTCGGTAATTGAACTGCATCCTAACCACATTCTGCTTCATTAAGCAGCCCCTATTACTCAGCCCTGTGACAATAAAGCTGTTGGTCTCCCAAGGACTGGCAGCAGATCAGCCTGTCCTCTATGCAGGGCATCCTGCCCAAGACCAGCTCTTTGGACCCAAGCAGTATCCCAGCTGCAGCCTCCTTCTTAATGTGGTCTCCTTGTCTTTATTCTGCTTTATTGTTTTGTGAGAGGGTCCCGCTGTGAATCTCAGACTTAGCTTTGAACTCAAAGTGATCCTCCCACCTCCATTATTATTATCCCTCTTATTGCGATTGCCAGTATGTACCACAAGGTATGGATTAATATTTACCGCCTGGCATACAAAGTTTGCAAGCTCAAATTGGAAGCCTCAGGATGTCTGCAGGTTTACCGAAAAAAAATCCTCCAAGACAAAGACTGGTTCGCAAACAATACGAAAGCACCCATCTGGTTTTAAGTGTGAAGGCTGTGTACTCAGCTGACAGAGTTCAACGTACACAGTCACCAGAAGAAAAAGACAGCCCAAGACAGTGCGTGAGAGTTGAAAACGCAAGGCAAATGGCAAAGAATCCAACTTCCATTTAAAGCTCTCTTATCCACGCTGTAGCCTGGATTAGGACATGAAGAAAACAAGCCAGCCCCATCTCAAAGGTTTAATACTTAGCATCCACCACTTGGGCTAGTACTTTCATTCAAGCTGGTTACTTACGGAAATCTAAGGGACAGTTTTTTTCCCCAAAGCTCTGCCTGAAAATAGTGTTTCTTTCCTCTGCTGACACAATCAGAATCTTGCCCCACACTTTCCCCAGTTGGTCAGTTAAGGACATGGTAGACCGGAGAGAGATAGCTCAGTGGGTAAGGCGCCTGACTGCTTTTAAACCTCATGACCTGAGTTAAATCCTGGGAAGCCCAGAGGGTGGAGGGAAAAAAGTGATTTTCTGAAGTTGTTCGTGCTATGACTTCTGCCCATGATTGTGTGATCTCTCTCTGTTTCTCTCTGTCTCTCTCTACTCCCTCCCTCCTTTCCTCCCTCCCTCTCTCGCTCCCTTTCTCATAAATAAAGCATTTAAAAGGACTTATCAATAATGAATCAATCAAACATAAATAAAGCACATGGCCGAGAGGGCTGAGTCCTGATTGGCTAAGCCTTTAATGATTAAACTGGTTCATGGTAGACCATCAAGCATGAGAAGTAATGCTCCTCTTCCTCCTTAGGGAGGGAAGCGTGCACTCCCAGAATTCCTCTCTATGAGTCTCCCCTTTGTGAGCAAACATCTGTAGAACAGCTTCCCCTTCAAGCAAAGGAGATACATGGCCGTGTTCAGCCCCAAAGTCTAACCTCAAAGTTAGTGATATGGAGCTGAGCTGTGGGATAGACAACCTGCCTGTGATGATGGTGATGCTATCTCTCCTACCCCAATGTGGTGGCCACTAGGTATAGATGACTTTTGGGCCAGTGTTAAAGTGAATATAAACCATTCTTCTCTAGAGAGCTGAGGCACACAGGACTATGCACATAATCATGTGTTTGTCTCTGCTTTGAGGAAAGTCATATCCAACTGTGCTCATGTTAAATGTCTCTGGCACTCCTTCTGTATCCTCCACACGGGCAGGAGTGGTGCAAGCAGCGGGCTGGCGACGTGCCCACTGCTGGGCTGGATTAAACTGGAATCCTGTGGCGGCCACAGGAAACCACACTGCATTCCTTTCCTCACAGGTCAAAACAGAACTTGATTCTCCCTGGGGTTGGTTTCACTGTAGAAGCCCACGGGGGTCAATGACAAGGCTCTCCCCTATGCCCCTCTGCTGACTCAGGGACACCATCCTCACATTCCATCTGCTTCCAGGAAAATCCCAAATGGAAGGATCAGAGTGGGCGACTCTGGTTTTAAACAGGAATCCTGGCTCTTCAAGCAGCAACGGGACATGATACTTCTGCAGACACAGTCAGGGATTTACTGGAGATGGCCAGGTCCTGTCACAAAGCCCACCCTGAAAGCCCCTTGTCACGATCTTCACCCTGGGCCCAGGGACACTGAAGCAAGACCAGCTGTCCCAGAAGAGGCGGCCAAGTTGTCTCCTACCTCTGCAGCTGCAATGGAAATTTCCCATAACAGCTGAGATAACGATTTCTACACTGGAACAGAAACAGACTAGATGCATTGTCTTCAGCAAGAAAAGTCAATACACAGAGACATGGGGATTTAGAAAGCATATTGTTTTGCATTAAGGATCAAAACTGTTTTAGGGACATAGACATGTGATTCATTTTCTCTTTATTCTCACATTTTGGAAAAACAATCAATTGTTTTGCTCCTACTTAAGCATTTCCGTGACTAGGATTAAAACAGTAAAACACTTGAGTATCAGGTAGTATGAGACATTATTTACAATGTTTCCAATTGTGGTTTCCAGAAATACAGCCTGGAAAAAGGGGAATGATAGAAAGCACATACTAAGGTCCCAGCTGAAGTGGGCCATCACCAGCAGCTCTGCTCTTTCTTTCTGGGGACACTCGCAGTCCAGGGAGGACACACGGTTCTTCAGAATTCAACCCGACTGGAATGAAAACCCAAGCAAAGCTCTAGGGGACAAAGGCCATACATCTGAAATCCTCTAAAATCATCCTGTCACATGGGAGAGATTCTTCACATCCATCACAAAGATAAGTAAGCCTCCCCCATTTTTTAACATCCTCTTCTTCTCAATTATTAATCACTGCAGATTAACTTTTCCATATAGCCACTCCCAAAACATATACAACTTCAGGGACAATACCACTCATCCTCACATATCACAAAGGTACTAAATCGTAAAAGTACTCTTCAATACTAATATTCACCCCGTCTATTAACCTGACTTAATTGATGTACTAACAGTCAAATAGCCTCATCTAGGAAATAACTACAACAGACAAGCATAACCAACTTCAAGGCAAACACTAGTAATAACTGCGCTAGAGTAGTAATACCAACCAATTCCAATTCTGTCAAAAACACACAGAAACTGAAAGAAGGTCTTAAGAGATAAAACAATGCCAAGTCCACAGTGCAATCCATGAGAAACAAAACCCAAGAAAACAAATCTCCCACTGAAAGAATTAACAGCATAATGATAGATGCCAATCAGAACAACTTCACAGAAAATAGCCAAGAAAGTCAGGCCCAAGGATAATGACTTTCAAAACCATGGTCATTACCATGATCAATACTATAAAGGAGGAAATTCAGGAGGAGTTAAATAACCACATCAACCACTTTGAGCAGGAACCTTACAGACACTTAGAGGAGTTGAGAAAACAGTTCAAGAAACAAAACAGGCATAGAGCAGTTTAAAACAGACTCAAGCAGAATTAAAATTGAACTAAAAGAAGTTATCGTCAACCCAGAACTCAAAAGAGAGTCTTATTAGCAAACTAATGAAGCAGAAAATAGAATTTCATATCTTGAAGACGAGTGAAAGAATTAACCAGCTCAATGGAAGAGGTTGTTAAAGCCATAAAGAATACTTGAGAGAAATATTCAAGAGTTATGGGACACTCTGAAGAAGCTTAACATGCACATTCATGGAATACCAGAGCAAGAATTCCAAAGTATCACACCTGAGGAAATTTTCAAATTATCATCAGGAAAACTTCTTCCTCATCTAAAGAATAGAAGCCCATCCAAATACAATAGGCATTCCACACCCCAAACAGATATGACTAAAATAAAAACTCGCCATGGCAAATAGTTGTCAAAACACTCCACATTCAAGACAAAGAAAAGGTGCTGAGAGCTTCAAGGAAAACAAAATCCCCTTAAAAGGTAAACTTATTAAAATAACAAATGACTTCTCAAAGGAAACAATAAAAAGAAGAGTTTAGAGAGACATACTTCAAGTATTGAATGCACAAAAATGTCAACCCAGGCTTATATACGTTGCAAAACTATCTCTCATTATCAAGGAAGAAGAAAAGTTTTCCAGCACAAAGACAACTTGAAGGCTCACAAGTTCTACCAAACCAGGCCTTCAAAAAATGCTAGAAAAGATACTCAAGCTTGAAGAAAAGAACAAGCATATCCAGGAGGACAGAAGGGAAGTATAATACTACCAAATGCTAAAACCCAAGTAATATACTTACAAAAGTCACTACACATAAAAAGTAATTTCTCAATTAAAACATTAAATATCAATGGAATTAACTCACCTATCAAGAGACACAGATTACAAACTTGGATTAAAAATCACATCCCATCAATCTGCTACCTTCAGAAAACTCATCTCACCAAAAAAGACAGGCCATCCTAAAAATAAAAGGCTGGTCCAAAATTCTGCAAGCTAATGGAATCAGGAAAGAGGCAGGGGTAGCTATTGCTATCGGTCAAAGTGGACTTCAAACCAAAAAAAACCATAATGAAACTACAACTTATCAAAATCTTTGGGACACAATGAAAGCTGTCCTAAGAGGTAAGTTCATAACTCTTAATGCCTACATCAAAAAAAAAAGGAAACATCAGAAATAAATAACAGAACAATACAGCTTAAAGCTTTAGAGACACAAGAGCAATCTGATCCCAAAAGCAGTAGAGAGAGGAGATTAGCAAAATCAGGAGAGAAATATCAGAAATTGAGATCAGGAAAACAATACAGAGAATCAACCTGTCAAAAAGCTCGTTCTTTGAAAAAATCAATGATCAATACTACCCCTAACTAAATTAACCAAAAACAAGAGAGAAAACCCAAATTAACAAAATTAGAAATGAAAATGGAGTTATCACTACTGATACACAAGATATTCAGAGAATTATAAGGTCATGTTTCAAAAACTTATACTGTGAAATTTGATAACATAAAAGAAATGGATGAATTCCTAAGTAAGCACAATGTACCTAAATTGAATCAGGAAGTTTTGAATTATTTAAATAGTCCTATAACATATGAGGAAATTGAGGAAGTAATCTCAAATCTTCCCACCAAAAAATGTCCTGGACCAGATGGATTCAGCACAGAGTTCTACCAGACATTTAAGCTAACACCAATACTCCTTAAATTGTTCAAACAAATGGCAAAGGGTGGAAGAATACCAAATTCTTTCTGTGAAGCTAATATCATCTTAATCCCAAAACCTAATAAAGATACACTTCAAAAAGAAAACTATAAGTCACTCTCTTTGATGAACACCGATGTGAGATTCCCAACAAAGTCTTACTAATCAGATTCAAAAACATATCAAAAAGATTATTGACGGGGATCAAGTAGGCTTTTTCCCAGGCACACAAGGTTGGTTCAACATACATAAATCAATAAATATAATTCACCATATAAACCAGTCTAAAATTCAAGACCACATGATATTGTCAATAGATGCAGAAAAAGCTTTTGACAAGATCCAACAGCCTTTTATGATCAAAACCCTAGAGACAGTTGGAATGGAAGGAACCTTTAGCAACATAGTAAAAGGTATATATAACAAGCCAACAGCAAGGATCATACTCAATGGGGAAAATTTTGAAGCATTCCCGCTTCGATCAGGAATTAGACAAGGCTGTCCACTCTCACCACTTCTATTCAATATCGTACTTGAAGTCTTAGCTGAAGCCATAAGATTAGAAAGGGAGATAAAAAGGATTCAAATCAGCAAGGAAGAAGTCAAGTTATCTCTATTTGCAGACGACATGATCATACCTCAGTGATCCCAAACATTCCACCACGAAAACTCCTGGAACTAATACAGAATTTCAGCAGGGTGGCAGGATACAAAATAAACATACAAAATTCAGTGGCCTTCCTATATGCCCAGAATGAAAGAAGTGAAAAAGCCCTGAGAGAAACAATCCCATTTACTGTAGCTCCTAAAAAACGAAACACCTTGGTACAAACCTAACCAAGCAAGTAGAGACCTTTACAATGAAAACTTTAAAACCCTAAAGAAAGAATTGCAGAAGACACCAGAAGGTGGAAAGACCTCCCATGTTCCTGGATCAGCAGAATCAATATCGTAAAAATGACCATCCTACCAAAGGCAATATACAGATTCATTGCTATACCAATTAAAATCCCAAAGCATTCTTTAAACAAGTTGACCAAACAATCTCAAAATTCATATGGAGGCATAAAGACCCAGGACAGCAAAAACAATCATCAGTAACAAAAACACTGCTAGAGTATTACCATACCAAACCTTAGTCTATACTACAAGTCTATAGTTGTAAAAACAGCCTGGTATGGCTCCAAAATAGGCACAGATCAATGGTAAGGGTTGAAGACCCAGATAAAAGCCCACACAACTATAGCCATTTGGTCTTTGACAAAGGGGCCCAAAACATCCCATGGAAAAAGAACAGCTTCTTCAACAAATGGTGCTGGCAAAACTGGATGCACACATGCAGAAGGTTAAAAGTGGACCCGTACTTGTCACCATGTAAAGACTTAATTCCAAATGGATCAAGGACCTCAATATAAGGCCAGAGAATAGTTGAAAGGGTAGGGAACTCCCTTGAGCTGATTGGACTAGGTCAACAGTTCCTAAACAGAAATGAAATAGCATAGTCACCACACACTAACACTCAACAGATGGGATCTTATGGAATTACAGAGCTTCTGTTCAGAGAAAGAGATTCTATCTCAAGCCAAAATGCAACCACCACAATGGGAAAAACCTTCACTAACCACATATCTCATAAAGCTCATACTGCAAGTAAGTAATGTAACATCTGGTTAAGCTCACAGACTCCTTCCTTCCTGGTCACTTGCAACTGATGGGGTTTGATCTCAAAAGACAGGGAGGGCATAGAGCCTGGCAGATAGAAGGTAACCATCCTGCATAGGGTGACTGACCCTCCCTCACCCAGGTCTCCTACTCTTATTCCACCTACCTTTGAATACTCTTATAACAATACTCTATTTTAACAGCCTCTAATCTCTGGTTAGGAGGTGACATCCAATACCCATCAGGATGGAGCCAAGGGTGGTGCAGGAACAGCAAATCTGGAAGAAAAAAAACAACAAACCGTAATTCGAACATCAGAGACCCTACATTAATCACCAGGAACCAGGCCAGCCTAATCTCTCCCCATCCCAAAGCTCAGAGAAATTTGCAGAAGAGGGAGCGGTAAGATTCTAAGAGCCTAAAGATGGGGGAGGAGCAACAATATGCAAGATACTCCACACAAGTTATGGCCGAAATCATCAACATTGGACTTTGCGCGACCTGCGCAATGACCAACATATCATTGACCCTTCAAAGTCTGGCATGGATCACAGGCACTAAGATCCTTGGAGGCAAAGGTTTAACAGCCACAATAGAGTTCCTATACTAAAGGGGCACACAACAAATAGCTCTAGGTAATGCTACTGAGTCCTTATGCCTCATCAGTGAGGAACCCGGCGGGAAGTTTGACATGTATACTAAAGGAT
>JALPQD010000883.1:102742-230242 GCA_023101885.1 Typhlomys cinereus
CTCCCAAGCTTTTACCCAAATGCTGATCATGGCCTGCACCCCACTGCAGCTGCACCTGCAGCCCACCCTCTGGAAGAGGGTCTGTACTCAAACAAGACAGTCACACTCTCTGTACTGCACCGATGGGCAACCGTGAGCAGGTACCAGGTTAGGCCCGTCAAGGCCTGCAGTAGTCAAGGTATTAACCTCCCTGCCGCCCTGGAACCCCATCTTCTTCACTGTGCAGCCCCTGCTTGACTTTGCCAGTACCCTGAAGGTGTTGATATATGCCCCCTCACAGGCACCAGCACAAGTTGCCCCTCTGGCTACTCCTGAGGCTTGATCTTGCTTGTCCCATGATAAGGACGCAGAACCCAGGGCTCAGGCCAAGGGCCTTGAAGATGATAGCAGAAACAGGCCCTCCACCTCTGGGATGAGGAGACGGAAGCCTGCTGTCCAGCCTCCACTCCGCTGCCTGGCCTCACGTGGGATATTCTGAGCCTCTGATAGACAGCTAGGGACAGGAGCTGTCTTCAGCAGGCTTAGGGACTGCTTCCCCTCTGAGGGGGGGTCACTAGTCTCTGAGCACACCCGCCTGCTCACCTTCACTGCTAAGAGAATCAGGCCTGCCTCATCAGCTCAAAGCCCCAGCCCTCTCAATCTGCTGACCCCAATAATGGAGGAATGGACCACCAGGTCACTTCCCACCTGTTCAGCAGCCAGGCACTCTGAGACAGGGTGGAGCCCACACTGAAGAGACCCCTGCTGTCAGAGTCCTGGCCTCTCCCTTGCACACCCACTCTTGACTTTTGCCCGACACCAGCCTCCGAGTGTGTCTGCTCAGTGTAATTCAGTATTTTCTCTTATAGAGTAATAATGACAGGGAGCTGGGTTGTCCTTCAGATTGTCAGCTGTTTCTCAAAGACTCTACACCACGATGCTCTGGCCCACACTTGCAGCCAGGTTGTGCTTTGTGATTGGGACATTCTGTGCCTTGGACGACTTGGCCTCTGACAGTAGGCAGCAGTTAAATCCACAATTGTGACAATTCCGTGTCTCCAGCCCAGCCTGGGCTACACAGTGAGTTTCAGGCAAGCTTGGGCTACAGAATGAGATCCCATCTCCTAGCAAACAAAATGGATTACAGACATTGTTAAATGATCACTGAGATAGAAGGTAAAAAACATCCCCTAGTGGAGAATCAGGAACTAGAGCTACATTTACTAAAGAAATAGGCTGTAACATGCAAACACATTTTGAAATGAAATGCAGCATATGATGTAATATGTGATATTAGCACCATCAACAGAAATTATATATTTTATTTCATTTCGGTTGGTTATATTTAATACCTAATTTTGACAATTATTAATTTTCAGAAAATAGGAGTTTAATTACGTGTTACTTAAGATGATTCGCATATTTTAAGATATCGATTGAACTGGGATGTAGCTCAGTTAGCTTCTGATTCTCCTGCAGCTACCCAGAGACTTCTGGGATTACTGCATGCACCACCATGCCCAGTTTCTACTGGTGCTAATGATCAATTCACAGCCTCATGCATGTGAGCCATGAGCTCTACTTTCTGAACTGCATCCCCAGCCTGAGTTGTTTTTTTGATGTAATAAATAAAGTACAATGCAGTTAGCACAACTAAGTACAGAAGCTACATTTTCAAGATAGTAAACACAGGTGGTTCTGATGAATTCAAGAATCATTTGGTCCAGGGTTTGCTTTTTTTTTTTTTTTCCACAAAACCCATTAGCACAGAAGATGGCTCCTTTAAAGAAATTCCCCAAATGGGCTGGAGCGGTGGCTCAGGGGTTAAGCCTTGCCATGCAGGCGAAGTTCCTGAGTTCAGATCCTAGACCCCACCTATAGATGCCAGGTGGAAGCAGGGGCGCCTGCGTTTCTGCTCCTGGTAGGGCGAGCCTGTGAATCCCGGGCAGAGCAAAAAAGGAGGTGGAGGCGGTCCATGGTGGTTCCCGAATTCGCCTGTGGTTCTACACACACACACACACACAACACAACACACACACATACACACGCGGGCACACACACACAATTGAATAAATAAAATAAAAAAATGAAATTCCCCAAATGGAGTAAGAATGCTTATTCCTTTTCCTGAAATATGAGAAGTTCTCATCAATGTGGCCAGACAAAGCCAGCAGTGTCCAAGGGATGGTAAGAATCAGGTTGTTGTTTCTGGAAATCAAAAGAACTAAATGGAGTTGGGCTGCTGTTTTACAAGCACAGGACTGTTACTCACCTTCACTTGCTGTGACTACAAGAGCATGTTGTACCTTTTAAAACACAAGTTTCATCCTTTATAGAAGGGGAAACCCCATTCTACACTGAAAGGCATGTCTGAGTTATTTTCCCCCCTACCAAAAGTTCGTAAATTAGTTAGCCTGGGAAAGAGACTAAACTTTAAACTTAGATCATAACTTCCATAGAAACAACTTTCATATTTTGAAATTCCCATGAAGTCATTGTAGTAAGTTTGGATTAAATCCTATAAATAGGTGAAAACATAAAAACCTTGGCCTGCTACCAACAGTTTCTTCATCCAACTTGCATTCTGCTTTTTCAAGATTTTAATACATTTATTTACTATCCATCTGTGTGTGTGTGCGCACTGCGAGTGTGTGTGTGTGCATGCAGTTGTACACAAGTGCTGCCATGGTGTATATGTACAAGTCAGACAATAAAAATGTGGAATTGGGTCTCCCTTCACTATGTGGTTCTGGGATGGAACCCAGGTCATCTTGCTTGGTAGCAAGCACCTTTACCTCCTAAGCCATCTTGGGCCCTTGCATTCTGCTTTTAAGAAAACCATTCAAAGAACATTGGATGACAAGATTGCCATGGCGAGGCCCACATGGTAGGATCACTTGAGTCCATGTCTCAAAAAAAACTTACATAAATAATTTCAAGACATCGACTTATTTCTGTCATATTTAGTTCACCTTCCTATTGTTCAAGCTAGGCTGATTTCCTGGGCTTGACATTTGTACAGTAAAAATTCCCCTTCCCCTACAACCTCTATCCTGCTCTAAACCTCTTCTTGACATTTTGTTTATTTAAACAATGACCCTCTTTTCATTTCATAAGAGTCCTGAAAAGTGCTTAGTTTCCAAATTAGAGGAAAGCACAATAAGAATCCCATAGTAGGGCTGGAGAGGTGGCTCAGGGGTTAAGCCTCCGCCTTGCAGGCAGAAGGTCCTGAATTCAGATCCCAGATCCCACGTATAGACACAGCGCGGAAGAGGGGGCGGCCTGAGCTTCTGGTCCTGGTAGGGCAGAGCCTGTGAATCCCGGGACAGAAGGAGGTGGAGGTGGCCATGGTGGTTCCGAATTCGTCTGTCGTTCTACACACACACACACCACACACGCACACACACACACACACCCACACACACAGACACGCGCACGCACACATACATATGCACTCGTGCACAGTTGAATAAATAATAAAAAAGAATCCCATAGTAAATTAATGTGCTAATAAAACACTAAACAGCATCAAAATAAAGGGAAAGAAGAATTCCATAGAGATTAATATACTCTATTCATGGTACTTTCTTCTATTCAAAGCATTTTACATGCATTACTTAATGTCATTCAGTAGTAAAATTGACATATGCATAACGAGTTAAATAAATATAAAGTATACAGAAGTATATAAAATAACATATTTTTCCTTACAGATGCAGTATGAGGACTAATATGTATAACACACAAACATTTTAGCTTGAAGGTTTTAAAAATAAGATGAGATTGTAGTTTAGTTTGTGGAGTGCTTGCCTAACATGTGCAAAGTCGTGGGTTCAATCCCGAGTACCACATCAAACTGGTGTAGTGGTGCATGTCTGTAATTCCAGAATTTAGAAAGTAGAGGAAAAAGAGGGGGGATCAGGAGCTCAAAGTCTTCCTTCACTAAATTGCAAGTTCCAGACCAGACTTTGTCTCAATAAGACAAAAGAAAAAAAGAAAGGAAGAAAAAAGTTACAAAAATGCACTACAATGTGCTTTTGAAATTAATTGTTTATATGACATCTTTTGTAGTTAAACTGACTTCCTTTCAGATCAGAGACTACGGATTTGCCTCAGGTCAGTAACTTTTCTGAAAGGGCCAGATGCTAAAAGTCTCAAGCTCTATAGCAGTTGGATTTCTGTGGGTATAAGCCAACTGTGCATATGGCCCTAGACCACAGACAGCCCAAATGACAAAGGTTGTATTCTCGTGAAACGCTTGAGTGGAGACTGGAACTGGAAAACCCTATAATCTTCTGGTGTTACAGATTTCTCTTTTTTTTTAAGCCCCTTGCAAATGTATAAGCTGTGGGTGCCTGCTGAATGACTGGTTTGGCCCTTAGGCTGTGTTTTGCTGACATCTGGTGGCACCTGTCATTTTTTAAACATTTTTTATTATTATTTCCGCTCATACAAACTTAATAGGTACACCGGTTCCCTCCCTCCCTCCTCCTCCCCCGAACCTCCTGCTCCCCCTCTCCTTACCCCTCTCTCCCCATCCCACAGTGCCTCCCTCCCAATCCCGAGAAAATCCTTTAATGTGCATGCCTGACTCTCCTCTGGGCCCTCCTCTCCGATGACGTACAAGGACCCAGTGGCATTTCCCTGAACCCTTTCCTGTGTTCCCCTTAAGCATAGGAACACTACTGTGGCTGTCAATCCCTTGCCTCCAAGGATCTTGGTGCCTTTAGTAAATGCTAGACTTTGTGGGGTCAATAGTGTGTTGGACATTGCGCAGGGCATGCAAAGTCCAATTATGATTGCTTCGGCCCTAACTTGTGTGGAGTATCTTGCATATCATTGCTCCTCCCATCCTTGTGCTCTTACAATCGTACTGCCCCCTCACTTCCGCAAATGTCCCTGAGCTTCAGGATGGGGAGAGATTAGTCTGGCCTAGTTCTAGATGGTGGATATAGAGTCTCTGAAGTTCTGGATTATGGTTTGTTGATTTTCTTTTGCAGTTTTGCTGTTCCTGCAATGCCTTTCATTCCATCCTGATGGGTATTGGATGTCACCCCCTGGCCAGAGATAAAAAGCTGTTAAACTATAGTCTTGTTATAAGAGTATATTCAAAGGTAGATGTAATAAAATAGGAAACCACAGTGAGGGAGGAGTCAATCACCCATCTGCAAAATGGTAACTTTTTATCTGCCTGACTATATGCCCTCCCCTTCTGGTGAGATCATACCCCCTCAGTTGTAAATGATTAGGAACCAAAGTCTGTGAACTTAACCAGATGTCTCATTAATTACATGCAGTCCTTGATGGAGGCCTATTTTCTCTGCTGTAACGTGGTCTCCTCTCTCCTTGTTTCTGATGTGGCCCTCTTACCCCATCCCTCCTGTTCATAATCCTTGCAATTACTGTAGGTATTACAGAGATTTACCTTTGAGTGTCTCTAGGTGGGCTGGGTGGGTTTGGTACTAGGAGCCACCTATTAGGGAGTACATACGGTGCTTAATTTTCTGGGTCTGGGATACTTCACTTAATATAATTGTTTCTAATAACATCCATTTCCCAGCAAATTCCAGTAATTCATCATTTTTGATGGCTGAGTATAGATGTACCAGAGTTTCCGTATCCACTCATCAACTGTTGGACATTTGGGTTGATTCCATGACTTTGCTATTGTAAACAGTGCTGCTATGAACATGGTCATGCTTGTGCTATCGAGGTGAATTTTTGCTGTATGGGCGGTTATTCCCAAAAGTGGAATAACGGGTCATATAGCATTTCAATCTTTAATTTCTTTAAGAATCTCCAGACGGCTCAACAGAGTGGTTGTATGAGCCTATTCCCTCCAGCAATGTAGGAGAGTTCCCCCCTCCACATCCTCTCCAGTATTTGTTGTTGTTTGTATTGTGGATTTTTGCCATCCTGACCAGGGTGAGATGATATCTCAGGAAGTTTTGATTTGCATTTCCCTGATGGCTAAGGAAGTCGAGCATTTTAAGATATTTGTTAGACATTTTAATTTCATCCCTGGTAAGTTTCTTTTAAGTTCAGGGCCCATTTTTAATTGGGCCATTAGTTTCCTTGGTGTTTAGTTTTCTAAGTTCTTTGTGCACTCTGGATAATAGAGCTCTATCAGATATGTGGTTAGTGAAGACTTTCTCCTATTCTGTGGGTTGCCTTTGAGCTCATGTTACAATCTCTTTATCTGAAGAAGCTCTGTAATTTCACAAGATCCCAACTGTTGAGAGTTGGTAGCAGTGACTGTGCCATTGGATGTCTGTTTAGGAAATGTTGGCCTAGCCCAATCAGCTCGAGGGAGTTCCCTACCCTTTCAACTATATTTTTATAGTCTCTGGCCTTATATCAAGGTCCTTCCATTTGGAATTAAGTCTTGTACATGGTGACAAGTGCGGGTCCAGTTTTAATCTTTGCATGTGGAGATCCAGTTTTGCCAGCACCATTTGTTGAAGATACTGTTCTTTTTCCATTGATTTTTGGGCCCCTTTGTCAAGACCAAATGGCTGTAATTTTGTGGGCTTATATCTGGGCTTCAACCTTATCCATTGATCTGTGTTTCTATTTTGGAGCCAGTACCAGGCTGTTTTTATAACTATGGATTTGTAGTATAGACTAAGATTTGGTATGGTGATACCTCCAGCAGTGTTTTTGTTACTCAGGATTGTCTTTGCTACCCTGGGTCTTTTGTGCCTCTATATGAATTTTGAGATTGTTTGATCAATTTCTTTAAAGAATTGCTTTGGGATTTTAATTGGTATAGCATTGAAATTGTATATTGCTTTTGGTAGGATGGTCATTTTTACGATGTTGATTCTACCAATCTAGGAACATGGGAAGTCTTTCCACCTTCTGGTGTCTTCTGCAATTTCTTTCTTTAGGGTTTAAAATTTTCATTGTAAAGGTCTTTTACCTCCTTGGTTAGGTTTATACCAAGGTATTTCATTTTTTAGGGGCTGTAGTAAATGGGATTGTTTCTCTCATGGCTTTTTAACTTCTTTCATTCTGGGCTTATAGGAAGGCCACTGATTTTTGTACATTTATTTTGTATCTTGCCACCCTGCTAAACTGCTCAATTTATTCCAGGAGCTTCCTGGTGGAGTTTTTGTGATCATTCAGGTATAAGATCATGTCATCTGCAAATAGGGATAGCTTGACTTCTTCCTTGCAGATTTGAATCTTTCTTACGTCCCTTTCCTGTCTTATGGCTTCAGCTAAGACTTCAAGTACAATATTGAATAGAAGTGGTGAGAGTGGACAGCCTTGTCTAGTTCCTGATCGAAGTGGGAATGCTTCCACTTTTTCCCCATTGAGCATAATCCTTGCTATGGACTTGTTGTATACAGCTTTTATTATATTGATAAAGGTTCCTTCCATTCCTACTGTCTCTAGCGTTTTGATCATAAAAGGCTGTTGGATCTTGTCAAAAGCTTTTTCTGCATCTATCGAGAGTATCATGTGGTCTTGGACTTTGGACTGGTTTGTATGATGAATTACATTGCGTATATTGAACCAACATTGTGTGACGGGGATAAAGCCTACTTGGTCCCTGTGAATGATCTTTTTGAGATGTTTTTGAATCCAATTTGCTAAGACTTTGTTGAGAATCTTTGTGTCTGTGTTCATCAGTGAGATTGGCCTATAGTTTTCTTTTTTAAGTGAATCTTTATTAGGTTTTGGGATTAAAACAATATTAGCTTCATAGAAGGAATTTTGTAGTGTTCCTTCCTTTGCTATTTGTTGGAACAGTTTAAGGAGTATTGGTGTTATTAACTGCTTAAATGTCTGGTAGAATTCTGTGCTGAATCCATGTGGTCCAGGACATTTTTTGGTGGGAAGATTCAAGATTACTTCTTCAATTTCCTTATATGTTATAGGACTATTTAAATAATTCACAACTTCCTTAATCAATTTAGGTAAGTTGTGTTTACTTAGAAATTCATCCATCTCTTTTGTGTTGTCAAACCTCACAGGGTATAAGTTTTTGAAATATGATGTTATAATTCCCTGGATTTCTTGGGTATCAATAGTGATAACTACATGTTCATTTCTAATTTTGTTATTCTGTGTTTTGTCTCTCTTCCTTTTGGTTAATTTAGTGGGGTGTATCAATCTTATTGATCTTTTCAAAGAACCAGCTTTTTGACTGGTGGATTTTTCCTATCATTTTCTTAATCTCGATTTCAGATATTTCTCCCCTTATTTCGCTAATCTCCTCTCTTCTACTACTGTTGGGATCAGATTGCTCTAGTTTCTCTAAAGCTTTAAGCTGTATTGTTAAGTTATTTATTTCTGATGTTTCCATTTTTTTGATGTAGGGATTAAGAGGTATCAACTTATCTCTTAGGACAGCCTTCATTGTGTCCCAGAGATTTTGGTAAGTTGTATTTTCATTATTGTTTGCTTTCAGGAAATCTTGAATTTCCTTTTTAATTTTCTACATGAATCCAGTTCTCATTCAGCATCATAGTGTTAAGTTTCCAGTAGTTAGTGTATTTTCTGTTGTTTGTTGTGTTGTGCATGTCCAGCTTTTAGGCCGTGGTGGTCTGATTGGGCACAGGCTAGAATTTCAACTTTCCTGTATATGTGGAGATTCATTTTGTGGCCCAATATGTGATCCATTTTGGAGAACGTTCCGTGTGCTGCTGAGAATAATGTGTATTCTTTGGTGTGTGGATGAAAAGTTCGATAGAAATCTGTATGGTCCATTTCTTTAAGGGTTTGATTAAGTTCCAAAGTGTCTCTGTTAAACTTTTGACCTGTTGATCTATCCCATGTTGAGAGGGAAGTGTTGCAGTCCCCAAGAATTATCGTTTGGGGGTTGATTTCTAGCTTTAGACGCTGTAGGGTTTACTTAATGAATGTGTAGGGGCCTGTATTGGGTGCATATATGTTCAGTGTTGTGAAGTCTTCCTGGTGAACTGTACCTGTGAATAAAATGTAGTATCCATCTGTGTCTCTTATGATTTTCTTTGGTTTGAAGTCCACTTTGTCCGAAAGCATAATTTCTACCCCTGCCTGTTTCCTGGTTCCATTAGCTTGCAAGATTTTGGACCAGCCTTTCATTTTTAGGATGTGCCTATCTTTTGTGGTGAGATGAGTTTCCTGAAGGCAGCAGATTGTTGGATTGTGGTTTTTAATCCAAGTTTGTAATCTGTGTCTCTTAATCGGTGAGTTAATACCATTGACATTTAATGTTATAATGGAGAAATTATTTTTAATTCTGGACTTTTTTATGTTTAGTGATTTTGTAAGCGTATTGTTTGATATATGTTTTGGTGGTATTACTTCCTTCTGTCCTCCTGGATACGCTTGTTCTTTTCTTCAAGCTTGAGTATCATTTCTAGCATTTTTTGAAGGCCTGGTTTGGTAGACATGTATCCCTTCAAGTTGTCTTTGTGCTGAAAACTTTTCTTTCTCCCTCAATCATGACAAGACAGTTTTGGGCCTGGTCATATCAGTCTGGATTGGCATTTTTGCTCATTTAATTCTTGAAGTACGTCTCTTTCAAGCTTTTCTTCTTTGCTTTGAACTGTTTCCATTAGAGTAGTCTTTGTTATTCTAAAGGTTTACCTTTAAAAGTGACTTGCTTTTTTTCTCTTGAAGCTCTCATCTTTTCTTTAGCTTGAATGTGGAGTGTTTTGACTATTATTTGCCATGGCGATTTTCTATTTTGGTCATATCTGTTTGGAGTGTGAAATGCCTCTTGTATTTGGATGGGCCTCCTCATTCTTTAAGTTGTGGGGAAGTTTTCGCTTATGATGATTGAAATATTTCCTAAGGTATGATATTTTGGGATTCTTTTTCTGGTATTCCATGAATGCGTATTTTAGGCTCTTCAGGGTGTCCCAGTATCTCTTGAATGTTCCTCTCAGGTATCTTTTTGGCTTTAACAATCTCTTCCATTGAATGGTTAATTCTCCAACTTTGTCTTCAAGATCTGAATATTCTATTTCTGCTTCATTTGTTCTGCTGATAAGACTCTCTGTGAGTTTTGGGTTGAAGATAACTTGTCTTTCAGTTCAATTTTAAACTCTGCCTGAGACTGTTTTAATGCTCTAATGCCTATTTTGTTCTTGAGCTGTTTTTCATGAACTCCTCCAAGTGCCTGCCTGGTGTTCCTGTTTAAAGTGGTTGATTCAGTCCGTTTAACTCTTCTGGATTTCCTCTTTCATAGTGTTAATATGGTAATGATCATAGTCACTGAAGTCGTTATGTTGTCGGTCTGGCTTTTTGGCTATGTTCGTGATTGGTCTGGTTAGGAATCCAATCATTAGTGGGGGTTAATTCTTTGGTTGGAGATTAGGTCCTTCTTGGGTTTTGTTTCTTGTGGATCTGCACTTTGACTTGGTATTGTTGTTTTTTTCTTAGACCTTTCAGTTTCTGTGTGTTTTTACTGAACTGATTTAGTTGGTATTATTACACTTGCCAGTTATTACTAGTGCTTGCTTTATTGGGTATGTTTGTCTATTGTTATTGTAATTTCCTAGATGAGGCTATTAGCTGTTAATACATCAGTTAAGTCAGGTTAAGTAGACAGGGGTGAATATTAGTATGGTAGTACACTTTTATGATTTAGTATCTTGGTGATATGTGAAGGTGAGTGGTACTCTCTGGAGTTGTTTTTGGGGTGGCTGTATGGAAAGTTGATCTATAGAAATTGATACTAGAAAGGATCAGTAAGGTAAAAAAGGAAGTTTACTTATTTTGGCTGGATGTGAAGAATCTCTCCCACGTGATAGGAGATTGTAGAGAACTCCAGATGTATGGCCTTTGTCCCTTAGAGTTTTGCTTGAGTTTCCTTTGGACTCTATTGAATTCTGAGTAGCAGTGTGTCTTCCCTGGACCACATGTGTAGGTCCCCGGTGGGCCTGAGAGGCAGAGGGTCTGATGTTGATAGCAGAATTCTACACCTGGGACCTGGGACTCGGCTTGGGACCCACCCAAGCTCCAAGGATGGAGGAATGTGAGTAAGTCCTGTCTGGGACCTGGCGGGCGGGTTGGGGCGGTGGCGCGTGGGCAGGAGGAGGCAAGGGGCTGGCACCTATCATTTTAATCACAGTGCTCAACATATAGCAGGGTTTCAGGGCAGGTTACATACAATTGTGGCTCTAGCTGCAGGAACGGAATTCCACAGGCTGACTTCTGAATCTAGAGGATCTCTTCCATTTTTCGCATGGTCTGGCTCTGCACATCTGTATGTTAACCTTCGATTGCTATATAAGGACACTATTTTAGTTACTCTTTACTGTTGCTGTGAGAGATCATTCAAAGGCAAATGACTTATATGAGAAAGGAGATTTATTCAACTTAAATTTCCAGAGGGGAAGTAATATAGTCTTTGGAGGTGATGGAAATGTCATGGCGGAAACGGCAGCAGGCTAAGTCACAGAAGACCTCCACATAGCTCCAGCAGTCCTAGAAATGTCTTCCCACCTATATTCTGTGGTCCCTTTCACATGGTCCATTAGTGAAGGTTCTTATGGGATCTATGGAAGTTCCCATGGAATTGAGGGTGGGTATAATCCTTATTTAAATTTTTTTTATTTATTCAATTGTGCATGTGTGTGTGTGTGTGTGTGTGTGTGTGTGTGTGTGTGTGTGTGTGTGTAGAACCACAGACAATTCTGGAACCACCATGGACCGCCTCTACCTCTTCCTTGTTTATTCTGCCCGGGATTCACAGGTTACCCTACCAGGACCGGCGACTATAGGTGGGGTCTAGGATCTAAACTCAGGACCTTCCACCTGCAAGGCACAGGCTTAACTGCTGAGCCACCTCTCCAGCCCAAGGCTGGGTATAATCCTTTCAGGTGGTCTCAGTTTATCATTCCAAGTGTGGTCTTAGCTGATCTTAGTCATTACCTCCTATGTCAAGTTGACACCCAGGCTTCACGTAACTGTCACAGACACCAATTCTACTACTGGATTAGGACCCACATCAAACTACCTTTTGAAGGCCCTATGTCCAAATAGAGTTCCATTCCAAAGTTTGAATGAACGTGGCAGGGAAATGATTCAGGCAGGGCAGAAAGCATCCAGAATGCACTCTGTCCATAGTGACAGCAAAACATGTCTGAAAGGCAGGCAGTTTACAAGCCGGCCCAGTGGATAATCTCATGGTGTCTTCCATCCATCCAGCATTTTCAAGAGAAGAGATTTTTTAATCTTATTTTGCCTTTCATTCCCTTTCCTGTAGATGAAGGGCCTTCATGGAGGGGTTCCGCTTGCTGGAAGCCGCACACATAGAATGCAGCTCGGTAATTGAACTGCATCCTAACCACATTCTGCTTCATTAAGCAGCCCCTATTACTCAGCCCTGTGACAATAAAGCTGTTGGTCTCCCAAGGACTGGCAGCAGATCAGCCTGTCCTCTATGCAGGGCATCCTGCCCAAGACCAGCTCTTTGGACCCAAGCAGTATCCCAGCTGCAGCCCCTTCTTAATGTGGTCTCCTTGTCTTTATTCTGCTTTATTGTTTTGTGAGAGGGTCCCGCTGTGAATCTCAGACTTAGCTTTGAACTCAAAGTGATCCTCCCACCTCCATTATTATTATCCCTCTTATTGCGATTGCCAGTATGTACCACAAGGTATGGATTAATATTTACCGCCTGGCATACAAAGTTTGCAAGCTCAAATTGGAAGCCTCAGGATGTCTGCAGGTTTACCGAAAAAAATCCTCCAAGACAAAGACTGGTTCGCACAACAATACGAAAGCACCCATCTGGTTTTAAGTGTGAAGGCTGTGTACTCAGCTGACAGAGTTCAACGTACACAGTCACCAGAAGAAAAAGACAGCCCAAGACAGTGCGTGAGAGTTGAAAACGCAAGGCAAATGGCAAAGAATCCAACTTCCATTTAAAGCTCTCTTATCCACGCTGTAGCCTGGATTAGGACATGAAGAAAACAAGCCAGCCCCATCTCAAAGGTTTAATACTTAGCATCCACCACTTGGGCTAGTACTTTCATTCAAGCTGGTTACTTACGGAAATCTAAGGGACAGTTTTTTCCCCAAAAGCTCTGCCTGAAAATAGTGTTTCTTTCCTCTGCTGACACAATCAGAATCCTGCCCCACACTTTCCCCAGTTGGTCAGTTAAGCACGTGGTAGACCAGAGAGAGATAGCTCAGTGGGTAAGGCGCCTTACTGCTTTTAAACCTCATGACCTGAGTTAGATCCTGGGAAGCCCAGAGGGTGGAGGGAAAAAAGTGATTTTCTGAAGTTGTTCGTGCTATGACTTCTGCCCATGATTGTGTGATCTCTCTCTGTTTCTCTCTGTCTCTCTCTATACTCCCTCCCTCCTTTCCTCCCTCCCTCTCTCGCTCCCTTTCTCATAAATAAAGCATTTAAAAGGACTTATCAATAATGAATCAATCAAACATAAATAAAGCACATGGCCGAGAGGGCTGAGTCCTGATTGGCTAAGCCTTTAATGATTAAATGGTTCATGGTAGACCATCAAGCATGAGAAGTAATGCTCCTCTTCCTCCTTAGGGAGGGAAGCGTGCACTCCCAGAATTCCTCTCTATGAGTCTCCCCTTTGTGAGCAAACATCTGTAAGAACAGCTTCCCCTTCAAGCAAAGGAGATAACATGGCCGTGTTCAGCCCCAAAGTCTACACCTCAAAGTTAGTGATATGGAGCTGAGCTGTGGGATAGACAACCTGCCTGTGATGATGGTGATGCTATCTCTCCTACCCCAATGTGGTGGCCACTAGGTATAGATGACTTTTGGGCCAGTGTTAAAGTGAATATAAAACCATTCTTCTCTAGAGAGCTGAGGCCACACAGGACTATGCACATAATCATGTGTTGTCTCTGCTTTGAGGAAAAGTCATATCCAACTGTGCTCATGTTAAATGTCTCGGCACTCCTTCTGTATCCTCCACACGGGCAGGAGTGGTGCAAGCAGCGGGGCTGGCGACGTGCCCACTGCTGGGCTGGATTAAACTGGAATCCTGTGGCGGCCACAGGAAACCACACTGCATTCCTTTCCTCACAGGTCAAAACAGAACTTGATTCTCCCTGGGGTTGGTTTCACTGTAGAAGCCCCACGGGGGTCAATGACAAGGCTCTCCCCTATGCCCCCTCTGCTGACTCAGGGACACCATCCTCACATTCCATCTGCTTCCAGGAAATCCCAAATGGAAGGATAAGAGTGGGCGACTCTGGTTTTAAACAGGAATCCTGGCTCTTTCAAGCAGCAAAACGGGACATGATACTTCTGCAGACACAGTCAGGGATTTACTGGAGATGGCCAGGTCCTGTCACAAAGCCCACCCTGAAAAGCCCCTTGTCACGATCTTCAACCTGGGCCCAGGGACACTGAAGCAAGACCAGCTGTCCCAGAAGAGGCGGCCAAGTTGTCTCCTACCTCTGCAGCTGCAATGGAAATTTCCCATAACAGCTGAGATAACGATTTCTATCTACACTGGAACAGAAACAGACTAGATGCATTGTCTTCAGCAAGAAAAGTCAATACACAGAGACATGGGGATTTAGAAAGCATATTGTTTGCATTAAGGATCAAAACTGTTTTAGGGACATAGACATGTGATTCATTTTCTCTTTATTCTCACATTTTGGAAAAACAATCAATTGTCATGCTCCTACTTAAGCATTTATGTGATTAGAATTGAAAACAGTAAAACACTTGAGTATCAGCTAGTATGAGACATTAATTTCCAATGTTTCCAATTGTGGTTTCCAGAAAATACAGCCAGGAAAAAGGAGAATGATAGAAAATACATACTAAGGTCCCAGGTGAAGTGGGCCATCACCAGCAGCTCTGCTCTTTCTTTCTGGGGACACTCGCAGTCCAGGGAGGACACACGGTTTCTTCAGAATTCAACCGACTGGAATGAAAACCCAAGCAAGCTCTAGGGGACAAAGGCCATACATCTGAAATCCTCTAAAATCATCCTGTCACATGGGAGAGATTCTTCACATCCATCACAAAGATAAGTAAGCCTCCCCCATTTTTAACATCCTCTTCTTCTCAATTATTAATCACTGCAGATTAACTTTTCCATATAGCCACTCCCAAAACATATACAACTTCAGGGACAATACCACTCATCCTCACATATCACAAAGGTACTAAATCGTAAAAGTACTCTTCAATACTAATATTCACCCCGTCTATTAACCTGACTTAATTGATGTACTAACAGTCAAATAGCCTCATCTAGGAAATAACTACAACAGACAAGCATAACCAACTTCAAGGCAAACACTAGTAATAACTGCGCTAGAGTAGTAATACCAACCAATTCAATTCTGTCAAAAACACACAGAAACTGAAAGAAGGTCTTAAGAGATAAAACAATGCCCAAGTCACAGTGCAAATCCATGAGAAACAAAACCCAAGAAAACAAATCTCCCACTGAAAGAATTAACAGCATAATGATAGATGCCAATCAGAACAAATTCACAGAAAATAGCCAAGAAAGTCAGGCCCAAGATAATGACTTTCAAACCATGGTCATTACCATGATCAATACTATAAAGGAGGAAATTCAGGAGGAGTTAAATAACCACATCAACCACTTTGAGCAGGAACATTACAGACACTTAGAGGAGTTGAGAAAAACAGTTCAAGAAACAAAACAGGCATAGAGCAGTTAAAACAGACTCAAGCAGAATTTAAAATTGAACTAAAAGAAGTTATCGTCAACCCAGAACTCAAAAGAGAGTCTTATTAGCAGAACTAATGAAGCAGAAAATAGAATTTCATATCTTGAAGACGAGTGAAAGAATTAACCAGCTCAATGGAAGAGGTTGTTAAAGCCATAAAGATACTTGAGAGAAATATTCAAGAGTTATGGGACACTCTGAAGAAGCTTAACATGCACATTCATGGAATACCAGAGCAAGAATTCCAAAGTATCACACCTGAGGAAATTTTTCAAATTATCATCAAGGAAAACTTTCCTCATCTAAAGAATAAGAAGCCCATCCAAATACAATAGGCATTCCACACCCCAAACAGATATGACTAAAATAAAACTCGCCATGGCAAATAGTGTCAAAACACTCCACATTCAAGATAAAGAAAAGGTGCTGAGAGCTTCAAGGAAAAAAAAACAAATCCCCTTTAAAGGTAAACTTATTAAAATAACAAATGACTTCTCAAAGGAAACAATAAAAACAAGAGTTTAGAGAGACATACTTCAAGTATTGAATGAGCAAAAATGTCAACCCAGGCTTATATACGTTGCAAAACTATCTCTCACGATCAAGGGAGAAAGAAAAGTTTTCCAGCACAAAGACAACTTGAAGGCTCACATGTCTACCAAACCAGGCCTTCAAAAAATGCTAGAAAAGATACTCAAGCTTGAAGAAAAGAACAAGCATATCCAGGAGGACAGAAGGGAAGTATAATACTACCAAATGCTAAAAGCCAAGTAATATACTTACAAAAGTCACTAAACATAAAAAGTAATTTCTCAATTATAACATTATATATCAATGGAATTAACTCACCTATCAAGAGACACAGATTACAAACTTGGATTAAAAATCACATCCCCTCAATCTGCTACCTTCAGAAAACTCATCTCACCAAAAAAGACAAGGCACATCCTAAAAATAAAAGGCTGGTCCAAAATTCTGCAAGCTAATGGAATCAGGAAAGAGGCAGGGGTAGCTATTGCTATCGGTCAAAGTGGACTTCAAACCAAAAAAACCATAATGAAACTACAACTTATCAAAATCTTTGGGACACAATGAAAGCTGTCCTAAGAGGTAAGTTCATAACTCTTAATGCCTACATCAAAAAAAAAAGGAAACATCAGAAATAAATAACAGAACAATACAGCTTAAAGCTTTAGAGACACAAGAGCAATCTGATCCCAAAAGCAGTAGAAGAGAGGAGATTAGCAAAATCAGGAGAGAAATATCAGAAATTGAGATCAGGAAAACAATACAGAGAATCAACCTGTCAAAAAGCTCGTTCTTTGAAAAAATCAATGATCAATACTACCCCTAACTAAATTAACCAAAAACAAGAGAGAGAAAACCCAAATTAACAAAATTAGAAATGAAAATGGAGTTATCACTACTGATACACAAGATATTCAGAGAATTATAAGGTCATGTTTCAAAAACTTATACTGTGAAATTTGATAACATAAAAGAAATGGATGAATTCCTAAGTAAGCACAACTTACTTAAATTGAATCAGGAAGTTTTGAATTATTTAAATAGTCCTATAACATATGAGGAAATTGAGGAAGTAATCTCAAATCTTCCCACCAAAAAATGTCCTGAACCAGATGGATTCAGCACAGAGTTCTACCAGACATTTAAGCTAACACCAATACTCCTTAAATTGTTCCAACAAATAGCAAAGGGTGGACGAATACCAAATTCTTTCTGTGAAGCTAATATCATCTTAATCCCCAAACCTAATAAAGATACACTTTAAAAAGAAAACTATAAGACACTCTCTTGGATGAACAGAGATGTAAGATTCCCAACAAAGTCTTACTAATCAGATTCAAAAACATATCAAAAAGATTATTGACGGAGATCAAGTAGGCTTTATTCCAGGCGCACAAGGTTGGTTCAACATACGTAAATCAATAAATATAATTCACCATATAAACCAGTCTAAAATTCAAGACCACATGATATTGTCAATAGATGCAGAAAAAGCTTTTGACAAGATCCAACAGCCTTTTATTATCAAAATCCTAGAGACAGTTGGAATGGAAGGAACCTTTATCAACATAATAAAAGTTATATATAACAAGCCAACAGCAAGGACCTTACTCAATGGGGAAAAATTTGAAGCATTCCTGCTTCGATCAGGAACTAGACAAGTCTCACCACTTCTATTCAATATCGTACTTGAAGTCTTAGCTGAAGCCATAAGATTAGAAAGGGAGATAAAAAGGATTCAAATCAGCAAGGAAGAAGTCAAGTTATCTCTATTTGCAGACGACATGATCATATACCTCAGTGATCCCAAACATTCCACCACGAAACTCCTGGAACTAATACAGAATTTCAGCAGGGTGGCAGGATACAAAATAAACATACAAAATTCAGTGGCCTTCCTATATGCCCAGAATGAAAGAAGTGAAAAAGCCCTGAGAGAAACAATCCCATTTACTGTAGCTCCTAAAAAACGAAACACCTTGGTACAAACCTAACCAAGCAAGTAAGAGACCTTTACAATGAAAACTTTAAAACCCTAAAGAAAGAAATTGCAGAAGACACCAGAAGGTGGAAAGACCTCCCATGTTCCTGGATCAGCAGAATCAATATCGTAAAAATGACCATCCTACCAAAGGCAATATACAGATTCATTGCTATACCAATTAAAATCCCAAAGCAATTCTTTAAACAAGTTGACCAAACAATCTCAAAATTCATATGGAGGCATAAAAGACCCAGGACAGCAAAAACAATCATCAGTAACAAAAACACTGCTAGAGGTATTACCATACCAAACCTTAGTCTATACTACAAGTCTATAGTTGTAAAAACAGCCTGGTATTGGCTCCAAAATAGGCACAGATCAATGGTAAGGGTTGAAGACCCAGATAAAAGCCCACACAACTATAGCCATTTGGTCTTTGACAAAGGGGCCCAAAACATCCCATGGAAAAAGAACAGCTTCTTCAACAAATGGTGCTGGCAAAACTGGATGCACACATGCAGAAGGTTAAAAGTGGACCCGTACTTGTCACCATGTATAAGACTTAATTCCAAATGGATCAAGGACCTCAATATAAGGCCAGAGAATAGTTGAAAGGGTAGGGAACTCCCTTGAGCTGATTGGACTAGGTCAACAGTTCCTAAACAGAAATGAAATAGCATAGTCACCACAACTAACACTCAACAGATGGGATCTTATGGAATTACAGAGCTTCTGTTCAGAGAAAGAGATTCTATCTCAAGCCAAAATGCAACCCACACAATGGGAAAAACCTTCACTAACCACATATCTCATAAAGCTCATACTGCAAGTAAGTAATGTAACATCTGGTTAAGCTCACAGACTTTCCTTCCTGGTCACTTGCAACTGATGGGGTTTGATCTCAAAAGACAGGGAGGGCATAGAGCCTGGCAGATAGAAGGTAACCATCCTGCATATGGGTGACTGACCCTCCCTCACCCAGGTCTCCTACTCTTATTCCACCTACCTTTGAATCTACTCTTATAACAATACTCTATTTTAACAGCCTTTTATCTCTGGTTAGGAGGTGACATCCAATACCCATCAGGATGGAGCCAAGGGTGGTGCAGGAACAGCAAATCTGGAAGAAAAAAAACAACAAACCATAATTGGAACATCAGAGACCCTACATTAATCACCAGGAACCAGGCCAGCCTAATCTCTCCCCATCCCAAAGCTCAGAGAAATTTGCAGAAGAGGGAGCGGTAAGATTCTAAGAGCCTAAAGATGGGGAGGAGCAACAATATGCAAGATACTCCACACAAGTTATGGCCGAAATCATCAACATTGGACTTTGCGCGACCTGCGCAATGACCAACATATCATTGACCCTTCAAAGTCTGGCATGGATCACAGGCACTAAGATCCTTGGAGGCAAAGGTTTAACAGCCACAATAGAGTTCCTATACTAAAGGGGCACACAACAAATAGCTCTAGGTAATGCTACTGAGTCCTTATGCCTCATCAGTGAGGAGGACCCGGCGGGAAGTTTGACATGTATACTAAAGGATACTCCAGGAATGGGGGGAGGAGGCACTGGGAGAAAGGGAGGGAGCAAGGGGATCCAGGGAAGGGTGGAGGGAGGTAGGGGAATGAGGTACCTATCAATTTTGTATGAGTGGATGGAGGAGCTCATTTTATCTGGAACATAAGGAATATGAAGAAAAATAAAAGCTATTCTACATGTGCTATAACATCAAAAAAAATAAAGAGTGGACATCAGAGTACAATTTCTGGAAGTTGGTTCTGTCCTTTGACCATGCGGTCTCCAGGATGCAACTCAGGTACCTGGGGTTTCCACACAAACTTCTTTACCTGTTGTGCTATCTCCCTGGCTTCTGTGATATGGATTTTTATTGGTCCTTTTACCATAAATTAAACCCCAAAGAACAAGTATCCAACATGAGACACTTCAGGTAACTCAACAATCCATAAGAATATACCACAAATTACTCTTTATATGGAGGGTATTAACAACGAATTCAGGGGCTGGAGAGATGGATCAACAGATAAGAATGTTTCCTGGAGGAGAACCAGAATTCAGATCCCAGCACTCACCTAAACAAGCCAGGAATGCCCATACCTGCTAATTAGGGTGGGGAGGGGAGGAGCCAGCCCAGGCCTCAAGATAAAAGAAAAGAAAGAAAGAAAGAAAGAAAGAAAGAAAGAAAGAAAGAAAGAAAGAAAGAAAGAAAGAAAGAAAGAAAGAAAGAAAGAAAGAAAGAGATAGAGAAAAATGAAAGAGAGAGAGAGAGAAAGAGAGACAGAAAGAGGGAGAAAGAAAGAAAGAAAGAGAGAAACAAAGAAAGAGAGAGAAAGAAAGAGACAGAGAGAAAGAAAAAAGAAAGAGAAAGGAAAAAGAAAGTAAGAAAGAAAAAGAAAGAAAGAGAGAGAAAGAAAATGAAAGAAAGAAAGAAGGAAAGAAAGAGAGTGAAAAAGAGAGAAAGGAAGAGAGAAAGAAAATAGAAGGAGAGAGAGAAAGAAAGGGAGCCAAAGAAAGTAAGAAAGAGACAGAGAGAGAGAAAGAAGGAAAAAAAAGAAAGATAGAGAGAAAGAAAAAAAGAAAGAAAGAAAGAGAAAGAGAATGAGAGAAAAAAAGAAAGATCCCATGCAAGGTGGTCCCTAACCTGCCCTTATGCTGTGCTTGAGAAGGTGGATTGAGGCCCCAGGTAGCTAACTCTGGGGACCATCAGCTGCCTTGGGCCTCTGCAGGTTCTGCCAAGTGCAGTGGCCTCCTGTGTGGTCTGGATGGTCTCACTAATGTCCCCTACCTTGCTCTCTCCAAGTGCCTCTGCTCTGGGAGTATGTGGACCTTGTTCCTTGGGGGATCAACAGTCACCCGTCAATATCCGCTGGAGGGACAGTGTTCATGACCCTGACTTAAAGCCACTCTTTATCTACTATGATCCACCCACCTGCCTTCACATCTGGAATAACAGGTACTCTTTCCTCATGGAATTTGAGGTACATCAGGTAAGGCAAGAGCTGGTGGTCTTGTGTGTGGTTAAAGAACCTGCATTTTATCAGCATAGGACACGTGAAATTACTCTCGTGATAGTATTGGCATAGAACTCATTGTCATTTTGTTCATTATTTTTCAAGACAACACCTGGAAAAAAGCGAATTGTGCATTTTCAGATTAATGTATTTAAATAACAGTATCTTGTTTCTTTTTACTTTTTGAGTGAGGCTTTCAGAAAATTTTAAGTTACCTCTGTAGCTGGCATCGTAATGTAATAGAAGAGATTAAACAGTCAGGGAAAGTGAACTTAAAAGAAAGTAACTTGTCTACCCTTAATTGGCTCAAATATGCAAAAAAAAATGGCTTAGATAATCAAATCCCTGCTCTCACCATCTTTCTTTTGCTTGTCTAATCTGTAATCTTTTGTTGGAATTGTAATGCTTCCCCATTCCTTTGCCTATCACTATTTTTCCCTTGGAGTGAAAGCTGGTTGTTAGGAGAAAAGACAAAACACATCACTGTCCTACACACTCATCTGGCAGTGAACAGTTTATTCTGGACAACTGGATTTATCAGACTAGCTGCTGACAGATCATAAATGGGACCTTTTCACCAATGAGAGCAGCTTCTTGGAAGAGGAACACCGTGGAGCTAGGGATGCTGGATGCTGCTGGGCAAGGTAATAGAAACCCATAACCTCTCAGCCAGTGCCTTCTTGTTAAAAGCTGAGTTGACTGCACTCACCAAGGCTTCACAGCTGTCTTGGGGAAAACAAGTGAACATCTGCAGTGGTTCAAGTCTGCTTTCCTGATGGATCATGCCCATGAAGCTGTATAGAAAGAGGCAGATTAAAGATATTAAACACCCAATGGAAATACCTGCCCTCCTAAGGCAAGTACCCACGAGCCCAGGTAGTTCTTCTGCACTGACTAGAGGACCAAAAGATTGACCCCCCCCCCACATTGGATAAAGGAAATCAAAGCGCAACAGCCACGAAACAAACAACCAAAGTGTAGCAGGTCGTGGGACCCACTGTACAAAAGCTGGGTTTTTAAGGGCATTTTGGTTTCATTTCCATAAGTCACACTTGTCCACATGTGCTTATATCTGTTACGTGAAGTTCTATGCCCAATTAAACATGTCGCCTGTCTCACTGGCATCTTTAATATGCTAGGATGTGTGTTTCAGTGTTAGAGTGCCCATGTGCCTCTGTGTAGTGTCAGCCTGATTTAGTTGGTCTGGAGGATGGGGGTCTTTCTCCTTACTACATGTTTTTTCATATGCTAAGGGGTTCAACCAGCAGTTGTCTTTGCCAGGTTGATTTTTCATATGCTAATTGCATAAGGTTTTGCACAGGTATCCCAGGACCTCACTCAGTGCTCTGTCCTGCCTCAGCACTCCCCCTGGACTTGTCCAGGTTCAGCCCTCATGACCCAGAGCAGGATGAGATGAGGAACAAGCCTGCTACTCAGCTTCACTCACTTGAACCGCACTGATTCTGTAATCTTACTGCTCAGGGGTGGCTGTGCTCTCTGAAACTCTATCCTATGCAGATTTAGACAGGCATGTGAAGGAGTGGCATGTGGAGGAAGGGGGCAGTGCATCAGCAAACCACTACCCAGGGTTTCCCCTTCTTTCCCAACTTGTAGCATGCATCGACTTCCTGTTACTATTTTCTTCATGAAAGGACAGCTGTTGGACTTTAGGGGGGTGGTGGGCTCCGGCTAAAAAATTGCCAAAAGCTGAGTTGACTACACTCACCACCTCTTTGCAGGAAACTGTCTTGAGGCAAACAAGTGAACATCTGCACTGGTTCAAGTCTGCTTTCTCGATGGATCATGCTGTGAAAGTTGTTCAGAGGTGCCCATTTCTTTGTTTTTCTCTTTTGTTTCAAGCACTAGTGCATGTTTGTTCTCACTTGTTTGAGAGCACTTGAATGGGAGCGCACAGGCCCTGTGCATGGAAGCTCAAAGCTGAAGTCAGGTGTCTTCAGTTATTTTATATTGTTATTATTAAAGGAGGGCGTCTCAGTTGAGTCCAGAGCTTGCTGATCAACTTGTCTAGCTAGCCAGTTACCCTAGGGATTTCATGTCTTTGCCTGTGGAGCTCTGGCAGTACAGGCAGCCACCACACCTGCCTGGCTTTCCTGTGGGTTCTAGAACTCCATCTCTGTTCCTCACATTTGCAGGGCTAGTGCCAAATCTCCTGAGCCGCCTCCACAACCCATGATTTTTGTTTTTTTCTCCCACTTTTTTTTCTAATCATATAAGCTCAATAGGTACCCCTGTCCTTTCCCTCCTTCCTCCCCTCCCCAGTCATCCCCCCTTGCACTCTTCTCCCTTCACCCCTTCCTTTCACCCCCCCCCTCCTTCGGCCTCTGCAGTGCCTCCCCCCCCATCCCCTGCAGCATCCTTTTTTGTGAATGCCAACCCTCCCTCTGAGTCCTCCATCCTAGTGAGGGGTTAGACCCAGTGGCATACCCTGGAGGCCCTTCTGGGCTCCCTAGTATTATGGGAACTCTATTATGACTGTAATCCCTGGCCTCTAAGGATCCAACTGCCTGGAGCTTTCTCCCCTATGATCCATGATAGACTTTGAGGGGGGGTCGTTGAAATGTCATACATCGTGCAAGTCAGACAAAGTCCCATTCTGGCTGCTGCAGCCCTAACTTGTGTGGAGTATCTTGCATATTGTTGGTCCTCACCATCTTTAGGCTCTTACAATCTTGCCGCCACCCTTTTGCTCAAGGTTCCCTGAGCGTTAGAGTGGGGAGAGATTTGGCTGCTCTGGTTCCAGGTGAATAATATAGATTACCCCATGTTTCTGTTATTGATTTTTTTTCAGGGCTCTAACTCCACCTCTACTTTGTGTTAAGATGAGCACCGGCACTGCATGTTGGGTCGGCGTAGCCATGGTGGTTTGTGTCCTTTCCGCCGGTGTCTGCCGCCTGCCCGCGGCCTTTGGTTCGCTGCCCCGGGTTCCCACGCTGGCCCCGGCCTGGCCGCTCAGCGCCACGTTGTGCCCCGCGTGGGTTTGGACGAGGCTGGGGGCTACGTAGCCGGTGCCGGTGTTCGCGCAGGTGCCAGGGAGGATCACGCATTTGTACCGCCAGTTTAGTGACTCACCCCCATTGACATTAGAAGGAATCAAAGACAGTTCTGTATGTCTTGAAACTCTATGACAAGATTGACCCAGAAAAGCTCTCGGTGGATTCGCATTTTATGAAAGACCTGGGCTTAGACAGTTTGGACCAAATTGAAATTATTATGGCCATGAAAGATGAATTTGGATTTGAAATTCCTGACATAGATGCAGAAAAATTGATGTGTCCACAAGAAATTGTAGATTACATTGCAGATAAGAAGGATGTGTATGAATGAAGTATCAGAGCCCTTTACTTGTGGAGGATCCTGAGAACATTGGCAAGTATCTAGAAGAACGCGGTGGTGCCATCTTGACTGACAGCAGCTGTGGACGTGTATTTAAGTTTCCCTTTGAAAATAAACATGTTATAAAACAAAACAAAACAAAAAGATCAGCACCATCCACTCCCATAGGCAAAGCAGAGTCCATTGGAGTTATGTTCTGTTCTTTAGACAAAAGTTATGCGGGAATGTTCTCCCCCAGTAAAATCTGCAGCATTGATGGAAAATCAAAGCTGAAGTCAGGTGTCTTCGGTTATTTTATATTTTTATTATATGGTGGAGGACTGTCTCTCTTGAGATGGCACTCAGTTTGGGATCTGAATGAGAACAGTCACCTGACATAGTTGTGGATATTCCTCAGCTTTTTAGTTCATTCTCAAGTTCAGAGTAGTTAAACTAGAAAACTTTAATTTACCATTTTGAAACCACCCAGCCAAAATAATTTGATTTGTCTTCACTTTTGCCACTCACTGTGCTAATAGGGCAGCTACTCAAGCTCTTCTAAGGAGTGGACTGTCTAGTGAGAGGCAGGGCTACCGAAGAGGCCTGACACCTCCATCAGGAATATGCCACACAGGTCCTAATTGTTGCTGCAGTAGAACCTACTTAAAACTGAAATGGGGAGAGAGTGTGTACTGGAACAAAAAGAGATTAATGATTTAAATGAACTGTAAGCAATCCAACCAAAGCCAAAGGAAGAGCCCTTCACAAATTTTAGGAAGAATAAATGACATGGCTGTTGTTGAGAAATCCTAAAGGATTTAAAAATGTTTGATGACCTTTACAATAGACACAATGACCCTGATATTCATTGAAAGCTCCTGAAGTTGAACGTGGCTATAGGAATGAGTCCCCTAGGGAGATACTGACTTTAAATTTTTTTATTATTATTATTATTTATTCAACTGTGTGCATGTGCGTGTGTATGTGCACGCTTGTGTGCATGTCTGTGTGTGTGTGTCTGTGTATGTGTAGAACCACTGACGGATTCGGGAACCACCATGGACGCCTCCACCTCCTTTTGCCCTGGGATTCACAGGCTCCGCCCCACCAGGACCAGAAGCGCAGGCCGCCCCCGCTTCCGCCTGGGGTCTATACATGGGATCTGGGATCCGAACTCAGGACCTTCCTCCTGCAAGGCAGAGGCTTAACCCCTGAGCCACCTCTCCAGCCCCGATACTGACTTTAAAGCATACATTTGCAAGAGAAACAGAAAAAAAAACTGAGGCCAACTACACATTTTGTTGATTATAATAAGACACATAAACACAAAAAATAATCACACAACAAAAAACAGAGTTTGGAACAATGTAGGAGGCAAAGGTGGGGAAAACCTTTAGGGAGAACTGCTGTAAGTAATGCAAGGAAGAGACACTGTAGCTGTGTAACTGCCCCAAAATAAAAAAGAGAAGGAAAAGCAAGATGGGGAGATGATAGAACTCAATGAAATTTCAATTATGAATGATAAGCCAGAGGGGTACCACTTGTTCATTTAGGATCAAATATAAATTTCTCACAGGGGCTCCCATACAATGAACAGTGGGGACTCAAACCGTGGAGTTCCTCTAGACGTGGATGCCAGTTATCTGTTCTCAGAGCAGCAGAACATCAGTGTTTTCCCCAAGATTTATGAAAATGTGAGACAGACCATACGGTCAGAAAGTACACCATCTGAAAAAATTAAATTACAAAGGGCATCAGAATTTTTTTATAAAATTCTCTGCCCTCAAGAAAGAAGCTTTGGAAGGAATTCAGCCAATGATAAAAAATTTCTTAAATATGGGCTAATCTGTTTTTGTATGTTACCCTGTGTCACTCTGTTTCTATCACTTACAAACTGTGTGAACTAACATAGATCCTTCCAAGAGATGCCAGTGACACTGTAAGATATTCATCCTGCTATGCGAAATCCTGGCTGTCTGACTGTTTTGGATTGGGACTGTGGGTGGTTTTCTGCCTAGGACCTTAAGTAAGAGTTCCTGCATCCCCTTGACAATAAGCCCCATTTGTCATTTGCTTTTCATTAATAAGTTGCATAGCAAGCAACCTCATTACATACTGCATACTGTTTGACAGCTTCACCCTGGGTCTTCAAGAATAATATAGCCTTCTTTAAGATTACGACCAAAGACCTACGAGCTCTGAAACTGGACGGCGCAATCTTGATGTGATGGGTTGCTGATTTACTGATTGTAAAGCCTGATTTTGAAATGTCTATTTAACATTAATTTGGTGCTGAATCACTTAGATATGGGAGATAAAAAGCGTCCCCCCACAAAATTCAGATTTGCCAGAAGAGTTCATTATCTCATCTGTCAAATAAGGAAAAAGGAGCTTAATTTCTGGTCAGAAACAATTGACAACATTAAATCCTTGTAAGTAGGAGGCATCTGTCAGTTTGTAGAGATAACCGGGTTCTGCCAGACTTAGGATTTCTAATTTAGGAATAATAGTAAAACCTAATTTTACATGTGTGTGTGTGTGTGTGTGTGTGTGTGTTAGTGTGTGTGTGTGTGTGTATGTGTGTTGTGGGGGGTATATATGTGATTTCAGGCACGTATGTGTCACAGTACAAGGATTTGGCACAGCAGGACAACTTTTGGGAGTCTTCTCGCCTTCCACCCTATTGAGTCAAGACTGGTCTTGTTTCTGCTGCTCCACACATTCCAGACTAGCTGGCCCATTCCAAGTAATTTTCCTGTCTCCTGTTCCCATCTCACCCTAGCACTGCTGGTATTACAGATGGGAACCGCCACTTCTAGCATTTTGTGGATTCCAGGGATCGAGCTCTGATAGTCAGGTTTGCACAGCAAGCAGTTTTGTTTGCTGAGCCATTTCACCAGCCCAATAGTGAAACCTCTTTATAAGTCCCTCTAAAAACTAGATGCATACCTGTGTGTTGGATTCCTGAATGTGGATGGACATATGACTTTGCTCCATCTGTGCTCATGCAAGCAACCGTAATTACATGAAGAAGACACAAAACAAAGAAAGGAGACTTGTTGGGAAGAAGGGGTTCAACAGGAGTGGATAAATAATGGGAAATATGCTCAAAGTACATTAGATATGTAGGAGACCGAAAGAATAAATAAGTTAAAATAAAAGACCTCACTATAATAAAAAAAAAGAGAAAGACTGTTGTTGAGCTTTTGAGACAGTCGAAAAAACAGCAAAAGGTCCAGTATTATATTACCTAATAGTTGAACGCCTCCAGAGGTTCTACTGCTCACTTCTCCAGAATCCAGAAGGCAGCCACCATTTCTTCAAGTGATTTTTAGACACAAGAGAAGTTTCTTCCAGGACCATCTATTTGGATACTTGCATTTCATCAGGGGTTGAAATCGCTAGAATAAAAATAAAGGTTCTGGTTGACAGTGGGATGAACAGGCAAGTGTCAGGTGATTTTTACCTGGTGATCCCAACAAACAGCCCCCCAAATCCAGCTACCTTATTCCCAATAATGGAAGCTGATTCTGTTTTGGAATGTAACTGCTTAGAAATTCTTGATGTGCTGTATTACAGAAGACCAGGTTTGTCTCATCAGAGGCTGGCGACTTTCGACTTAGAACTTTGGACCGGGAGCAGCTTCATGGAAGACAGATGCTGCTGAGCTGCATATGTTAATGAGTCCAGTCAAAATAATAGAAGTCTATTCCCTCAGTCATGGCACCTCCACACAAAAGACTGAATTGTGTGCACAAGCTAGGGCCTTGTAACTGTTGTCAGGAAAACAAACATCTGTAAGGAGGATTACTAGCACCAGGAAAGAAAAACATCAGAACTGATAGAAAGGCTGGCCCTGCTTCAGTCCGTCAGTTTAGCAGTCCAGGTAACCATTCACACACTGTTTAGGACACCAAAAAACGGATTCCTGTAGACTAAGTAACATTAAAGAGCCCACATAATAACAAAACAAGTTGCTAGGGAAGGGCAGTTTTGAAGACGGTGGACTGAGCAACAAAATGAGGCTTTACTAAAACTCACTGAAAACTTAATGAAGATGCAGTGGTGTTACTCCATGAAGCTTTAGTGCATCCCATTTCAATACACTAATGGGACAAATGATAGGAATCCACTGATAAGAGCTAATATGGCTCTGTTTGGAAGGACTATACTCTCAAAAGACTATTTAAAGGATGCCATTGGTGTGGAAAATAACTTAAGACTGTGTGCAGTCCATGTCAGTAGGCGTGTAATGTAAGTGGAAATACACATTTGAAAACTGCCAAATAAATGTCACTCAGAAGCCTAAAGCAAGTGCTTTTAAATTCTTACAAAGATTTATGGATACTTTTTCATGCAAGGTAGGTGAATCACCCTAGTGTTAGTGGAGGATATTATGGTCTAATGGGCACTGATTGGAATTCCGTTTCTTATGTTCTACAACAAGGGATAGATAGGGACACGTAATAGTAGAAAAGAAGACAGTTTATGAGAAAATGGTACACTTTCAAGGAGGAGGTGGGCACAGTCCAGAGCTGAAGAAAAGTTAGCTCCTAATGCACATCCCACCAGATCGGGAACTTTGCTGGTCATTTGTTTAGCACCAACTTTTTGGTGAGTACCTGTCCTCTGTTACCATGTTGACCTCTGTAATAGTTGGGGAGATGTCCAATCCTCTCTAACAACTAGTTTCTTTCATGTGTTAATTTTGCTTTTACCATCTGTCCTGCTGAACCATACTACACAGATGGAGAAAACAGCAAAGCTAATTAAATTTTTCTTATAATACTTCCTAGGTTTGAACTAGTTAGCCTTATTGAGAATGTTCAAAGGCCTGCTTTTATTTTTGAGATGAACAAAAGAATGAGTAAAACTTTGAAATTATCTTGGAAATACATTCAATGTTAAGACCATATTCCAGAGGAAAAGGAGAAAGGATGAGTCATACCTTAAAACAAGGGCTAAATGTTAAGAGACCCCTTTCAAATGAGATAAAGTTTACTTACTGCGTTGCTACAAACTAGGACTCAATTTCCCTTTTGAAATTGCACAGGAGACTTTCTCATCTCTAAAGTAAGAGTTCCATCCATAATACTACAAAGTGAAATTAGCATTAAACAGTACGAACAGAAGCTGACCTAGGAATCCACTGCTTTGTACCAGTCGCTCTTTTGTTTACACACTGAAGAAATGACACATTCTTCCCCTTTTACCTGATTAAGGTGCTGCTGCCAACCTGGAACACCCAAGGAAATGAAGACTATCTGACTGGAAAGCAGGTCCCATAGACATGTGTTTGAACAACCCATGCTTCATGAAACCACAGAAGAAGTAAACTCTCTTCGAACACTCCAGGATAAAGGTAGTCCCACTGGAGGATGACACTGTAAGCTTTCTCAAGACCCTGCCTGAATTTGAACATTGACGGAGAACCTTGAGTATCAGTTTTAAAGAATATTAGAAGTAAGATAATAAATAACTGAAATAACAGACATCTCTTTAACTAAGATGTTCTAACTTAAACCTCGTTAGGTAGACCATTTTGGAAGTGCAAGTAAATGACAAACCAGGATGTGAACACTACTTCAGTTCTCAACTCCCACGTGAAGTGTTCTGCATGCTCTCCAATACTGCCTTGTACTGGTTGTTCTTTTCTATAGCTGTGAAACACCACTGCTAGAAAAACAACTTAAGGGAAAAGGGGAGATTTTCTCAGCTTATGATTCCAGGGAGGGATGGATTCCTTTGAGGCTCATGGCATGGAGGAGGCCTAGGTCACATCCATCCAGAGGCTGAGAACTGCTAGAATACCAACTTACAGACAAGGCTTATCCCTGAAATGGGTGGGGGGAAGAAGGCATTGCACTCCTGACCCCCAAAGGCTCACTGCCATCTCACTATGCAAACCACACTCAGTCCAACGTTTGAAATCCTAACACAGACTGTATCAGCAGTACCAACACAGTTCCAAAAACTCCTGCAAAATGAAAAGTCAAGTTACATCCTTCCAACACACAGTGGCACAGAATAAACATCCTTTGTCCAAAAGGGAGGAATGAGGGTATATGCAGGAAAGATTGTTCCATAACAAGGCCAAGAACCAGCAGAGCAAACTCCAAATCCTCTAGATGCATATGCAATGGGTGATCTTGTTGAAATCATCCCAGTTGCCATGGCTTTGTTTCATCCCTTCCAACTCTGCTTCCCATAGAACACATCTTCTTCCATGCTGTGTATCTTTGCTTGGCAGAAGTCCTCAATTGGCTGTGCCATCTCTGACTGCTCCAATTCACAATGTCAAGGCAGACTTAAAATCCACAACACAAATAGCACATCTCAGGCCTCTAACCTGTACACTTCCTGCTAGGTGTTGCCTGGCTTCTACCATTGTCTGAAATTTGGAGAAGGAATCCATGACCTCTCTCTTGCATCTTTGATTCT
Organism: Typhlomys cinereus; assembly: GCA_023101885.1. NCBI lineage: Eukaryota > Metazoa > Chordata > Mammalia > Rodentia > Platacanthomyidae > Typhlomys > Typhlomys cinereus. The sequence goes on from JALPQD010000883.1 coordinate 133,686, forward strand.
TCTGACGCCAAAATCATCACGTGAATGACCTTGCTAAGTTGTGTTAGAGCATTCAATTGGGGTACACACTGGCCTCCAAAACTCACAGCTAGTTTAGCTTTTTCATCTTAGTGAGAATTTATCACGTGGCCAGTTGATTGAGCAGATAAACAAACCTTTCCTTTAGAATTCCTCCCTATTGCTCATTCTTTCCAGAAAGATTAGCCTTCTTATGGTTGGGAGCCTTCTCTGAGAAACCTATCCATAAGAATAGGGTCTCTGCAATTATACAGTGAAAAGCAGGCTTTGATTTATGACAAGAAATCATGTGGTCAGTTACAATTGCCATTTGACTGTGAACCCCTTCCTGGTTTATCTCTTGGGGTTTGCCACTGCATTTTTCCTCATTAGATTGCACAGTCTTTGATTTGTTCTGCCTAATTCCTAGCACTTTTCCCATATCTGTGAATCAGAGCACTAAAACACTGGCAAAACTGTCTGGTCTTGAAAGATCTTCTGGAAACACTCGAGTTTCACTTCAGGCAAGTTCTCAGAAGGAGGGCCAAACTTCAATAAACGGTGTAGGAAGACAGAGTCCCACTTGCACCTTAAGGAATGGGGAGATTTATACACATTTATGGTTCCAGGTGTAAAGAACAGAGGTTTGAGGCATAAGTGGCATGGCTGTCTGACAGAAACTGGATGAGACCTAGGTCACATTCATCCAGAGGTTGAGAGCTGCTAGACTGCCAACTGCCAGAGGAGACCTCTCCCAGAAGTACGGTGGAAATATTCGACCTTAAGTCTACACCTCCTGAAAGTGCCTACATATTATCAAAAACATGAGGCTGAGGGGGAAATATTTCAAACCAGAACACTGACCCCCCACCTCCCCGACTTCCACTACCCAAAGGCTGATTGCCATCTCACGTTAAAAACCTGACTCAGTCCAAGTATAAAAGTCCCAGCAGGGACTGCATCAGTAGTCCAAAACCTTCTGTATAATGAAAAGGCAAGATACATACTTCCAGAATGTGGTGGCACAGAAAAATTGAGTTTCCACAAGGGAAGAGAGAGGGTGTGTGCAGGATAGAGCCTTCCATTATCACATCACTGAACAGCAGGTCAAATTTCTATATCCCAGAAATCCCTGTGGGACAGGTGAACTTTTTGTTGACATAATCCCAGTTATCATGGTTTTGGTGCAGCCACTCCAACCTGGCTGCCAGTAGAACACGTCTTCTTCCCTTGATGTGTACCTTTACATATTCCCTATGTTGTCTGTCATCTCTGACCCATATCCTTCTCAGTGTCAACACAGGCTGCACTGCCCAATCTGCCACCACATGCATGGCTTTAGCCACTCTCAGAAACCCTTTACAATAATCCAGGACCCCTGTCTTGCAAATTTGAGTCTGCTGAAGCCATAATCAAGGGCATGGCACGACCAAGTTCTGCTAACGCATTGGACTGCCATAGAGACCGACCTCCTAATTCACAGCTAGGTGTTTCTCCATGCCACCAAGGATCTCCCTTTGGTCGGTTGCTTGAGAGGAGAAACACACTGGTCCTTCCTACCGCCTTCCATTAGCTAGTCCCTTCCAGAAGAATCTGCTTTCACAGGGGTCTGAGACTTCTCTGTGAAACTCGGCCTAGGGAATAGAGTCTCTTCTATTATACTGTTGAAAGGCAGGCTTAGATTTAGGACAGGAGCTCATCTGCTTCACCACAGGTGCAATTTCGCTCTTCATCTTTTCCATGTTCAGCTGGTGGGATTTAGTTGCGTGTTTCCTCATCTGCTTCCACAGCATGGGCTCTCTCTGCCTGATTCCTAGCTCTTGTTTTTGGATAACTCTGAATAAGTGCATTAAACTTGGACAAGAGTGCATTGTCTTGAATATTCTTCCAGAAATGCTGGACTTTAGCTTCAGTCAAGTTCTCAAGGGGACGGCCATAGTTCCGTTAACTCCGGAGGGAGACATGAATCCATTTACATACTGAGAAACTGGGGCAGATTTATTCACTTAAGTTTCAAAGGAAGAGGTACAGTGATTTGAAGCAGCAGATGCATGGCTGTCTGATTGCAGCGGTGGGAGGCCTTGGTGACATTCACCCAGAGACTGAGAGCCGCTAACCTGCCCAGGGTCAGAGGAGACCTCTCCCAGAAGTTTCACTACAGGCATGGAGAGTTCCCAGAAAGCAGTAAGGATAGGTAACCAGTCTGCACTGGGTCTGGACAGGCAGGTAACCTAGCACTTGTGTTGGACTAAATGAGGGCAGGGCCATGACTCCAATATCCATTCCTGTCCAACAAACTGCTGCCCCATTTCCACAGCTGAATGTAGAGCCCTCTGTCCATCACCCTCAAACTCAGTCTCTCTGGCTGCTTTCTTGCTCTTACTTAGGGCAGGACAAATGCACGCCTTGTCTGCAGGAACCACATGACTCAGCCTTGGTGCCTGGTCAGAACCAACCCGCGAGGACTCTCTGTGAGTCTGCGTCTGCCAGATTGGAAACCCGAGACCCTGGGCTGCACATTCAACTTGGAGCCCTGTCCACTTGTGCTCTGGACAGTCCAGGAACACCCCAGGGACAATGGAATCTGGTGAAGACATAAAGAGCACATGAGGCCAAGTGTCTGTCTCTCTCCTGACACCCGAAGTCCTCAGTGCTCCTCTCTAGACAAACCTGGACATTGCCTCATATTACACACGTTAAGTCCCACCTACCTGAGTGCTAAGTCTCTTCCTCTACTGCCCTGCAGATACGCTGACACAGGTCTCCTACTGGCAGCCTCATCAAGGGGTCCCCAAATATCTATCAAAGGGTCCCCAAATATCCAGTCACCAACTTAGGACAGCCCATCTCAACATGATCCTCTCAGAGCAGCGACCTCCGACAGTAGTCACTCCTAGTTAGTCCCTAACTCCTCAAGCATGCATGTGTTTAACTGTCTGCATAAGCAATGGTGCAAGAGGCAGGACAATCATACACACTCAGAACTTAGGGTAATCTGCTGGGAATATGAGGTCCACACAATTTTACCTGGGGGAAGCCTGCGGGCACGAGGGTGGCAAGTTCCGTGCATGGGGGCAGGGCAGGTTTAGAACGCCAGCCCATAGTGGTGGCATACATGTGCAAACATGCACCTGATTGAGGCTGGGCCAGCAGACCTTCACGTATGAAGGGCTCGCAATAAATATGTGTGCTTGAGGTGACTCAAGATGTGAAGTGCCCTTTGTATACCCATGTGTACATACACACACCCATACACGTATACCCACACATACTCAAATGCAGCTACACACACCCACATGCACATGCACACACTCACATGTACCTACATACCTACATACCCATATGTACCTACACATGCACACTTACCTACACATACTCACGTGCAGTTACACGCACCACATGCACACATGCACCCACATCCACACATGTATACATCCACACACATGCACACACACACACACAAAACCACCAACATGCACAAACCCACAACACACACACTCACCTACACATAGTGGCTTGCATGTACACACCTACTTACACCCATGGACCCACACCCACATGTACCTACCTATCTACCATACACACCCACCCACACTCCCACATCCACATACACCTACACTCATACATGTACACCCCACACCCATACATACACAATTCCACATGTATCTATGCACACCCACATGCACCTACCCACATCCACATGCACACACATGCACCTACCCATACCCACATGCACACACAAGCACCTACACTCACCACGTTCACACACAAGCACCTACCCACATGTGTCTCTGTCATAGTTAAGCACAGGTGTCAACTTGACTCTTGAGGGTTTGAGCTCTGGGCACAGGTGTAGAGAGTTGATGGTTGAGTTAAGCCCAGAGCAAACCTGAAGGACATTGTCTGGCTGCTGGGGAAGACCCAGCCCATGGTGGGTGGGATTAGGCCCTGGATAAATCACAGAGAGCTGGTTGAGAGAGTTGGCATCCTTCTGTTCACTTGGCCAGACATGCTGGTCTGGCAAGTAAGGATTGTCCATCTCTCAGCCGTTATGGTGGCCAGTTCCCTCAGCCCTGGTGTTGGTGTGTGCTCTCCTGTCAAGCTGGACTATGAACTGTAACTGAACTGTCGTAAGAAAGTAAACTCCTTGTTCCCTTAAGCTGTGTTCTGGTCATTTATCAGCAACCATGCCGGTGGACTGCAACAGAATTTGGTACCAGGAGTGGGGTGTTGCTGATAAATCTGACTATGTGGATTTTGTGGCTTTTGAACGGTTCTGCTGGACAAAGTCGGAAATTCTTGAAAATTTTCACTTTGTGGATTTACAAATACCGTTCTTCAGCATTTAGTGGGCCAATTGCTGAGAGACATTGTTTGGGCCCAATTTGTGATGAGGGAAACAAGGACTTTGGTAAAACTGAATATAAGGACGATGGACTGGTTTGCTTCACAGAGAAGAGCTGTGTTGGCAACCTTGGAGGTTTGGATGTACAAAGGGCAGGCAGCAGACTATCTGCTGCTGTTGGACAAATGAGTATCAGTGAAGGAAAACCTAGTGACTTGCATTGAGATGGTGGAGGACATGGAAACCATCGTATGGCAAGTTCGTGGTTTGGAAGCTCAGATTCCTTCAGGGGGCGAAAGCCCAAGTTCAAGCTGTTTCTTGCCCTTTGCAAGTTTGGTTGCCTAGAAGAGAGGTTTTTCCAGTGTCAGCGCTTTGAAGTTGGTGCAGCTGTGGCTCCAGTGGACTAAGCTGCGTTTCAACTTCGCTTTGGAATCTGGCAGCGTCCCTCAAGTGATAACTGGTTTTCATGTACTGAAGGGTTCATGGAGAGCAGCAAAAGCTTGGCACCAAGTGGCAGGCGTAGAGTCCTGCAAGAGATGGTGAAACTTAAAGCTGCAGAGGAGAACCCAGAGTTGTATTTGAGATGCCAGAACTGTGGGACTGCTGGTGAGGACAACTGCGAGTAGAGATTCAGCCTGGTTCAGAGGAACTCTGCTCTTACAACTTCGAGCTGCAGACAGGGACTGGGAATGACTCGAATCTTTGAGCTGCCTTGATTACGAGATGAGCAGCAGAAGATGGACATTGAAGTACAGGATGCGGTGATTTGCTGGACTTTTTTCTTTTTAATGTTTTCTTATTAAGATCCTTCTGTTTTAATGTTTTATCTGTTTTAAAGTAATTTATTCTGATTTAAGAGTTTTAAGGTTAAGAAACTTTGAACTTTTAAAATATTAGAACTGAAGTTTTAATGAAAGAACATTTTAAATTTGTCCATAGAATATATTTATATTTTAACATCTGTGGGGACAAGGAAAGGTTACAGTTTAAAAGTGCTATTGTTTTTGTGTCAAGTTGACTAGGGGTGGAATGTCATAGTTAAGCACAGGTGTCAACTTGACTCTTGAGGGTTTGAGCTCTGGGCACAGGTGTAGAGAGTTGATGGTTGAGTTAAGCCCAGAGCAAACCTGAAGGAGATTGTCTGGCTGCTGAGGAAGACCCAGCCCATGGTGGGTGGGATTAGGCCCTGGATAAATCACAGAGAGCTGGTTGAGAGAGTTGGCATCCTTCTGTTCACTTGGCCAGACATGCTGGTCTGGCAAGTAAGGATTGTCCATCTCTCAGCCGTTATGGTGGCCAGTTCCCTCAGCCCTGGTGTTGGTGTGTGCTCTCCTGTCAAGCTGGACTATGAACTGTAACTGAACTGTCGTAAGAAAGTAAACTCCTTGTTCCCTTAAGCTGTGTTCTGGTCATTTATCAGCAACCATGCCGATGGACTGCAACAGTCTCCATATACATGCACCTATACACACCCACATGGATCCATACTTCCACACAAACACACACACACACTAATGAACACACCTACACATCCAGAACATATGTACCTACCCATATCCACAGACATACAAGATCCTCTATACACCCACATACCCACATGCACCTACACGTACAAGTATCTACACATACCCACGTGCGCACGCACACACCAGGTTGCCATACATACCCAAATGCATCCACATATACCCACATGTACATACACATGTACCTACCCACACAAACATACACCAACAGGCACGATCACACATCCACATACGCACGCGGACACATGTCTATGCAACTATGACATATGATAGATATGTGCGGAGGATCCTAGTCCCTCATTTACCCAGTGCCTATTGTCCTGTCCGGTCCCATCAGGATCCATACCCCAAGCCCTTCCAGGGGCCTTGTCAGAAAAGTCTGTAACAAGGTTCCTGCAAATCACCATACAGGCCACTCTGAGCCCTGCTTCCTCCTGAAGGCCCCTATGGTCCCCAAGGGACATGGTAAGAAGACACCACTTTGTTATCTCTGGAGCTTCAAGACACAGAGTCCTAACATCCTCTCACTCCCATATGTGACCGAGCCCCACGACATTCCACAGACACACTCTTTCCCTGGGGGAAGGGTCATCACACCGAAACTGACTACCTCCCTCCAAATGTATGTCCCTCCAACACCATGCCTGCAAGAGAAGGCACAGATGAATGGGACAGGACAGGCAGGCAGCCAGTGACTGTGGTGAGTTAGGCTCAGCAGATGAGCAAGAGTAGGCCGGACAGGCCTTCTGCACAAAAGAAGCCAGTGGGCACACGTGTGCTATGTGCCCAGTGTTGGGCCTGCCCAGGAATAACGGTCTGGGAGGGAGTGAGCAGGGCATGGCTTAGCACATGGGACCAAAGATAGCGCTGGGAGCTAGTGTCCTAGACGTAACCCTGATCACATTACAGGGAGCCCTAATTGACTCAGAGGAGCCAACATAGATTTATGTTTAGTCTGACCTATGCATAGTATGTGCTATGCTGACCATTAAGGTAATTGGCTGCCTGTTTCATGGTCTCTGGTTCTTTCTCTATATAAGCTGATTTGTTACCCCCAATGAACCGAGATCTTGCTCTGACAAACTCCCTGTCCATTGCTAAGTCTCTGGAGGGCTGAGGCGGAGGTGCGGCCTTTACTTATCTTCGTCATCACAGCCAGCAGCTGTGTAACTGAGTGAGTGAATGAGAGAGTGAGTCTTGCCTTGACAAACTCCCTGCTGTGTCTGGAGTCCCCTGGATTTGAGTGAGGGGGTGAAGTACCTGCAGCACGTTCACCTTTCTCTGCCCTGATGGGCTGGAGTCGTCACAGTGTGTGCAAGGGATAATCAGCCCCACACACAGTGTTTGCATATGCTGGCTAGGGGCCAAACCCACCTGTGATTCCTGTCCCCAGCACCCACCCTAGGAGCATCTGAAGTGACCCAAAGGTCCTGAGGACATGCACAAGGTGCTGGTTCCCTGCCCCACTGTCTCACTCAGTGGTAACAGGCAGGAGTGAGATGCGTGAGATGCTGTGTCTAGCAGGCACACAGGCACAAGTGAGCCCAAGAGATGGGCATGTGTGACTCAAACCCATCTGAGACAGTAAGGAGCATGCTGGAAGTGACCCAGCATTCACACAAGCCACAAAGCAGGCCTGCAGGACATACCCATTCCCACTGCCCCCAGGGACCTTGGCCAGTAGGAGACCCAAGACACACTGGGGCCAGCCTCGGGCTTACTCACCTCCCCAGAGGCTGTGCAGCCAGCATTGCCCTGCTCAAATTGCTGGAGCCTCCCACGGGGTTCGCCAACATGCAGTCACCCAGCCAGCTAACCCTGCCACCATCACTATAATCTCACCGCCTCCCTGCTCTCAGAAGGAGTTAAGTCCCACCTCCCTGACTGTACACTTTGGATTGTGTAGAACTCCATCATGCCTGCAGCAGGAAACAAAGTCTGCCTGCATGCTCCTAAGAGGTCCTGCAGGGATGCCACACAGAGCACAGAGGGACATTCTGCCAGGGCTCTTATGAGTTTAGTCCAGTAGGACAGGCACAGGTGCTAAGTGTGGCTGCAAGAACAACACACAGATTCAAGGTGATTCCCATTAACTGCAAAATGGCAACGGTGTCAGGGCCTCGGCTGATTCCAGATGGGCCTTCCCAAGGAGGTCTGGGCCACAGAGGTATCACAGGGGCCCCAGAAGTCCAGTTCTGACCTAAGAAAACACAACCCGGCACATGCGGTGGTCTGCCAGTCTCTCCCCCAAAGGACCACTGTTCTGCCCACTCGTCTCCAAATCTACGGCCACAAGACGCCCTCAACATCTGTCATCCAGAGCCTCAACCAGTCCCAACCAGTACCGGGCTGAAGACCTCCCCAGGACCTGCCTCTACACGACCCTTCCACAACCACCCCGGAGGTGGTCATCCACCCAGGCTGAAGACCTCCTAGGAATGTCGAGCCCAGGCCACTTCAGCATGAGCCCTGGAGGGTCTCATCTAGTTCAAGCTGGAACTCAGACCCCTGGATGGACTTTGTCCCTCACCACTCTAGCATTCCTGCACCTGACCTCCTCCCCATATATCCTCTGCTAATCCGGACATTATTTGGCCCTCCTCTGTACATTATCCCATGCCCTTGGAAGGCCTTCTGATGTCACCTCAACATATTGTCTCTTCTGACCTTATCCCACATCCCAGTGGTCTCACACTATCCCCTACTTTGGACATTGTCCCACTCCAAAATTATCCCCTTCCGAAGTTATGCTGTCCCTGCAACACTATCCCATCTCTCCCACACTATTTCTGTCCCTCCCACACTATCCCCCTGGGATGTTATCCTGTCCTTCCCTCTCTCCAACATTATCCTCCTCAGAAGTTATTCGGTCCCTCCCACACTATGCCCTCTCTCCAACGTTATCCCCCTGTGAGGTTATCCTGTTCTTCCCACACAATCCCCTCCCTCCAACATTATCCCCCTCTGACCTTCTTCCAACCCTCCCACACTATTCCCACCCTCGGACTTTGCCCCCTCTGACATTGTCCCCCTCCAATGTTATCCCATCCCGACAACACTATCACGTCCCTCATACACTATCCCCTTGGATGTTATCCTGTCCCTCGCACACTATCCCCTCCCTCATACATTGTCCCCCTGTGACCTTCTCCCAACCCTCCCACACTATCTCCTCCCTCGAACTTTGTCACCCTGTGAGGTTACTTGGTCTCTCCCACATTGCCCCTCGGAAGTCCAACTTATCACCTCCAAACTATCCTGACACTCCCACACTGTCCAGTCCCTCCCGTGCTATCCCCGACCCTATCCCATTCCTCCAGGCAATCCTATCCCTCCGACGCTGTCCCGACCCTCCGACGCTATCCCCTCCCTCGTACATTGTCCCCCTCCAACATTATCCCCTTCCGATGTTTCCTGTCCCTCCCACAATATCCAGTCTCTCCCACACTACCCCTCTCTCCAACATTATCCCGTCGGGCGTTATACCGTCCCCCACTTTACACCTCAACTTCCGGTGCTATCCCTTCCACACCATCCCCTTGCTCCCACACTATCCCCTCCCTCGGGCTTTGTCCCCCTCCCATGTTACCCCGTCGCCGCGACACTATCCCGTCCCTCACACACTATCCCCTCGGGTGTTATCCCGACCCTCCCACACTATCCCCTGCCTGCGACATTATCCCCCTCAGACCTTATCCCATCCCTCCCACACTATTCCGTCCCTCTGACACTGTCCCCCTGCGACTTTATCCCGTCCCTCTGTTCCTCTCCCACATTCACCCTCCCACGTTATCCCTCCCACACTATCCCCTCTTTCAGACACCATCTTCCTTCCACATTATCCCCTTCCGACATCACGCCGCCTGGAGACACTGTCAGCTCCTCGGACATTATCCCTCTGATGATGACCCTCAGCCTTGTCCCGCCTTCACTACCCCGTCCCTCGGCCTTAGCCCTCAGATCTTGTCCTGCCCACACTCTCGCCTCCCACACAATTGCCTCCCAGTGGCTGTGCATGTGCCTGGCTCATTCGCCGGCTCCTAGATGCTCTGCACTGGACGGCTCAAGTCAGCTCCTGGATCTAGTGCAGCACCCCATGGCACCACAACCCAGCCTCAGTGTCCTTCTCCTTGGGGCTCGCGCTAGGAATGACTAGGCCTCAAGCCTGGGCAGGCCATGCCTCCCACAGAATGCGCACTTCTGATTGGTCAGAGGCCACATGGGCTGGATGCAAGCACGCACACAGCACTGCCTGCCATGTTACCTGCAGCGCACACAAAGGGAGCATGTGCACCATTCACATGTGCTCCTGCTTGGAGGGAGGGGGGTCCAGGGCACCCATGCGTGAGTTGTGCCTGGAAGCTGAGATTTTTAGCCCTGGGGCCACAAATCAAGCCAGGTGGGTGCCACACAGCAGTGGCTTGGTCCTGGGGCGACAGAGCTGTGACCAGCTGTCCAGCGAGGAGATGACTCAGTTGTTACATCACGTGCTATCACGTGAGAAAACCAGGGCTCAGCTTTCCAGAACTCATGTAAAAGCCAGGGTACTTGGCAGCCCAGCTGTCACACTAGAGCTCAGGCGACAGAAAACAGATATCCTTGAAACAAACTACCTAGCAAGACTAGTGTAGGGCAAGCTCTGGGTTCAAGTGAGAGATGCTGCCTCAATATTCCAGATGGAGAGTGATTCTCACGTCATTCTCCAAATCTGGCAGGTGCGTGCACATGGATGTACACAGCCACACAAAAACCAATACAGAAGCAAACCTACACACACATGTGTGCACATGACACTGACTCACACGAGCCAACCCCCACCCCAGGTAAGAGCCTCAGAGTGGGAATAGATCAGAACATCTATGTGAACACGAGTTCTTTGGAACAGGACATGTAGGAGCCACGAGAAGATGAAGAAAGAATGAAAAGCCCATCTTGGGGACAGAGGTGAAGGATAAAACAAGCGGCTCCTTGCTCTATGTAGAGCAGAAGTTCTACCTACCGTGGTAGGGCAGAGAAAAGCCTATCCAATGAGATATTAGTTCACATGGTAGAGGGCTAGAACTGAGCTCCACAATAGAACCCTTCTCGGGATGAGCAAAAGCGGGCCATGCCCAGAACCACAGAAAAACAGATAGGGTGAAAGGATAAAATCTGACATATTGTGAAATGGGTGCACCACCCAAGGACCTCTAGAAAAACAGAAACAACGGAAAGCAAACTTTCTGTGTGCAATAGATATGAACGGAAATGGGATGGCTTCTTACAGAGGAGGGGGCTCAGTAGTCCGGTAAGTACTCTCTGGTGCCAGAGCTCATCTGTCTAGGTAAATGTGAGCACTACTAAGCGTGTCTGGGATTTGTCTCTCAGCTTTTGTGTACTTTGTGTGCCATTTTCATGGCCCATGGCATGACCCCTCACTAAGTCTTCCACACATGCACCCTCTCTGAAAACATATTAAGAGACACATCACCAGGGACCCTCACTCATGTTGCCCTGGACTCCTGGTCACTCCAGGCATGTTGATGATCCAGGTATAACCAGAAACACGGCTATCCAGGTCCACGAGACTTCAGAAGCCATCAGATGCCCTAGCTGCTGGTCAACACATGAAAGGAGAAGCAAGGTGGAGCATGTGTTTACTTCCAGGAACCTCTGGCCATGTGGACCGCCCCTGTCATTTCCAGGCAAACAGATACATCCCAAGGAAGTTACACAAAGAGAAACTAGACATTGGCCATGGGAATCATATCACAAGTTTCCTTTCCTGTGATGTAAACATTGAAGAACTAAAAATGAGGAGGGACACTGCAGGGTGGTGAAGAGGTGGGGGAAAGGGCAGAGATCTAAAAGTGGACAGGGCAGAATCTGGGTGGGACAACACTGCATATTAATCTTTGCTGAGGAAATGTGCATTAGGATTTACCATAGAAATAAGACCTGAAGCACATGACAGCCTGGAAAACCTTAGAAACGGGGAGAGAGGCTTGGGGATGGGGGTCATTCTCCAACATAAAGCAGAGGGAAACACCACAGTCACTGCAGGACTCAGGAGCCACTGCAGGTAGGGATGACCGGACTAGCCGGGCAATCTGTGGGGCTGAGCATGTGATGAGTGTCATGGCCTAATGAACACAATGGAGCCGGGAGGTCTGTCAAAGCAGGATCTCAACTTTATTAAACAGGGGGTTGAATTATATAAAATGTGCAGCAGGGGGAAAGGTGAAGGGTGGTGTGATTATGGGGAAACCAATAGGAAATGAGTAAGTGACCAGAAGGAGATTGAATAGGTGTGACCTCATCCCAGGTAAACGAAAGAGATGAGATTTGAAACCTAAAGTCAGGTCCTGAAACTCTAGCCAGGCTCAGGAAGTCCCAGCAAGCCTTTTTTTAAAAGACGATCTAGGGGCTACCTGTGTTCGAGCAGGTCATATGGCCTTGAGTGACTGTCCCTGTCTTAGGTGTGAGAGACCCCTCCGGAGTCTTACCCGTAATGGGAGTTTGCAACTTTGAATGTTACAATTCCTGTCTTAGGTTGATCTCTGATTGGGCCCTCACTTACCCGTCTCTGGACACCAGCCCTCACTTAAGCGCCTGGCTAGGCCAGACTTGGGGGTTTCATGGTCACAGGGAGTCATCAAATGGCTCTAAGGCCAAATGTTCAGAGCTGGACTCCTGAGAGGCGAGCATCTGATAGTTGATGTGGACCTGGTGAAGCTGGATAGTTTCAATCTGTCTTAATAAAGCAAGTAAGAGCATTAATCACACAAGGCCTAAGGCTGTAAGAAGTATCATCGACACAGGACCCAGGAGGGGAGTAAAGTATGGGAAGAGGCCGCCAAAAGAGGACCAAAAGGGGTGTCCCTGGAGCTCTTTCTTTTGCCGATCCAGGTCCTCCTGTAGTTTCTTGTTACGTACGAATCCTGATCTGTTAGCGTAAAAACAGCATTTTCCTGTAAAAAAGACAAATTACTCCCTCCTTGGCAGTTAATAAATCTAGGCCCCGTCGGTTTTGTAAGACAACATCAGCAAGGGAGTCCAATTGGCCCTGGAGCTCAATGACAGTCTCAGATACCTCCTGGACATCATCAATAAGCTTCTGTGACAACTGTTGGTAAAGGCCTATCGAGGTGCCCAGGCCTGCAGTGCCCGTGGCCACCCCTGCCACTATTCCGATGCCAGCCAAAATGGGTATCATTTGTATAGCCCTCTTAGGTCGATTGGCGATAGAATCAAATGCAGGGACAGGGACTGGTTCATCTCCTTTAATGTAATCAATGTCAGGGGTCAATATTGGTAATACACAAAACCCTGTCCAATTGGCTGGGAACAATTGGTGGGCTTCACTAAAGCCACAGACAAAAACATGTCCAGGCGGGGGGCACACTGGGAAGGTCGGGTACTTGATGGTTGAATTGGTGGGACAAAGGGAGGAGTCAGCATAACCGAGATCAATGCCTGTAGCATCCTTAGGACCAGGAAGAGCCTCCAGGCAATAGGGGTGATAAGCTGTACTGAGACGGGGTGGGAGAAGCTGCATCCCTCAGTAGTATAATTTAGGGTCCCATTATAGGGTACCGGTAGAGCTAGAGGACATGGGGGTCCCTGTGCAAGACAAATCCAGCAATCCTCAGCTATGGAAGGAGCAGAATTATTCAGAAGATTAAAAGCAAGTTATAAAAGAGCTTCCGTGGGAGGGTCTAGGAGCAAGTCCCCCTTCCGTTCTGGGAAAGCAAGGGGATGATATCGAAGGCGTGGGTGAAGGGCACGGACCATCTCCTCAAGCTTATCTTCCACTATTCCCTTTGCCAACTGGTCCTGAACTCCTCCTCCACTGGACACACCCAATGGGGCTGTAAGCTCCCAGCACATATCTTGCCCTCCCAGAACATCTGGGCATTGGGCTTGTTTGGACATGTATGTACTGGAGGTGAGGGGCCCTTGAACACCATTCCTCGTTGCAATCCAAAATGTCTTATCATCTAGTTGGCATTGAGAGGCTTGATAATAGCAGACCGCATAAACAGCTTCACAGGTGGTTTTACATGCCCCAGGAGGGCAGGGTCTGGGTTGCCCATCAACTGGTTTAATTATAGTGGGCTTTTCCCAACATACCCATTGTTGTTTTCCCAATCCAGTCTCCCATTTAGGAGTGAAACTCCCTGCTATTTTTTGCCCACAGTCCACAGTGCTAGAGATAAGCCCGTCAGTAGGGAGGATATTGAAGGACCCCCCTTTGCAATCACAGGGTTTGCCCATCTGTCGTTCAATGATGATTCGGGCCTCATGTGGATCTCCAAATCCTCCTGTCGACGGCCGGAAGATCACAGTCAGGTAGAGTAAGATCAATGGAGTCTTCATTCTTCTCTGTGGAGAGAGAAGGAAGAAAATCCTCAGGGGGAGATGACTCCCTGGGAAGGTTTTTATCCTCTCCCTCCGCCAATGGAGGAAGGTATTTGATGTCCTGAACAAGGACCCAGATAGGGCTTTTTTCACTTTGGGGGAACACACATCCAAATCCTCTCCCCGCAGTGATGAGGGGGTCTGGATCCCTCCATCCCCTGGTAAGAGGGTCCTTTCAGTGAACCTGGATGTATTTGTATGAGATCTTAGAAGTCCAGTGCCTCTGGAATGGTGTTTCTAAATCTGTTTTTGTCAAATTTAAAATATTAAGCATTAACAAAGCCTTCTTCAGCTGATCATGGTGTGGGGGGGAAGAGACGACCCCTTTTGTTTTTGTACTTGGGCTTTAAGAGTTTGATTTTGACGTTCTATGATTGCCTGTCCCCGAGGGTTATGAGGGATGCCAGTGGAGTGGATAATATTACAGGTCTGGAGAAACTTGGAAAAGGCTTTACTCATGAAGCAAGGCCCATTATCTGTTTTAAGTTGATCAGGCAAACCAAGGACAGCAAAGCATTTTAACATATGACTGACAGCGTGTTTAGATTTTTCCCCTGCGTGTGCCGTAGCCCAGCAGACCTGAGTACACAATCGATAGTGAGAAAGATATATTTAAGTTTACCAAATGGAGGGTAATGAGTAACATCTGTTTGCCATAGGTTGTTAGGTCGTAATCCATGGGGGTTAACTCCCATCTTTTGTAAAGGAGGTAGTTGAAGAAAGGGTTGGCAGGACTTTCAAGTGCGGATGATCTTTTTAAGATCTTTGATGGGCACCAAAGGATATTTGTGATGGAGGCCTCTACAGTTAATGTGGGTTAAACTGGCCGCCTCTTGAAAAGTTAAAGCAGATGTCATCTTATCTGCCAGAGCATTTCCTTCAGATAGAAACCCAGGCAGATCTTGGTGACCCAGAAGGTGTTGGATGAAGATGCGATTAAGTCTTTGTTTGAGTAATAATTGTGCCTGTAGCATCAATAGAGTTATAGGGTTAGAATCTAATTTAATATAAGCATCAACTAGATTAGGCAGTAGGTTAACAACATAAAGGCTATCAGAAAACAGATTAAAAGGCTCAGGTATAATGCTCAGTGCTAATACCACCACAAACAATTCTTTAAATTGTGCCGAACCCTCAACTTCATGGGTGATTCTCTTAAGGGGGAACAATGGTTGCCCCTTCTTATGAGGGGGAAAAGCCACCAAGGAGGCTCCTAGGTGCCCCCCATCGGTAATTACAGTAAGAAAATTAGGATCAGGTTGAGGGTGGAAGAGCCTAGGGGGGTCTCCAATCTAGTCTTAAAAATGAGCTCATCCATTTATGAGGGCCATAATGGCAATCAATCTTTCCTAAGTATCCTTCAAGGGCTAAAGCAACCTGTCATTATTTCTCTGAAGGCAGGTAAAGTCTCACAGCTTAAAAGGAACAACAAGAAGGTGAGGTTCCAGCCCAAATAACCAGGTACAAGCATCTCTGCCTTTGATAATACAGTCAGCAACTTGATCAGTCATAGAATAAACTCTAGGGGCTCCCCCAAATGAGAGGTGAATCCATTGAAGGGGGTCACCTCCTTGTGCCAGTATGGCAGGACATAACATCTCTCCAGAAAAAGGTCAAATAGGGGAGACAGTTCCTCAGTGGTAATAGGTATCCATGATCTCATCCAGTTAATTTCTCCCAGGATCTTTTGGAGTTGAGGCAGTGTATAAGAATCTTTAATATGTAACTGAGGCTTAACAGGGGATACCGTATCAAGGGACAGCACAGAGCCCAGGATCTTAAAAGGAGAGACAGTCTGAATCTTATCAGGAGCCACCCTAAACTTGTTGGCCTCCAAGATAGCAAGGCACTCATTAGTAATTTTTTGGAGACTGGCAGGGGAGAGAGCCCCCAAATTATATCATCCATATAAATGTAAAATAAAATATTAGGGCGGTTAAGCAAGGGTAAGAAAAACTGTGACATAAAATACTGACAGATTGGGGGCAATCGGCCATTCCCTGAGGCAGGACAGTCCATTCATATCTTAAATCTGGCCCCCCCAAAGTTAACAGAGGGAACAGAGAATGCAAATTTTTCTGCATCTTCTGGATGCAAGGGAATGAAGAAATAACAATCTTTAATGTCAATAATAGTCAAATAATAATCTTTGGAAGTAGCTGGAATCCAGGGCAGACCCCTTTGAGGTGTCCCAAAAGGAATAATCCTTTCATTTATTTTTCTTAAATCATGTAAAAGTGTCCATGAGCCATTGGCCTTCTTAATAACAAAAACAGGGGAATTCCAGGGACTAATAGATGGTAGTACATGTCTCTGGGACAATCCAGAATTGGGGGACTCAGTTGGGTCATCATTTAGCCTTTTCCAGGCATTAGTACCTGCAGTTCTCACTTGGTCTCTATAGGGGTCAGGGATAGCTGCCTGTTGAGCCCTGGTAGAATATTGGGCTTCAAACCCAGCAAGCATACCATAGGTGATGGGGATCGTAGGATTGGCCTTCTGATTCCTCTGTCCCTGAGTTCTACATTCATCTTGAAAAAAGGCACTCCACTTGATAAAGAGTGCCCTAGGGAGGACAGCTTTAGCTAACTCCGTCCAGTCTTGGGCTGTGCAGGGCTGATGAACAAGCCCTCGAAGGATGGTCTCTGCCCAAGGGGAGTTGGGCCCATCCTCAGCTACAGCCTTTTTTAATACTTTGATCTCAGTAGCTGTCCAAGGGTACTATGCTGTAGGGCGATTCCCCACCCCCTGCAATGTTAACCAGGAAAAGCTCGGTCGGTCCTGAGGGAGGATATGAGGGAAGAGCAGAAGGGGATAGAAAGGGATTTATGGGAGGTGATTGAGAGGTCACAAGAGCAAAGGAATCAGGGGGAGAGTGATTGATGGCAGTTGGGTTAGCCTGGCTTGGGCTCTCCAGGGGGCGGTTTCACTTCATTTCCTGGTCTATTAACCCCCTCTGCCCCAGTTTCCCTTTTCTCCTTAGGAGGCCGTGAGGTAGGACCCCCAAGGGGGGAATTTCCCCCTTCTGTTTTCAGGCCTTTAGAATCAACTTCTTTATTCAGTCCCAAGTGTCCCAATCAAATAAATTGCTCTCAGGTAGCCATGGGGCCACCTTGAGCAAGCAGGACCATGATTGCTGTGCTTGGTTATCTGTGAGGTTTAAACCTCTGCTTTTTAAAAGCACTCGTAGGGAGTTCAGGGCTGGATCAGCCTGGGACGAGGACTGTCCCATAATTTATGGGGGTACACTCACCCGAAGATCGACTTGTCTGTTAGCGAGTTGAGACTGCCTCACACTGGGCACCAGTCTGCAAGACTCAGGGACCACTGCAGTTAATGCGGCTAGGGAAGACCGGACCAGCCGGGCGACCTGTGGGGCTGAGCAGGTGATGAGTGTCACGGCCCAATGAACACAATGGAGCCGGGAGGTCTGTCAAAGCAGGATCTCAACTTTATTAAACAGGGGGTTGAATTATATAGAATGTGCAGCGGGGGGAAAGGTGAAGGGTGGTGTGATTATGGGGTAACCAATAGGAAATGAGTAAGTGACCAGAAGGTGATTGAATAGGTGTGACCTCATCCCAGGTAAACGAAAGAGATGAGATTTGAAACCTAAAGTCAGGTCTTGAAACTCTAGCCAGGCTCAGGAAGTTCCAGCAGGCCTCAGGCCTGGTAAAGAGGCCCAACAAATCACACCTCTCTTCCCGGTGGGAGTAGCTTTATTAACAACAGTATAGAAGTTTCTGTAACTTACATACAAAGCATACGTTTACTTGACATTCACTTTCAAATAGTAGGAACACTTTCAAATAGTCAGAAAGCAAAAGAGAGGTGGGCAAGAAAAATTAATAAATGGGAAGAAATTAAAAGAGTTACATGCACATACAAGTTTCCATGTACTTGATGAATATTTAAGTGGAACAACGAAGAGCTCTTCACGCAGGCGTTAAATACACAGAGTAATGAAGTTCTGATACAAGTCAATAAAATAGGATCAATATCCTGCAAAGGCAAGGGTTATTGCATCATTGAACACATCAAAGCCATGAACCGGGATGTCTGTCCAAAGGTCACAGGCCCAAACCCCAAACCCAGCAATGGTTTTCTTTTGTTATTTTGGATGTTGCTCAGTTGGGTGAATCATTTTAGCAGTATGACCTTCCCAAACTCGCAAGCAAACGTGAACAAATGATGTCCAAGAGGCTGGTGGCGCCACTGAGTGGATTTGCCTGCAAAGCCTATTTGCACTGGAATTGGCTCTGTAACCTAAAAAGTAAATTGCACAGGGAACACAAATACTACCAATGTTGTGATTGTGAAGGCAGAAAACCAGAAGGGTCCATGCTGGGGAACGGATCCCGACAAATGGAGGCCAAACAAACCCAAGTGATATTTACTTATTTCCAAAATGTACTTGGCTGGGGTGAAGGCATCGCGCTCAATGCCACAGGGCTAAAGGTCTATCTTTCTGCATGTATTGCTATTGAGAAAACTGCCGAGGGTTTACTTGACAGGTAACAGAGGTGGAGTCTTGCAACAGAAGCATGTTGAATGAGACATACTGATATCTACTAAAATTCCTGGTGCATGGCTAATGATCTCCCATCTATCCTAAGCCCAGATGTCTTGAGATTCACATTTCGTCTTCTTGGATGTTGGACACTAGGGTCTGCACGTACTTCCCAACCATGGCCATATCTTGCTGTTGCTGTTTCCAACAGAAAAAAAATGGAGATTTGGATAACTGCTATTCCCATCTGTCAACAGAGAGGCACCTGAGTCCAGGCCCCTAGGGCCCAAACCCACCCTTGTGATGCCTTACTTACACTCTCCAGGCAAACTTTTGCCTGCACTTTGACGATTTCTGTTTGCAGCTGAATTCTCTCACTACTCAGAAGATTTTCATGACTTACCCCCAGATTCTTGACTTCCTGAAACGAAAAATGCTGCTGGACTAGTAAACTCCCACCTTCCACCTCACATTCAACAGGTACAATCCAAACTTCACAGGCAACACTTTGACACAGATATTGGATGATGCAATTGAACTCAAAGCAAAAATCGAACCAGATTCAGGCAGTTCATTTGAGGGGAAAAAACAAACCACAGGCCAAATTCGAAGGGAAAACCATGATGGAAAGAACAAGCTGCATCTGTTTGTTGAGAAATGAGTTAAAGAGCAGTTGGAGTCAGCAGGAGAGAGATGGAAAAGAAGGTACAGAACTATGGCCCTCCCCTTCAGAACTTGCCTGAAGCTAAAGTCGAGCATTTCTGGAAGGACATTCAAGACAAGGCAGACTTGCCCAAGTTTAATGCACTAATTCAGAGTTATCCAAAAAGAAGAGCTAGGAATGAGGTAGAGAGAAGCCCATACTATGGAAGCAGACAAAAAATAGGTACCAGTAAATCCCAACAGCTGAAGGTGGAAGAGATGCAGAGCGAAATGGCACCTGTGGTGAAGCAGATGAGCTCCTGTCCTATATTGAAGCCTTCCTTCTGGAAGGGACTAGATAAAGGAAGGAGGGTAGGAAGGACAGGTGTGTTTCTGCTCTCAAGCAACTGGCCAAGAGGCAGATCCTGGCTAGCATGAAGAAACTCACCTAGCTGTGAGTTAGGAGGTCAGTCTATATGGCAGTGCAATGCTTTAACAGAACTTGGTCATGACATGCCCTTGATTATGGCTTCAGCAGAGTCTTGTAAAGTGTTTCTAAGAGTGGCTAAAGCCAAGCATGGGGTGGCAGGAAACGTGCCAGTTAGACTCAGGAGAAGGGCAGATTGGGCAGTGCAGCCTGTGTTGACACTGAGAAGCATGTGGATCAGAGATGACAGATAACATAGGGAATCTGTAAAGGTACACATCATGGGAAGAAGATGTGTTCTACTGGCAGCCAGGTTGGAGTGAGCACCAAAACCACGACAACTGGGTTATATCAATAAAATTTCACCTGTCCACAGGGATCTCTGGGATATGCAAATTTGCCCTGCTGCTCACTGATGTGATAATGGAACGATCTATCCTGCACATACCCTCCCTCCTCCCTTGTGCAAACTGACCTCCTCTGTGCCACCACATGCTGCAATTATGTAACTTGCCTTTTCATTTTACATAGGGTTTTGGACTACTGATGCAGTCCCTGCGGGGACTTTTATACTTGGACTGAGTCAGGTTTATAAAATGCGATAGTAGTGAGCCTTTGGGCAGTGGAAGGCGAGGAGGTGGGGGGGTCAATGTTCTGGTTGGAAATATTTCCCCCTCAGGCTCCTGTTTTTGATAATATGTAGGCACTCTCAGGAGGTGTAGACTTAAGGTCAAATATTTACACCATACTTCTGGGATATGTCTCCTCTGGCACTTGGCAGTCTAGCAGCTCTCAGCCTCTGGATGAATGTGACCTAGGTCTCATTCAGCTTCTGTCAGACAGCCATGCCACTTCTGCCTCAAACCTCTGTACTTTACACCTGGAACCATAAATGTGTATAAATCTCCCCATTCTTTAAGGTGCAAGTGGAACTCTGTCTTTCTACACCGTTTATTGAAGTTCGGCCTTCCTTCTGAGAGCTTGCCTGAAGTGAAACTCGAGTGTTTCCGGAAGATCTTTTAAGACCAGACAGTTTTGCCAGTGTTTTAGTGCTCTGATTCACAGATATGGAAAAACTGCTAGGAATCAGACAGAACGAATCAAATACTGTGCAATCTAATGAGGAAAAATGCAGTGGCAAACCCGAAGAAGTAAACAAGGAAGGGGTACACAGTGAAATGGCAATTGTAACTGACCATCATGATTTCTTGTCATAAATCAAAGCCTGCTTTTCACTGTATAATTGCAGAGACCCTATTCTTGAGGATAGGTTTCTCAGAGAAGGCTCCCAACCATAAGAAGGCTAATCTTT
Source organism: Typhlomys cinereus (assembly GCA_023101885.1). NCBI lineage: Eukaryota > Metazoa > Chordata > Mammalia > Rodentia > Platacanthomyidae > Typhlomys > Typhlomys cinereus. The sequence continues at coordinate 154,842 of JALPQD010000883.1, forward strand.
CTGGAAAGAATGAGCAATAGGGAAAACTTCTAAAGGTAATGTTTGTTTATCTGCTCAATCAACTGGCTAAGCGATAAATTCTCACTAAGATGGAGAAGCTAAACAAGCTGTGAGTTTTGGAGGCCAGTGTGTATCCCAAATGAATGCTTTAACACAACTTAGCAAGGTCATTCACGTGATGATTTGGGTGTCAGAGGAATCAAAGATGCAAGAGAGAGGTCCTGGATTCCTTCTCCAAATTTTGGACAATGGTAGAAGCCAGGCAACACCTAGCAGGAAGTGTACAGGTTAGAGGCCTGAGATGTGCTACTTGTGTTGTGGATTTTAAGTCTGCCTTGACATTGTGAATTGGAGCATTCAGAGATGGCACAGGCAATTGAGGCCTTCTGCCAAGGAAAGATGCATAGCATGGAAGAAGATGTGTTCTATGGGAAGCAGAGTTGGAAGGGATGAACCAATGCCATGGCAACTGAGATAATTTCAACAAGATCACCCATTGCATATGCATCTAGAGAATTTGGAGTGTGCTCTGCTGGTTCTCGGCCTTGTTATGGAACAATCTTTCCTGCATATACCCTCATTCCCCCTCCCTTTTGGACAAGGGATGCTTATTCTGTGCCACTGTGTGTTGGAAGGATGTAACTTGCCTTTTCATTTTGCAGGAGTTTTTGGAACTGTGTTGGGACTGCTGATACAGTCGGTGTTAGGATTTCAAACGTTGGACTGAGTGTGGTTTGCATAATGAGATGGCAGTGAGCCTTTGGGGGCCAGGGGTACAATGCCTTCATTTGAAATGTGGATTATCCCCCCCCCCATTTCGTGGCTAGGCCTTGTCTGGAAGTTGGTAGTCCAGCAGTTCTCAGCCTCTGGATGGATGTGACCTAGGCCTCCTCCATGCCATGAGCCTCAAAGTAATCCATCCCTCCTGGAATCATAAGCTGAGAAAATCTCCTCTTTTCCCTTAAGTTGTTTGACTAGCAGTGGTGTTTCCCAGCTACAGAAAAGAGCAACCAGTACAAGGCAGTATTGGAGAGCATGCAGAGCACTTCATGTGGGAGTTGAGAACTGAAGTAGTGTACAGATCCTGGTTTCTCATTTACTTGCACTTCCAACACTATAAGGATGGGGAAGGCTCAGTTATAGGACATGTTATCACATTTACATGGTCTCCACCTAAGGAGGTTTCAGGTCGAACATCTTGGTTAAGGAGATGTCCGTTATTTCAGTTAGTTATGATCTTACTTCTAATATTCTTTTGAACTGATACTCAAGGTTCTCCATCAATGTTCTAGTTCAGGCAGGGTCTTGAGAAAGCTTACAGTGTCATCCTCCAATGGGACTACCTTTATCCTGGAGTGTTGGACCAGAGTTTACTTCTTCTGTGGTTTCATGAAGCATGGGTTGTTGAAACACATCTGTATGGGACCTTCTGCTTTCCAGTCAGATGTTCTTCATTTCTTTGGGTGTCCCAGGTTGGCAGCAGCACCTTAATCAGGTAAAAGGGGAAGAATGCAGCATTTCTTTGGTGTGTATACAAGAGAGCAGACTGGTACAAAGCAGTGGATTCCTGGCTCAGGTTCTGTACCTACTGTTTAATTCTAACTTCACTTTCTAGTATTATGGATGGAACTCTTACCTTAGAGATGAGAATGTCTCCCATGCAATTTCAAAAGGGAAATTGAGTCTACTTTCACTTACCATTCTAGTTTGTAGCAAAGCAGTAAGTAAACTTTATCTCATTGGAAATGGGTCTCTTAACATTTAGCCCTTGTTTTAAGGTATGACTCATCCTTTCTCCTTTTCCTCTGGAATATGGTCTTAACATTGAATGTATTTCCAAGATAATTTCAAAGTTTTACTCATTCTTTTGTTCATCTCAAAAATAAAAGCAAGCCCTTGAACATTCTCAATAAAGCTAACTAGTTCAAACCTAGGAAGTATTATAAGAAAAATTTAATTAGCTTTGCTGTTTTCTCCATCTGTGTAGTATGGTTCAGCAGGACAGATGGTAAAGGCAAAATTAACACATGAAAGAAACCAGTTGTTAGAGAGAATTGGACAACTCCCCAACCATTACAGAGGTCAACATGTTAACAGACAGCACCTACTCACCAAAAAGTTGATCCTAAAGAAATGACCAGCAAAGTTCCAGATCTGCTGGGTATGTGCATTAGGAGGTAACTTTTCTTCCCACTCTGGACTGTGCCCACCTCCTCCTTGAAAGTGTACTCTTTTCTGATAAACTGTCTTCTCTTCTACTATTACTCAGGTGTCCTTATCTATCCCTTGTTGTAGAACGTAAGAAACGGAATTCTAATCAGTGCCCGTTAGACCATAGTATACTCCACTAACACTAGGGTGATTCACCTACCTTGCATGAAAAAGTATCCATAAATCTTTGTAAGAATTTAAAAGCACTTGCTTTAGGCTTCTGAGTGACATTTATTTGGCAGTTTTCAAATGTGTATTTCCACTTACATTACACGCCTACTGACATGGACTGCACACAGTCTTAGGTTATTTTCCACACAAATGGCATCCTTTAAATAGTCTTTTGAGAGTATAGTCCTTCCAAACAGAGCCATATTAGCTCTTATCAGTGGATTCCTATCATTTGTCCCGTTAGTGTATTGAAATGGGATGCACTAAAGCTTCATGGAGTAACACCACTGCATCGTCATTAAGTTTTCAGTGAGTTTTAGTAAAGCCTCATTTTCTGGCTCAGTCCACCGTCTGCAAAACTGCCCTTCCCTAGCAACTTGTTTTGTTACTAGGTGGGCTCTTTGATGTAACTTAGTCTATGGGAATCCGTTTTTTGATGTCCTAAACAGTGTGTGAATGGTTACCTGGACTGCTAAACTGACGGACTGAAGCAGGGCCAGCATTTCTATCAGTTCTGATGTTTTTCTTTCCTGGTGCTAGTAATCCTCGTTACAGATGTTTGTTTTCCTGACAACAGGTACAAGGCCCTAGCTTGTGCACACAATTCAGTCTTTTGTGTGGAGGTGCCATGATTGAGGGAATAGACTTCTATTACCTTGTCTGGACTCATTAACATATGCAGCTCAGCAGCATCTGTCTTCCATGAAGCTGCTCCCGGTCCAAAGTTCTAAGTCGAAAGTCGCCAGCCTCTGATGAGACAAATCTGGTCTTCTGTAATAGAGCACATCATGAATTTCTAAGCAGTTACATTCCAAAACAGAATCAGCTTCCATTATTGGGAATAAGGTAGCTGGATTTGGGGGGCTGTTGATTGGTATCACCAGGTAAAAAAATCACCTGATATTTGCCTGTTTATCCCACTGTCAACCAGAACCTTTATTTTTATTCTAGCGATTTCAACCCCTGATGAAATGCAAGTGTCCAAATAGATGGTCCTGGAAGAAACTTCTCTTGTGTCTAAAAATCACTTGAAGAAATGGTGGCTGCCTTCTGGATTCTGGAGAAGTGAGCAGTAGAACCTCTGGAGGCGTTCAACTATTAGGTAATATAATACTGGACCTTTTGCTGTTTTTTCGACTGTCTCAAAAACTCAACAACAGTCCTTCTCTTTTTTTCTTAATATTATGAGATCTTCTATTTTAACTTATTTACTCTTTGGGTCTCCTAGATATATAATGTGCTTTAACCATATTCCCCATTATTTATCCACTCCTGTTGAACCCCTTCTTCCCAACAAGTCTCCTTTCTTTGTTTTGTGTCTTCTTCATGTAATTATGTTTGCTTGCATGCGCACAGATGGAGGTATTACTTATTGGAGCAAAGTCATATGTCCATCGACATTCAGGAATCCAACACACAGGTATGCATCTAGTTTTTAGAGGGACTTATATAGAGGTTTCACTATTAGGCTGGTGAAATGGCTCAGCAAATAAAACTGCTTGCTGTGCAAACCTGACTATCAGAGCTCGATCCCTGGACTCCACGAAATGCTAGAAGTGGCGGCTCCCATCTGTAATACCAGCAGTGCTAGGGTGAGATGGGAACAGGAGGCAGGAGAATTACTTGGAATGGGTCAGCTAGTCTGGAATGTGTGGAGCAGCAGAAACAAGACCAATCTTACCTCAATAGGGTGGAAGGAGAAAAGACTCCCAAAAGTTATCCTGCTGTGCCAAATTCTTGTACTCTGACACATACGTGTCTGAAATTACATATATACCCCCCCACAACACACACACACACACACACACACACACACGTAAAATTAGAGTTTTACTATTATTCCTAAGTTACAAAACCTAAGTCTCACGGAACCAGTTATCCCTACAAACTGACAGATGCCTCCTACTTACAAGGATTTAATGTTGTGAATTGTTTCTGACCAGAAATTAAGCTCCTTTTTCCTTATTTGACAGTTGAGATAATGAACTCTTCTGGCAAATCTGAATTTTGTGGGGTGATGCTTTTTATCTACTGTATCTAATTGATTTAGCACCAAATTAATGTTAAATAGACATTTCAAAATCAGGCTTTACACATCGCATCAAGATTGCTCCGTCCAGTTTCAGAGCTTGTAGGTCTTTGGCCATAATCTTAAAGATAGCTTCTGGGAAATGCAAATCAAAATCTCCCTGAGATATCATTTCACCCCCGTCAGGATGGCAAAAATCCACAACACAAACAACACCAAATGCTGGAGAGGATGTGGAGGGAAGGAAACTCTCCTACATTGCTGGTGGGAATGCAGGCTCATACAGCCACTCTGGCGAGCCGTCTGGAGATTCTTAAAGAAATTAAAGATTGAAATGCCATATGACCCTGCGATTCCACTTTTGGGAATAACCCTACATACAGCAAAAATTCACCTCGATAGCACAAGCACGACCATGTTCATAGCAGCACTGTTTACAATAGCAAAGTCATGGAATCAACCCAAATGTCCAACAGTTGACGAGTGGATACGGAAACTGTGGTACATCTATACAATGGAGTACTACTCAGCCATCAAAAATGATGAATTACTGGAATTTGCCGGGAAATGGATGTTATTAGAAACAATTATATTAAGTGAAGTATTCCAGACCCAGAAAATTAGGCGCCGTATGTACTCCCTAATAGGTGGCTCCTAGTACCAAACTCACCCAGTCCACCTAGAGACACTCAAAGATAAATCTCTTTAATACCTACAGTAATTGCAAGCATTATGAACAGGAGGGATGGGGTAGGAGGGCCACACCAGAAACAAGGACAGAGGGGTCCATGTTACAGCAGAGGAAATAGGTCTCCATCAAGGACTGCAAGTAAGTAATGAGTCATCTGGTTAAGTTCACAGACTTTCGTTCCTGATCATTTACAACTGAGGGGGTATGATCTCACCAGAAGGGGAGGGCATATAGTCTGGCAGATAAAAAGTAACCATGTTGCAAATGAGTGATTGACCCCTCCCTCATGTGGTTTCCTACTTTTATTACATCTACCTTTGAATATACTCTTACAACAATACTCTAGTTTAACAGCTTTTTATCTCTGGCCAGGGGGTGACATTCAATACCCATCAGGATGGAGTGAAGGGCATTGCAGGAGCAGCAAAACTGCAAAAGAAAATCAACAGAACATAATCCAGAACTTTAGAGGTTCTATACCAACCACCTTGAACTACGCCAGCCTAATCTCTCCCCATCCTGAAGCTCAGGGAAATTTGCGGAAGAGGGGGCGGTAAGAGTGTAAGAGCAAAAGGATGGGAGGAGCAATGATATGCAAGATACTCCACATAAGTTAGGGCCGAAGTAATCATAATTGGACATTGCATGCCCTGCACAATGTCCAACACACTATTGACCCCACAAAGTCTAGCATTTGCTAAAGGCACCAAGATCCTTGGAGGCAAGGGATTGACACCCACAGTAGTGTTCCTATGCTTAAGGGGAACACAGGAAAGGGTTCAGGGAAATGCCACTGAGTCCTTGTACGTCATCAGAGAGGAGGGCTCAGAGGAGAATCTGGCATGCACATGAAAGGATTCTCTGGGGATTGGGGGGGAGGCACTGGGGGATGGGGAGGGAGGGGTGACAGGAGGGGGAGTTGGGGAGAGGAGGAGGGAGGGAGGGAACCAGTGTACCTATTAAGTTTGTATGAGCAGAAACAATAATAAAAAATGTTAAAAAATCTTAAAGATGGCTATATTATTCTTGGAGACCCAGGGCGATGCTGTCAAACAGTATACAGTATGTAATGAGGTTGCTTGCTATGCAACTTATTAATGAAAAGCAAATGACAAATGGGGCTTATTGTCAAGGGGGATGCAAGAAATCTTACTTAAAGTCCTAAGCAGAAAACCACCCACAGTCCCAATCCAAAACAGTCAGACAGCCAGGATTTCGCATAGCAGGATGAATATCTTACAGTGTCACTGGCATCTCTTGGAAGGATCTATGTTAGTTCATAACAGTTTGTAAGTGGTAGAAATAGAGTGACACAGGGTAACTCACAAAAACAGATTAGCCCATATTTAAGAAATTTTTTATCATTGGCTAAATTCCTTCCAAAGCTTCTTTCTTGAGGGCAGATAATTTCATAAAAAAAATTCTGATTCCCTTTGTAATTTAATTTTTAGGTGGTGTACTTTCTGACGGTATGGTCTGTCTCACATTTTCGTAAATCTTGGGGATAACACTGATGTTCTGCTGCTCTGAGAACAGATAACTGGCATCCATGTCTAGAGGAACTCCATGGTTTGAGTCCCCACTGTTAATTGTATGAGAGCCCCTGTGAGAAAATTATACTTGATCCTGAATGAACAAGGGGTGCCTGGCTCAGGGCTGTCCTGAGCAGCTGCTTTCTGAACACACCACGACCCCTTGCTATAACACGTGACTGACAAACCCAAGGGAGGCACTGAGAAAGAGGATGACAATGATGAATACGACACACACCTCAACAGAAACAGCCCTGACCCCACGTCCTGACCATGAGACATACACTAGCAGAGCCAGCAGCTTGCACTTTCCCTTGGTCACTCTTGGTGCCAAGGGCACACGGGCCTTCTCTGGGCTCCGGGGCTGCAGACACAGTGAGTGCAGTTTTCACAACTAAGTAGAGGGACAAGTTATCAGAAGAGCACACAAGCTCAGAGGGGCAGTAAAGACCACGACGCACTCCTGGGGAAAAACAGGTGAGGAGAGTGGCCATGTCAAAAGCCAAATGAATGCTTACTCTGCCCTAATTCTGGTCCCAGTTTATGAGAACACAGTATGACACATAGTAAAATTAATGTGGTGAAATGTTATCTTCTTCGAAAACTATTGCTGTTTCGTTGGTCAACTAAGTTTATCAAACTCCCCCAAAGCATACCTTTTAACTTCCAACTTCCAAATATAACAGCAAACAAAAGGAAGTCACAAAAGGAAAAAAAAAAAAACTGACACTTAAAACGAAACACTAGTAGGTAGGTAAGCGTGACTAACTTTTTGTACTTTAGCCCTAGGACAACAAATGCCAGTATTCTCAATAGGCCTCAGCAGAATGTGGCATCAGCAACAATCAGAAATTTATTATCACCAGCCCAGTTCATTTCAAGGAGGCCACAGTCAATGTTAGAGAAAATAAACTCACAGTAACGACATGCTCACGATACTATTATTTCCAGTCAACAGAATAAACCAGGCAAGCACTGGTAGTGATTTCCTTTTCTCCTGCAAAAGAGTAAATGTAAAAAGAACAAAAGTCAGAAAACCTGGATTTTGGAACAGGAGTTCTGCCTCCCTGCCAGGATATCTTTCCCATGAAGATTTCAAAACGTCGTGAGACACTTCTGAATAGGAGGGTACTGGGATGAACATGTGACTGACAGACTTCAGAAATGTCATTCAACAACGATAGTGCCAGGTCAGCTCACAAGAACAAAGAATGACCACCCCTAGGCCCATGTCACACTGGAGACTCCCTGCACCCACATGTCCTGGGCAGTGACTTGTATTCCAAGGAAGGAATGTGAAGTTTGAGAGAGACCATTTGCAACCTCACATGATCTTCCATGTTTACAATGGGGCCCACGCTAAAAACAAGTCAGCTAGAATTAATAGTAGAGTGTTTTAAATTTTAGAACATGATTAAAATTGTGTGCATGTGCACACGGGGCACACGTACAAGGAGGTCAGAGAATAACTCTGTGGATTGTGCTCTTTCCTTCCACCACGAGTGATTTCTGGTGCTCAAACTCAAATCAGCAGGCTTCCACAGAAAGCACTTTACCCACTAAGCCATCTTCACAGCCCAACTCCAGAACGTGGACCACCTGAACTGCTTGCAAATAACCCCTAGCTTCCAGAAAGTTAGGACGCAAAGAAATAATTTGAGGACTATGGATTACTAACAGACAACTGTCAACAGGATGTGATAAAGATAAAGATGCTACGACACTGGAAACTCGTCAGACCCCTTGCCTGGTGTTCACATGGCCTAATTTTCACATCCATAAACTTGTCAAGAAAGGCTTTTCTGAGTTGGAAAGGCCAAGTCTGATAATATGAGTTTGATCTGCAGAGAGCACATGGGAAAAGGAGGGAACTGACTCCCACATATTGTCCGCTGACTGCCAACGCACACGCCATCTGACACATGACAGTGATCCATTTCATTTGCATCCTCATGTGATCTGAGAAATCACTATCAAATGGATAAAGGTAACGAGGGATTTACTCTCTTACAATTGTCCAGTTACAGTTCTCATTCCCATTTTGCAGGAAAGAGTGAGCCATCACCAAAGGGCCCAGGGAACTGGCCATGTCATATCCACGAATAGCTGAGAGAGGGACAAGTCTTACTTGCCAAACCAATATGTCTGGCCAAGAATGCACAAGGATGCCTCTTTCTCAAACAGGTCCCTCCATTTTATTCACCTGCCTGGAGACTAGTTTCACCCACCATGGGCTGGCCTTCCCCATCAGCTAGACAATCTCCTGCTCTGGGCTTAACTCAACTACTAATTCTCTACAAATATGCCCAGAGCCTGAACCCTCAACCATCAAGTTGACACCTGTACCTAACTATAACAATATATAAAGTCTTTCATATGTTCACTTTATACTCCTTCTTCCTTTTTTGGTGCTTGTGCGTGTGTGTGGGAGGGGGGAACTCGCATGTGTGCAGGTACATAGGTGCACGGACAGGTGGACGTCTGAACTGACACAGGTTATCTTCATTAAACACTCTCCAAGGTTTCCCAACTGAAACTTGGTCACCACCAATCAGCGAGGCCAGCTAACCAGCTTGCCCTGGGGAGACTTGGAGTCTGAGTGAACTTGTCCCGGCTTTTGTAACTTCTGCTCCTCACACTCGCAATGCAAGTACCTAACGCACTGACACACCTTGCCAGGAAGCGTGATGTTCACAGTTCCTAAGGGATATAATGGCACACTGGAGAGACAATGTCACAATACCTATCTATGCACAATTGCTACAAACATCAGAAGTCATTTTGTGCTTTCTAGAAAGTGGAGTACTCACAGGGCAGTTCCAGGTTCTTCAGGGTAAACACAGAAACTGCAAAGTGCACTCTGGCTGAGAACTCTGAACGGAAACCATCTTCATAGTGATCTGCAGGGATATGCTTCCAGAATGATCTTCAGATCATTCATCACTATGGTTAGCTTAATATCTCAGTCACAGGTGGCAAATAATTTGCAAGGACCTAAATATGAGGAGGGCAGAGAAGAAAAAACTATAAACATGCAATTGCAAATCAGGTGGACACCTGTATATAGAATACAGTAACAGTTTCCACGGAGGTGAGCTGCTTTAAGAACAAGGTCTTACATTTCATCACAGCAACATCCACCACCAACTTTTCCTCGCAAGACCCCTCCCCATACCTTGCTCCTGATACTTCCCAGGCTTGGGGCAGTGTTTACTGTGAGGCGAAGAAAAGGAAATACACGTTTTTTCCTGCCAGCATTTCTTGACGATCCACTTTTCAGTCACAATTCACTTTACCTGCATTGCACTCCAACTGCAAGCACTGGCAGCCTTCTGTTGGCTTTGCGGGGACGGCAGGTGCATAATAGAAGAGAGAACTTTGGCCTTTTGGTGGACTTCCAAATTCTCATGCAAATACCTGAGGAAAAGGGGTGAAAGACCAGGAAAGTTTTTATTTCCAAAATCCTGAAGTCCATATGTGCTTTTCAAATGGATAAACACAGAAGAAACTATCCAAATTAGGGGCGTACACATATGCATTTTTGTTCCCTGCAAGTATTTCTCAAAATGTGCCTGCAAAAATAAATGAGGAAGCGGTACAGTGATACTTATACACACGAGTTTCCATTAGTGTCATTGTGGTAGGTATTAACAGAGTGCTGAGAGGAATTCAGGATGCACATTACATTGGAAGTTCCTTTCGTCCATCTTTGGGGGAAGGGCAAGAACAAAAGGGGAGGACCCAGGCAGACTCCCTGCTGCTCAGCCACTCTGACTTTCTGCCCTGACCTTGACCCAGGTGGACTCCCTCCTCCTCAGGTAAGCCCCTTAGATCACACCCCAGGCCCCAGAACTTCTGGCTACCCCACTAGTAGCCAGCCTGCCGGTCTGGCCCCGGGAAAGGTCCAGAGGTCACACCCCAGATGCCAGATCATCTGTGCACCCCACTAGCCACTCTGCCTTTCTGCCCAGGGCGGACCAATGCAGATTGCCTGCCCCTCAGGTAAGGCTCCTAGACCACGCCCCAGGCCCCAGGTCATCTATGTGCCCCAACCAGCCTCTACCTTTCTGTCCTGGACCCTGACCCAGGTGGATTCCGTGCTCCTCAGGTAGCCCCCTAGATTGTGCCCCAGGCCCCAGATCATCTGCTTGACCCACTAGTAGCCAGCCTGCCTTTCTGGCCCTGAGGAAGGCCCCTAGGCCATGCCTTGGGTCCCAGGTCATCTGTACACCCCACTAGCCACTTTGACTTTTTGCCCTGGACCTGGACCTGGATGGAATCCCTCATTCTCAGAATTCAACAGAGTCCAGAGAAAAACCAAACAAAGCTATAGGGGACCAACACCATTGTTTGGAGGTCTTCTAAAGTCATCCCATGATATGGGAGAGAATCTTCTCATCTAGCGCTAAGGTAAGGAAACACTTTTTACCATCTTGTTCCTCTGAAACATTCGAAACTATAGTTTAATATTTCCACATCACCACCCAAAAATCCACACAATGTCAGGGAATCTACCATTCACCATCACATATCACCAAGGAAGTAAACCCAAAAAAGATACTACCATATTAATCTTCATTCCCTGGATAATAAACATGACTTAATTGATGTACTAACAGTCCAATAGCTTTCTGTAGGAAATAAAAATAACAACAGGCAAGTGCGTCCAACTCCAAGGAAAACACTAGCAATAACTGCTCTAGTGTAGTAATACTGTATAATTCAGTTCCGTCAAAAACACACGGAACAAAGAGAAGGTCATAAGAAGTAAAACAAAAGTGCCCAGGTCACAGCTCAAATCCCTGAGTAACAAAAACCAAGAAAACAAATCTTCCACAAGAAAGAATCAACCACATAATGATGGACTCCAACCAGAACAAAATCACAGAATGTAGCCAAGAAAGCCAAACCCACGATAAGGATTTTCAAAGCCTGTTCTTTACTATGATCAAAACAATGAAAGAGGAAATGCAGGAGGAGATAAATAACCACATCAAGCACTTTGAACAGGAACACAATAGACACTTGGAAGAGATGAGAAAAGCAGTTGAAGAAACAAAAATAGGCATAGAGCAGTTAAAACAATCTCAAGCAGAGTATAAACTCCAACTAAAAGACAAGCTATCTTCAACCCAGAACTCAACAGAGAGTCTTCTCAACAGAACAATGGAAGTAGAAAATAGAATATCAAATCTTGAAGACAAAGTGGAAGAACTAACCAGTTCAATGGAAGAGGTTGTTAAAGCCAAAAAGATACTTGAGAGGAATACTCAAGAGTATTATCCAGAGTGCACAAAGAACTTAAAAATGTAAACACCAAACAGACAAATGGACCAATTAAAAGATGGGTGGGCCTGGGAACTCAAAAGAAATTCTTCCAGGGAAGAAATTGAAATGTCTAACAGATATCTTAAAAAATACTCCACATCTGTGGCCCTCAGAGAAATGCAAATCAAAACTTCCCTAAGATATTATCTCATCCCGGTCAGGATGGCAAAAATCCACAATGCAAAAAACACCAAATGCTGGAGAGGATGGGAGAAAAGGGAACTTTCATACACTGCTAATGGGAATGCAAGCTCATACAACCACTCTGGTGAACAATTTGTCGATTTCTAAAAAAACTAAAGATTGAAATACCATATGACTCTCCTATACCACTTCTGGGAATAATCCCCCATAATGCAAAAAACTCACTGTAGTGATGCAAGCACAACCACGTTCATTGTAGCACTATATACCATAGCAAAGTCATGGAATCAACCCAAATGCCCAACAGGTGACCAATGGATAAGGAAAATGTGGTACATTTATACAATGGAATACTAGTCAGCCATCAAAAAAGGAATTAATGAAATTTGCCGGGAAATGGAAGGAATTAGAAAAAATAATATTGAGAGAAGGATCCCAGACACAGAAAATTAGACACTGTATGTATTCCCTAATAGGTGGATCCTAATACCAAACCCACTTAATGACATATTCAAAGGTAAATCTCTGTAAGACCTCCTGTCGGAGTTAGGTATAAGTGTCAACTTGACTGTTGAGGGATTGAGCTCTGGGAACATTTGTGGAGAATTAGTGGTTAAGTGAAGCACAGAGCAAACTTGCAGGAGACTATCTGATGGGGAAGGCCCAGCCTATGGTGGTTGGATCTAGGCCCTGAACAGATGAGTAAAATACGTAGAATCAGTTGAGGAAGTCTGCAACTTTTGTACACTTGGCCAGACATGCTAGTCTGGCAAGTAAGGATCGTCCTTCTCAGCTATTACATAGAGATGGTGTGGCCAGTCCCTCGACCCTGGTGTTGGTGTGTGCTCTCCCATCAAGCTGGACCGATAACTGTAACCAGAAATCTTAAGAGAGAATGAAGCCTTGCTCCCATAAGCTGTTTGATGGTCATGTATCAGCAACCATGCAGGTGAATTGCAACACTGTAATCACAAAGATTATAAACAGGAGGGAAGGGGAAGGAGGGTTCCCCCCCAGAAACAAAGGAGAGGGAGATCATGTTTCAGTAGAAAAAATAACCCACCATCAAGTGCATGTAAATACCAAAACACCACTGCTGTGTCCTACTCCTATGCCACCTACCTGTGAGTCTTCTCTTATATTAAGATCTTCATTTAAAAAATCTTTCGTCTTAGGAAGGAGGTGACCTTCGATACCAATCAGGATGGAGCCAAGGGCGGTGCAGGAAAAGCAAAACTGGAAACAACAACAAATCATAATTTATAACATTGATCACCTACAACCAGACCATTCAAATCACTCCCTGTCATGGTTTGAAATGTGTCCCCAACAGTCTCATGTGTTTGGCAAGGTCATGGTACCTTGAGAGGTGGAGCCTTGCTGGAGGAAGGCAGTCACAAGGGGTGGGCCTTGAGGTGGATTAGTCCCACCCTACCTTCAGGAGAAGTCTGCCTTGGCTGCAAGCGGTCTGCAGCTCTCAGCTTCCAAGATGTCTGCGGTGACTTAGCCTCCTCCAGCTTTGGACAGTCAGCCGTGCCGCCTCTGCTTTGAGAGACTTTACCTTCCCTCTGGAACCGTAAGCTGAATAAACCTCCCTTTCTCCCTTAAGTTTCTTGACGTTGAGTGCTCTCTCACAGGAAGAGTTAAGAGTAACTATTACACTCCCTATCCTAAAGCTCAGGGAACCTTGCAGAACATGCGGAGGCAAGACAGTAAGAGCCTAAAGATGGGGAGGACAACACAAGTTAGGACGGCAGTAGTCCGAATCAGACTGCATGACCTGTACAATTGCTGACATGTCAACGACCCCCTAAGTCCAGCATTGATGGGGGGGAGACTCCAGGCAGTAGGATCCTTAGAGCCAAGGGATTAACAGACAAAATAGAGTTCACATTCTAATGGGGAGCCCAAGAAAGGGCTCCAGACTATGCCACTGAGTCCTTACCCCCCAATGGAGTGGAAGACTCAGAGGGAGGTTTGGCATTCACACAAAAGGATGCTCCAGGGTATAAGAGGAGGGAGAAGGAGGAGGCACTGGGAAAAGGGGAGGGAGGAAGGGCAGTGAAAGGAAAGGGAAAAGGGGGAGAGTGCAAGGGGGGACTGGGGAGGGAAGGAGGTAGGGAGAGGCTGGCTACTAATTCAGGTTCTATTATTGGGAAAAAACTAAAATGTGGGGAAAAATAGGAACTTAAATTTTCAAAAGGCGGAATTGAGGAGCAAGAGAAAGCTGAGATTCCTGTGCAGCCTGGAGAATCCTGGCGTCCAAAGCCTGGGTTTCTAGGAATCCCTGCCCCTAAGGTAAGGCTCCTAGACCACGCCCCAGGCCCCAGGTCATATGTGTGCCCCAACTAGCCTCTTGGCCTTTCTGTCCTGGACCCTGACCCAGGCGGATTCCCTACTCCCCAGGTAAGCCCCCTAGATCATGCCCCAGGCCATCTGCACGCCTCAATGTAGCCAGCCTGCCTTTCTGGCTCTGGTGAAGGCTCTGAGGCCACACCTTGGGGCCCAGGTCATCTGTACACCCCACTAGCCACTTTGCTTTTTGCTCCAGCCCTGGACCTCGGTGGACTCCCTCTTCCTCAGAGTTCAATATGTCCAGAGAAAACCCAAGCAAAGCTATAGGGGACCAACGCCATTCATCTGAGGTCCTCTAAAGTCATCCCATCATATGGCAGAGAATCTTCACATCTAGCTCTAAGGTAAGTAAACACTTTTTACCATCTTGGTCCTCTCAAATATTAGTCACTGTAGTTTAATATATCCATATCGCCACCCAAAAACCCACACAACTTCACGGAATATACCATTTATCCTCACATATCACCAAGCACGTAAATCCAAAAACTTCACTATGATATTAATCTTCATTCCCTGCCTACCAAAGCTGACTTATCTGATGTACTAACACTCCAATAGCCTCACAAAGGAAATAACAAGACCAGACAAGTATATCCAACTCCAAGGCAAACATTAGCAATAACTGCTCAAGTGTAGCAATATTGTATAATTTAGTTCCGTCAAAAACACACAGAACAAAAAGAAGGTCATAAGAAGTAAAACAAAAGTGCCCAGGTCACAGCTCAATTCCCTGAGAAATAAAAACCAACACAACAAATCTCTTACAAAAAGAATCAACCCCATAATGATGGAATCCAACCAGAACAAAGTCACAGAAAATAGCGAAGAAAGCCATGCCCAAGATAATGATTTTCAAAGCCTGTTCTTTACTATGATCAAAACAATAAAAAGGAAATGCAGGAGGAGGTAAATAACTACATCATGTACTTTGAACAGGAACACAACAGGCACTTGGAGGAGATGAGAAAAGCAGCTGAAGAAACAAAAATACGCATAGAGCAGTTAAAACAATCTCAAGCAGAGTTTAAACTCCAACTACACTTCAAGCTATCTTCATTCCAGAACTCAACAGAGAGTCTTCTCAGCAGAACTATGGAAGCAGAAAATAGATTATCAGATCTTGAAGACAAAGAGGAAGAACTAACCAATTCAATGGAAGAGGTTGTTAAAGCCAAAAAGATACTTGAGAGGAATACTCAAGAGTATAATCCAGAGTGCACAAAGAACTTAAAAATGTAAACACCAAAGAGATAAACGGCCCAGTTAAAAATGGGCGGGCCTAGGAACTCAATAGAAACTCTTCCAGGGATGAAATTGAAATGTCTAACAAATATCTTAAAAAATGCTCCACGTCCTTAGCCATCATGAAAATGCAAATCAGAACTTCCCTAAGATGGGATCTCACCTTGGTCAGGATGGCAAAAATCCATAATACAAACAACCCCAAATGTTGGAGAAGATGTGATGAGAAGGGAACTCTCGTACATTGCTAGAGGGAATGCAGGCTTATACAACGACTCTGGCCACCAGTTTGTCAATTTCTAAAAAAGTTAAAGATTGAAATACCATATGACCCTCCTATACCACTTCTGGGAATAATCCCCCATAATGCAAAAGTTCACTGCAGTGACACTGGCACGACCAGGTTCATTGCAGCACTATTTACAATAGCAAAGTCATGGAATCAACACAAATGTGTAACAGGTGATGAATGGATAAGGACAATGTGGTACATATATACAATGGAATACTATTCAGCCATTGAAAAAGATGAATTAATGAAATTTGCCGTGAAATGGAAGGAATTAGAAAAAATTATGAGTGATGTATCCCAGACACAGAAATTAAGACACTGTATGTATTCCCTAATAGGTGGATGCTAATACGAAACCCGCTTAATGACATATTCAAAGGTAAATCTCTGTAAGACCTACTGTCATAGTTAGGTACAAGTGTCAACTTGACTGTAGAGGGATTGAGCTCTTGGCACATTTGTGGAGAATTAGTGGTTAAGTTAAGCACAGGGCAAACCTGCAGGAGACTATCTGATGGGGAAGGCCCAGACTATGGTGGCTGGAACTAGGCCCTGAACAGATGAATAAAATACTGAGGAAGTCCGCATCATTTTTTACACTTGGCCAGACATGCTGGTCTGGCAAGTAAGGACTGTCCCTCTCTCAGCTGTTATGTGGTGATGGTGTGGCCAGTTCCCTCGGCCCTGGTGTTGGTGTGTGCTCTCCCGTCAAGCTGGACTGAGAACTGTAACCTGGAATCGTAAGAGAGTATAAACCCTCGTTCCCTTAAGCCATTTGATGGTGATTTATCAGCAACCATGCAGGTGAACTGCAACATAGAGAATTTCAGATTTTCAGATTTAGGGATGTTCAACCTCTATCAACTCCTTAGAGTTTTCACTGTGAATGCTAAATGATAATGCTAATGATTTTTCAGGGATTATTCTAAATCTTGTTCCATGCTTAGCCTCACAACCACTCCATGAAATAGATATCATTGCCCCCACTTTACAGGAAAGAAAACTGAGTCTCCAAGGGGCTAAGCAGCTTGCTCCAAACCCACACAGCTAAGTGCTAAGAGCTGAGCTTCAAAGTCAGCCAGACTGGTTCCAAAGTCCTTCCAAATTCCTGACCTCTTGCCAAAGGGAAGGTTGGTGAGATTATGAGAATATCCTACCCCAACGGTCCCTTTCTCTTTCGTCTGTAGTCATCCTGTGACATCCACAACTGTTGTATCCACCATTCTTTTTTTTTTTTTCAGGTCTCATGTAACCCAGACTGACCTCATACATCCTAGGTTGTTGAGGGTGATCTTGAACTTCTGACCCTCCTGGCTCCATCTCCTTAGTGCTGGGATTACCAGCATGCACCACCACATCAAGTTTTATGTGGTTCTGAGAATCAAGCCCAGGGCTTCATGCATGCTAGTAGACAAGACAGATATATCAGCTGAACTATATCCCAGTCCCTGTTACATCTGTTTTGTTTCAATATATATGCATTTGCATTTAGCCTGCATGTTGCCAATAAATTCACAACCAAAGGCTTAGGGGAACAAGGGGGAGTTATTATTTCTTACAATTCTGATTACAATTCTTAGTCCAACTTAGCAGGAGAGCTCACACCAACACCAGGAGGTAAGGGAACTAGCCATACCGTATCCATAGAGATTGCTGAAAGAAGGGCAATCCTCACTTGTCAGACAGCAAGACTGCCAAAGTATGGTGGAGAATGCCAACTTATTGAGCCAGCTCCTTCCATCTTATCTACCTGCTCACTATGTGCTGGATCTTCCCAAATCAATTAGATATCCTCCTGAAGTTTTGCCTAGGGCTTGCCTTAACTAAATTCATAGATGTACCTAGAGCCTTGATATATATATATGTGTGTGTGTGTGTGTGTGTGTGTGTGTGTTTGAAAGACAGACAGATTGACAAGGAATGAAAGAGAATGAGACAGAGAAAGTGTGTGTATGCCTTAGTACATGAGTAGAGGTCAGAGGACAACCTTCCAGAAGTCAGCTCTCTCCACCATGTGGGATTCCAGGAAACAAATTCAGGTTTCCTGGCAGGTATCTTCCATCTCCCAATGGATACAGCTGACCCAGAATAGTGGGGAGGGACCTGGGATTACTGGAAGGTACCAGACATTATACCAAGTATTTTACAAGTCACACTTAATCTTCATGGAGTTCTATGATGAAAAGTGGCACCGAGAAGTAAAGAAACTCTACACATCACATAGCTGGTAAGAGGTAAGGCTGGCTGGAGTCAAACCCAAGCCCCAAGATTCCAGATTTGCCTCTCTGAATGACTCTAGATCTCTTGTAGTTGCCTGGCCGTCTGTTGGAAAGACTTGTGTCCTCTGAGGCCTCGGGCACCTTCTCCTAGCTTGAGATACTCAGCGGTCTTCACAGCTGGCTGCCACAGAAGGGACCTTTCGCCAGGCACCCTTCAGCAAGATCTGCTCCTTTATTTGGGTGCTGGGTGCATTAGCTGTCTCTGAATAAATCCTTAATTAGCTGCCCTGGCTGTATTTGCATAATGGATTTCACTTTGTTCTTAAGTTAATGGTGTTTTCGCAACAGAACAGTAACCTCTTGGTTCACAACCATTAAAATAACTGCCACCCTGTAAGGGTAGAGCCAGGGTTATGTAAAGGGAGTTCAGTTAAGAGTGCAGAGGGGTGAGAGGGGAATCAGGGTATGGTTTCTACTTTCTTTACCCTCCCTTCCCCGCCTTGTCTGAAGGACAAGGGCCCTAAGGGTTGGAGAATACCAGGAGGCAATAGGGAGCAGCTCAGGTCACTTCCTGGCAAGCAGTCTGGCCCTTGGAGCACCCCCACCCCCCTTTGTTTTCAGGGGAGAGTGTATCAATAAAACAATTTATAGGGTCATTACAGGGTTGACGGCCCAGCACAAAAAGTTAGGATACTAGTAAGAATATAAAGGGTCAAGAAAGCAACTGACTTCTCCATTTCAACCCAAGAAGGCTCCATGGCTCCAAGAGGCTGCCTTGCTCTGGTTATCTGCCCACTGTGTCTTTCCAACAGTTTCCTCAACTTTTCTGCTAGCCATAGACACAGGGCTAACCCTTGCCGGGAACTCAGAGCCTGCCTGTCAGGAGGCAGGAGTGCTTGAGGGGTGATATCTGGAGTTGCGAAGCTCCTGGATTCAAGAACACCCCCCCACTTGCCCACCTGTGCAACTGCGTTCCACTCTCGCGCTCCAGCTGGGCCCATATTTGATAACATTCTTTCATCATCTGTGTGTAGAAGTGTTCGGAATATGCCTTTCGGATTATGCGGCTCTGTCCATGTGAGCTTCCCCGGGAGTGTGGCAAAAAGAACTAGAAGTGGGAGACAAGAGACCAAAAAAGTCATTGCCTTTAAGCTGCAACCTCTTTAGGCTCATCTTTCAAATACTTTTTTCCCCTTGTACTACAGATCAAATCTAGGCCCTGCACATGCTAGACAAGTACTCCACTGTTCAACTATATCTTGGGCCTCTTTTCTTATTATTATGCAACCCAGGCAGATCTTATATTTACAATCCACCTGCCTCAGCCTCCTGAGTAGTTGGGATTACTGGCATGCACCACCAGGTCCAGATCCCTTTAACCATGCCTTTCCAGAGTCTCTCTTTGTGGTCAGTTCATTGACAAGTCAATCAGGCTAGAAGTTCCTCAGTAGCACAAGCCAAGGCTTTACTTTTTGCAAGCATCCTTTGCATCCACAAGTCCCCTTGTTAGTAAATCTTCAGTCATCCCATGGCACTCTGACCCCACTTAGACACTCAGAGCAAGAAGGCTGGGGAAATGGCTCAGTGTTTAAAGCTTTTGCCTAGAGAGCAAAAAGACCTGAGTTTGAATCCCTAGGTCCCATATAAAAATGCTGGAGTCAACTTCTAATATCAGGCCTAGAAGGTAGAGCCTGGAAATCACCTAGAGCAAGCAATATGGTAGAAGAAAAATCCAGAATGATTTCCAGTATCGCCCTTGGGCTCCCACAGACACACACACATTCAAGCACACTCTTAAATACACACCCACATACATAAATACACTAACCCACATGCAAAAAGAAAGAAAAAAAGAAATTCATAGAGAAGCACAATCAGAAAGAATCTTCCAGATTATTCTAGTCCAGACCCTTCAGTTTTATGGGGAAGAAAGCGATGCCATCTCACTGTGGCTTCAGATTACTCAGAATAAGAGAAGTACCTTGGGATTTAGAAAAGATAGAGAGTTTGGGGGGGGGGGAGATGAAGCAGGAATCCCTCAGGCTTTGAGCAAACTGATAAGAGCAATAAAGACAATTTCTAACTACTCCGGCTCATTTCCAAGAGGAGTAAATCTTAACCAGACTGATTGAGTTGCAGGCAGGAGAGAAAGAAAAAAAAAAAAAAGCCACTGAGGTAGAAAACTTGGCATGGTGGGCTGAGCAGCCCTGCTCCTGAGGGACTCTACAGGTTCCCAATGTTATCCACATGTGCTGGGGTGCAGCACTCAGGAGGTCACCTTTCCTTTGAGGAAGAAGAGACCGGAGTCTTACTTCCTGTGCATCTATCAAGGAAGCTGCTATTCCCTAAAGATGGCAGAATAAACAGAAGCTTCTGTGGGGTTCTGGAAGGAGAAGCTGCGAAAATGGAGGAGCAAACACCGCTACTGAGGTTGGCCTATCAGCCTTTGCCTCTAGGCAAAACTGTCTTTATTTAAGGGTACCCAGAACAGAACTGATTATTTTTCTGGGTTGGATCACCTATTTAGGCATAGAAGAGAAAGGATAACACGAATGAAGAGACTAGAGCCTAGGACACTTCCTGATCAAGGCCAAGAACTGAGAGACAGTGAAAAGAAGATATGTACCAAGAACCCCCCTCATGGATTTGAGGGAGAGTGAAACTTCCTTTGAATTGTCAAGAAACACATAAATTGCTCAGAATTTATGCCATCAGGCCCTTGGGCTTCATCCATAGCCTGCTTGCCCCTCCCCAGGGGGAGAAAAGGAACAATGTCCGGGGGTGTGGGGTAGAAGGGGCACAGTTACCTGATCTAGCAAGAGAACTCTCTTCCTGTGTTTGGCCAGGTGGTATGCTGTGAAGCAGCCCTGGATGCCTGCCCCAATCACAATAGTGTCCCAGAGATCTTTCTGATCGACCATAATGTTCACTTTGCCGGACAGCCAGAGAGCCCAGGAAACATGAAGCAAACAAAGACAGTTTCAGGCTACGGGAGGAGCAAGAAAGCAAAGTCCAGCCTGGCCAAAGTTCCCACAATCCCCTGGGGCCATGTCCTTTTCTCTCCTCCCTCCCCCCCCTTCTCCCAGTGCTCCCTCCCCCCAAAGCCTGGCATAGGGCTCAGCCTTTGCTCCCCTGCAGAGCAGAGCTGGGTAGAGTGGTTTGTGAGGTTTAGCCCAGCTCAGCTGCCAGCTTCACCCTTGCATCTCTCTAGCTTGCTATTCTTGGCTCAATTATTGTCATGCAAATGGGCGCCTTCCTATGCCACCTTCCTGTCTCATTATGATCTTTGTCTCAGGACTTCGGCCCTGGAATTTCAATGCCTCCTAGACCAAGCTGGGCACCGGGAATGCTGCCTCCCCCTGCTGGCTTTCCTCTCGGCAGCCTGATTTCCTTCAGAGATTCTACTGGGCTAGCTAAGAACTTGGCAGGACGCCCGGGGTACAGCCCTCCTCCCTCGTGGGAGGTAAGGTCAGGGGGTGGATGCAGGGGCCAATTGGGAGGGCAGTTTTGTGATTATGAAATTATTCTCAGTGTGTTTTACTTTCATGTTTTAAAAAAAAAAGGAGAGTAAACGATCCTGAAAAACTGGAAAGGACAGTAAGTGGAAGAGCCTGGTTCTCAGGCACCGAGGGAACCAGGGACCAGCATACCACACGCCAGGGTCTTGTGTAGAGAGAGAATCTCTCAGTGCCAGGCAGCAGGCTAAATGAGTGCTGTTACAGATACTGGGGACGGAGCCAAGGTTGGCAGGTCCTAATCCTTATACAATTTAGGGGTCCTTTTTAAGAAAAAGGAAAATGAGTTCGGAGGCATGGCACAGCAGTGCTTAGCATGCTCGTGGTCCTGGGTTCAATACCCAGCACTAAGAAGAAAAGAAAAAAAAAAGGAAAGAAAGAATTAGGCATCTAATTAGATACCAAGACTTGGAGGATGCCACTCAATTAGGGAGCCCTGTGGTTGAAGTTTCATTAGCTTCCTGGTAAATCTGTCTCTGAATACATTATCTCATTAAATTCTCCTTTTTGTGTATTTTTATCCTCAGTTTTGGCAGATTAAATATAGCCTCAAGTTTTTTGTTCCACCCCAGGCGCCATGACTGGTTGACCAGAATGACAGCCGTAACTGTGGCTCTTTCTGGCCTAGAACTTTAGAGGTGGGCAGCTTCTTTTCCTTATCTTGGAGCACTGACTCTTGGACAACGCTAAAAATCCAGCCACACTGTGGGAGAGAGCAGATAGAGAGGCACAGACATGCAGAACCACACATGAGAGGGAAGCCATCTTGGATCTGCAGCCCACCCTGGCTATAGCTAAATACCACCAAGTGGCCAATCATTAGTTCACAGGTTACAAAACCACTCAGCCAAGAGCCAAGCTATATCAGAATTCCTGACCCTCAAAATTGTGCCTCAGAATGAAAAGGGCTGCTTTTAGACACTAACTTTTGAGAGTGGTTGTTTACACCATCATAACTGAAACAACTTAATCAGTCAAAGACAGCAGGATCCCTGAGATTATAATGTACCTAAAACCCAATACTTGGTATGCCTAGACACAGATAGGAATCAAGTTCAGCTGCTCCAGAACATGTTCCTTTTTGTCTATATGCTTTGCTTTGCTTGACAGAGAAAGAAAGAAAGAGAAAGAATCTGTGCTATAGCATATAAGTGGAGGTCAGAGGATAACTTTCAGAAGTCAGTTTTCTCCTACTACACGGGTTCTGAGGATCAAATTTTGGTTTCCAAGTGTGCACATAGGTGTCTTTACCCACTGAGCCACCGGTCAGCCTTTCTCTTTTTCTTTCTTTTTTTTCTCTCCTTCCTTCCTTCCTTCCTTCCTTCCTTCCTTCCTTCCTTCCTTCCTTCCTTCCTTCCTTCCTTCCTTCCTTCCTTCCTTCCTTCTTTCCTTCCTTCCTTCCTTCCTTCTTCCTTTCCTGACCTAAGACCTCATAGATCCCAGGCTGGCCTCAAATTCAATATGTGGCCAAGACAGACTTTGAACTTCTAATCATCCTGCCTCCCCCTCCCCCTGAGCAATAGAATCAAAGGCTTGTGTCACCACATCCAGGTTTATGTGGTGCCGGGACAAACATTCTAACCAACTGAGCTGTATCCCCAGACCCAGAACCCAATCCTTTAACTGCATTGTTCTGATAACCATTATTCAGAGCTTATAGTGATGGTCCTGTTAAAAAAGAGAAAATAGTGGTCTGGGAGCATGTACGACTGCAGGGGGCTGCCCCTCCTCAGCACAGTGGCCACTGAGGCGGCCAGCAACACTTGTATTCCATAGATAACCCTCCAAGTAGCCTTAGCAACCAGCCATCCTCAGTCTAGTTCTTTTCCTGAGAAAATAGGAGCCCAGACAGGAGTTGCCATCTGACTGGATTTTCCTCCCCAGAGAAAAAGAGAAAAATCATGCTAGAGTCTAAAGGTCACCTCATTCTGTCACCCTCACACCACAAAGGACAGGAGAGCATCCACCTCACACTTCGACAGATTCCTTACAGTAAAATAATAGCAGATAAAACCAAGAAAAATACACTACACGGAGTATGTAAAAAGCTTGATAGAAATATTTAAGATCGGCCCCGGGATCTCCCATGATAAGGTGTCAGAGGAGATGAACAGCTTACATACGAGGAAAAGCAGACAATAAATCCTCATGTGGAAGCATGCCCAGTCTCGCTAGCAGTCAAAGAAACGGGAATTAAGTAACTTTAAGGGACTACTATATGTCTATTAAATAAACAAAAATAAATAAAAAGGGTCCAGCTTTGTGTTATCTGTGCCAAGGGTAGTAATGCAGATCAGATCTGGGGCCATGCACAATAGAATAAAATGGTTCACACATTCTGACCTAGAAATTCTACTTGTGGAACTATTCCCCCAGGGGAGAAAAAAGCATTAGTATGAAGACGTGCATATATGTGCTTTTATAATATTATATACATATAAAAAAAGGAAACTGCCCAACAACAGGGAATAGCTGAATGGACCCTGGCATATTGACACAATGCGATGCTGCGTGGCTACTCCAAATGACAGGCGCATGGACGCTGCTTTGTAGAAATGCAAATATGAAACTATACAGAGAGAGACACACACAGAACACAAATAGGCATACACCGATCACGCCACCACATCCTGTGTGTGCCGATCAGAGATCTAAAGGAGAAATTGGTGAGGTGATTGAGCTTAGTGCTCATTAGTTCCCGTATTCTGTAAAAATGGTGTCTCCATTCACAATCCACAAAAGAAAAAGTCCCCTGAGGAAGCAGCCGCTTCACATCTCCCCGGTCACTGGTTCCAGGGCCAGGGGGAAGTTCTTTCTTTGTTCTAATCTCAGTTCTTTCTGCTGCCCACCCCCCTACACACACACATTTATTGTTCACCTTCTAGGGAAGCTGCAGGGAAGCTGCACAGCCACTCTGTATTCCCCCCACCCCCCATTTAATATAATATGCCTTCAGAGATAAAATGACAATTCCATTCCCCGTCCCTACTTCACAAGCCTGCCCTGGATTCCTGGACTCAAGCATTCTGCTTCTTGTTAAGAATTTCAAACAGCTCCTCGGAAAGCCGACACTGGCCACGGCCCAACCTTGAAATGAAAAGCAAATCGGCTTCTAAAGGCTTCCCCTTCTCTCAGGATTGCCCGTCCTTGCGGATGTCCTGACAGGGGCAGGCAGGGAGAAGCGCTCCCCTCAAATTCCATTTTAACACCCATTCTGGATCGGAAGACTATTAAAGGGAGAGCCAGCAGCCCTACACCTTGCTGCTTGTGTGTGTCAGCAGTCGCCGCTCGTGTCCTGGGGCAGAGACGTAGAGGATGTGAGGCTGAGCTGCTCATCCGATGGCTTGATTGACACTTTGCAGACAGGGGTGGGAGATCCGAGCCAGGGAAGCAGCAAGCTGTACAGCTCAGAAATAATGAGAGGACCCGAATGGAGAGGGAACGTGGAATAAGTAGAGAGACCTAGGAGCGGAATGGCGAGGCGAGTCTTCCGATTCGTATTCTCCCCTGCCCCACTTTGCGAAAAACTGAAGCCTGGGGCAAAACGCAGGCAACTCCTGCGGGCTGATCCTGCCATGGGCCGGAAGGAATCTGGGGGTCCCGAATACACAGAGGATACCAGTGTGAAAAAAGCAAAGAGTGGGCTTTGTGAATGGTTTTCATACCCATCGCTGCCCCTCTTCTGTCTTAGGTTGCTTCCTCCTTCCTCCTTTCTGCTTCCTTTGTGCCTGGTCATCCTCGGCTCACCTAACTGACTGCACTAATCTAATGACTCTCCCCTTCCCTTTCCTTGCTCCTCTTAACTTATCCTCCACTTGCCCCCAGAGACATCTCTTTAAATGGCAAATCTGCACCAGGTTACTCCCTGCTGAAATTTTTTTCACAGCTGCCCATTCATTTCCTATTAGAATAAAAAATCTGAACTCCTTAGCTTGGCACACAAGGTGGGTTTTGTTCTGGCCTCTGCCTGCTCCCACAATCCCATCACTGCCACATTCTTACTGTGATCTTTGAGCCTTAGCGATGCTAAGCTGAGAGAGAGGTTTCTGCACCCACCATCCCGAACTCCTGGTTACCCTCAGACACCCCCAAGTCAATTTAGACAGCTTCTCTCCTATACTTCTTCCCACCCTGCAGAGACTCTGTAATAACAGTGTGAGTATTGTGTTGCAATTGTTTGCATGTCTGCCTTCCCCCTAAGCCTTTTAAACGGAGGGAGTCTTTTTATTGCCATTTTTTGTAGGTAATACACACACACACACACACACACACACACACACACACACACACAGAACAACAATGAAATGTACGAGAGCTAACATGGTGGAAAGAAAGTCTCCTTTCCAATCCATCACGGGTTTAGTTCTCCTATCAGCTGTAACTGTTGCCATTCTCTTTTGTGTCTGTGGGTATACAAACATACATACACACACACACACACACACACACACACACACACACACACACATCAGCATCTTGTATAACATCGGGATACTGATGTTTTCATTTCCTTTATTTTGGCCACCAGCACGTGGAGCTAGCTGTATAGTGTATACATCCATGGTATGGTGCACTCGTACGTTTGTGGTGGGTGGCAGGCTCTCTGATTATTGCAGTTGCCCTAGACATCTAGGGCTCTCCTGCCACCTGGTATTGGGTATTCCATGAGGAAGAGATACCTGTTCTTGGTTAACAAAGTCCTCTGAGTTTTCCAGGAGAGTCCCCATCTTGAAATGATACTTGTGGAACACCCAGAAACACTGCACCTGCCTCCTGCCACCCCCTTTATTTTTTTTTTATTTGTTAAAAGGCAGCTATTAGAGTCGACTATGTGTCTTCAAAATACAAGATTGCAATTGCAAGGCCGATTCCAGGGAAGAGTGATAAATGAAAACCCTGGGAACAGGGGCTGAAACCTCTGAGAAAATACTAAGTCATTTTTTAGTCTGCTAGGGTTGGTACAATTACAAAAGGGTACTCTTAAGCTGGGCATGATAGCGCACACCTGTAATCAGCGCATTTGGCAGGTGGAGGTAGGAGGTCTAGAGTTCAAGGCCCACCTTAGCTATATAATGAGTCCCAGAATTTTAAGAACTTATCTCAAAAAGGCAAGGGGAGGCAGGTCCTACTCTTACTCTTGGAGGCACATGCATGTAGCAGGAGGGTGAGGTTCACCAGTTCAAGGATAGCCTGGGCTACACAGAAGGTCCAGTCTCTGAAAACCAGGGTTTGAGGATGTAATTGAAGGTAGAGCCCTTAGTTACCATACACAAAACTTTAGGTTTGATCTGGGCAGCAGGTGTGTACTCTAGGACAAGAAGCAATGCATTAGAAATGAGGGAAGTGGATTTTTTTTGGTTGTCTTAAGAGAAAACTCCCTTGAAGAACACCGAATCTTCTTTTTTTTCTTTTTCTTTTTTTTACACCGAATCTTCTTAACCTTGCCTCCAGGTCTTTCTATGCCAGCCCGACATGAAAAGGGGTGGACATTTGTACACTCATCTACTGCGGTGCTCTAAAATATGCCCAGGTGTTCCCTAGCAGATGTCTTTATGCAGCTGTGTATACTAGTTGGTACATTTCCACCAATAAACTTATCCGAGATCGTCTCATCAAAGCTCAGCAGGCATTAGAAGAAAGAACACATCAGCGGGCTGAACAGAAGTGTCGCGATGTCCTCGGTGAAGGTAAGGCTGTGTCTGGGATGGAGACCAGTCTACCCCTTTGTCAACAGCCTCTCCTTGCTCGGGATGGGTGCTCTTCCACGCCTTTCACAGGCTTCATAGCCTGACTACACTGTGGTCTCAGATGAGACATTGAGGGAAGGGTGAGGATAGGAGGCAGAAAAAGCAAAATTGCTTTTGCATGGATCGGGCTGGCTTGACAGGTGACAAATGGCAACCCGACTGCAGCAGCATGCAGGAAGATTGACTCTCAGGGTGCTGTTTTCTGGAATTCTCTACCTTTTAGTGCATACCGTCTTCCCTTCCTACCTCTGCAGCCTGACCTGCTAGTGTTGTTCTTTGGGGAGGGGGTTGGCAAATTTGGGAGTTCATACGCTCCCACACTGTTCTATATGGCTGGGCACTGGGGCTTAGAGGTAAGAGCATTTGAAGGGCAGCCAACCTCCCAGCCTGAGGTTGC
Source organism: Typhlomys cinereus (assembly GCA_023101885.1). Lineage (NCBI taxonomy): Eukaryota > Metazoa > Chordata > Mammalia > Rodentia > Platacanthomyidae > Typhlomys > Typhlomys cinereus. Next base: position 182,718 of record JALPQD010000883.1, read on the forward strand.
TTGCACTACCCAGGTGTAAACAAGGTTGTCTTACTTCAATTTAGCCTTCCCCCAAAGGAGTATTCCTTCAGGGTTTCAGCATGTTAAAGACAGACTTTTTGGCTTTTGGAAGTGGGCTTTAAACATAAGGCATTTGTGCTTGCTAGGCAAGCAGGCTACCACTGAGCTATATCCTCTGACACTCCTCCCCACACTTTTTATTTTAAGACAGGTCTTACTAAGTTCCCCCAGCTGTCCTTGAACTCACTTTGTAACTCAGTTAGGTCTTGAACTTCTGCCCCAGCCTCCAGAGTAGCTGGAATTACAGGATTGCCATATGCTTTTTAAGAAAAAATTGTTTCTGCCATCTGGTTTTCTCTTGCAGGTTTTTAGGCTGGTGTGTTTTCTTTTCTTTATTTATATTTGAGAGAGAGAGAGAGAGAATATGTGCCACAGCATGACTGCGGGGGTCAGAGGATAACTTTCAGAAGTCAGCTCAGCTCTCTCTTTCCACTATGTGACACTTTGGAGATTGAACTCAAGTAGCCAGGTTTGAATGCAAGTGCCTTTACCTGCTGAGCCATCTTGCCAGTCCCCACATCTACCTGTCTCTGCCTTGCTACTTTTCAACTCAAGACTTTCAAAATGTTCTAGATATCTAGCGTTTTTCATTGCTTTTCCTAGTCTAAATAGTTGGTCCAAATTGCTTGGTCTGCCATTGCCAGGCTTCCAAATTTGCTTGCAAACATAAGCCCTCCAGAATGGCTTCCATTTTACTAGTCTCATATCCTCTAAACCCCTTCTTCCCCAAATATCAAGAGAGCCAAGAGATAATGGCAGCTGTTAACGAAGACTACCTCCTTCACTAGGTCTCAAAAGTGAGAATCTCATCAAAACACCCATTATGAGAACCAGCTTTAGGTGAAAACACCCATTATGAGAACCAGCTTTAGGTGTGAGATAGCCAGGCTTTGGCAGGAGGGCCAATATACATGAAACCCTAAGTCACTATTGTGAATTGAAGTAAGTAAAAAGAGAACTTTGTTAACCAACTGCCTTCTAGAAAGTCAGTTTGCTAAAAAGGAGGATTGATAAGGCACAGGTGTAGGTGTAGCTCAAGGTTCAGCACCTTTAGCTGAGAGCGGTGCTGCCTCCTGCACAGGTTTTGAAGAATGGCATGCACAATCGCCCACCACTCCGATGATACTGAGTGACAGGGAAACATAAAGTACTGCTCACCCTTCCCTTCTGCAGGACCTAACCTCTCTAAATAAAGTGTTGAGCAAATGTTTAAAGAAAATCAGGTTTTCCTCAGGAACGGTAACAAGAAACTGGCAGCAGTAGCTGCCTCTGGGGAGCGAAGCTGGGTAGAATCTTGTTACCTATAGAAAAAGGCTTAGAAGAAAATGCTGTCGAGATCACTGTGGTCCTGCTAGGGACCCAGCAGTGGACTATGAGCCTCGTCAGTATCTTCCCCACATCTAAACTCTCAGCCATAGCTAGCCTTTGGCTTGGGCAGAATCTAAGCCCACAGAAAGGTCAGAGAATAGGTGGAGAGGGTCACAAGCAATGTCTGCAAATTTTGAGAATGTGAAAGAAAGGAAGTTGCTGGACCCACAGTGGACCTCATCTCACTGAGCAGGGTGCTCCGCAGAACCTTAAAAGGACCCTGCTGAATTCTCAATGGAAAGGTGAGTTGTAACCAGCAGCCACTAGTTTCCTGCTTCACAAGGGTGGGCAGTGTCTTTCTCCCTGGAAGTCCTTGCCCAATGTGCCCCCCCCCCCAACAATCTTTACTCTGGTGTACTTGGCCATATTTATTTGCTTGCTGTTTAGAGGGGCAGGAGAAAAAAAAGATTCACAAGACATGTTGGGATGACTCCAGTGTGTTGGAAACAGACTCTCAGGGCTCCTCATAGGAAAGAAGAAAGTGGAGGTTCTTGGTACAGGCTGGGAAGGTCTCCAAGGAGCTTCCTCAAAAAGTTTTTCTCCAGATACCCCAAGAGGGCTGGCTCTCTTCCTAGTTCATTCGTATCCACTTATCATGTCACTATACTTGCCAGAGGTTTTAGGGTTCTCACTTCCCAGGCATCTCCATTCATCTTGTAAACAGCTCTGTTAATCCTTCCTTCCTTCCTTCCTTCCTTCCTTCCTTCCTTCCTTCCTTCCTTCCTTCCTTCATGTATTATTTCCATAGGGTCTTGCCATATCATGTTGCTCTTCAACTCAAACCCATCCTCCTTCATCATAAACCTCCCAAGTTTAGGGATTACAGGTATGTACCATCAACACCTAACTGTGGCAGGCATTTTTTTTTTATTAAATCCCAGACGTGTCTAAACCAGCGTTCTCATTCCTACCCCCCACCCAGGACTTCTGATCCCCAACCTGTCTCCAAGCTCTCTCAGCATCCTGAACATAGCAATCTATTCCATCTTGCACACGACCTCGTTCCCTGCCCCCACTCCTGCAAAAGGCAGAGAAGAAGCTCGACCTCCAATGAGAAAAAAAAAAGTTTAAAGCAGCCCTGGGGAACCTCTGGAGAAGCTGTTGATTTATTCCAGTCTCTACTGGTATTCTGTGCCACATTTATAACCGTCAGCACCAGAAATGAAGTCCCTGTGCCCCGGCAGCTGCTGGTTGCCGCAGTCGCTCACCCAGGGTTGCCTCCCCTGATTGATAGGGAGCTGAGAAGAAAGGAAAACTAAAAGCCCCCTAGAGCATTGAGGAAGGAGGAGGGCCTCTCCAAAAGGGAAAAAGAAAGATCTAGAAAAGTGGAATGGGTAGGGGGACTGGGTGGTTCTGTCTGTCTGCCTTTGTTTGTCAGCAGACAAGAAAAGACCCAACTGTTAGATTATATAGAAATACACCTTCCACAGAGGTGGAGAGAGGAAAATGTCTTTCAGAGCAAACATGTCCTTCATTTCAGGGCCCATGTTCCAGACTGATGGAAGGCAAGGGTCTCGGTGGGGCTGTCTTTGGGACCTGCAGGCCCCTCCACTGTCTGAGCAGTGCCTGTCACCCTCTGGGGTAGTGGAAGAGACTAAGAGCCAAAAAAGGCCCTGAAGGACAGTGGAGAGAAATGAAAGGTTAGAAGATTCCAGAGGGCCTTGCAAGCAAAAGACATCATCACGATGAACTGGAAACTGAGGTTGGGGGAGACACTGAGGAGCAATTTGGGGTACAGACGTCTCTAGATATGAGTAATTCCACAGAAACACCTTCCTTGTTGAACCCCCCTACATCTGTAATTCTCTCTGGTCTCTGTGGAATGTTGGTTGTATCTGACTTAAAAGGTCCCAGCCAAGCATCCAACGCAAAGGAAACGGCAGTTAACCAAGGGTGACTTAAGTGGTCCCAAAGCAATGAGACATTTCAAGGTTGTTTGTGATTTGATCTTTGTACTTTTATTTTAAGTCATATCCAACCAAAGGTTTCAATAATTGTTATTCCCTTCAAAGTCACCCTCTTGGGAAGTTGTGTGACTAACCTAGTCATCTTCAGGGTGTGATCCAAATCATCCTGCAAGGTGATATGGTAAACGCCCTCAGGGCCAGTTTATAACCTGGCAATAAAATGTCTCAAAACTTTATAGGAGTTTCTCTCCTTTCGCTTGATTTATCAAACCGGATTCCTTGTAACTTTTGGCTCTCTCCCCAAACCAAACACCGAGCCAAAAGGCATTCTCGACCAGCCTTTATGGAGTTTAGTTGTCCTGTGACAGGACAAAGGTTTAATTATTAGCAAAGGAAGGATAGGAACACTCAAAAGGGAGGAGAATCTTTATGTTAAAAGATCTGGGATAAATAAATGATAGAGATCCTTAGCTGGAAATGTTTGTTTTTAAAAAAGGATGGAATAAGGGCTAAGGATGCAGTTTAGTTGGAAGAGTACTTGCCTAGTATATTTCAGTGAAGCTGGACTCAATCCCCAGTATTGCATAAACTAACCAGGCATAGTGGCACATGCCTGTAATCCAAACACTTGGGAGGTAGGGACAGGAGGATCAGAAGTGTAAGTTCTTCCTCAACTGCACAGTAAGTTTGAAGTCTGCCTAGGCTACAATAAGATCTTTCAAAAAAATGAGGGGGAATAAACAAAATATGGTGGCATAGTCATAAAAGAGAATATTATTCAGCCTTAAAAGGAAGCTCTATTCTATGACATGGGTATATATTGAGGACATTATGCCAAATGAAACAGATACAAACAAGAAATATTATGATTCCACTTTATGGAGCTTATCCAGAAAAAGGCAAATTGATCAAGGCACAAAACAAAATGGTACAGAGTGGAAAGTTACAGTTTAGCGGGCACTGAATTTAGGTTTGGGAAGACGAAAAGTTCTAGAGACAGACTCAACAGTGTGAATGTCCTTCATGCCACTAAACTTCACCTTCAAAATTAAATACTAACCTTTTTGTTAAATACATTTTATCATAATTTTCACAATGTTTGGATAACAAAATCAAATGTACTTTTAAAAAGCGAAGAGCTGACATCAGCAATGTTATTCAAAAGAATATGCTACAGAGTCCAAAGAGAAAGACCAAGAACATTCTTTCTTCTACAAGGAAGTAGCTTGGATTAGCTGGATTAACTCCTGCACTGATATAACTCTGGAAAGGGTCCTTCCTCCAGTTCCTCTAATCTTCTATAACATTTCCGGCCAGCTGCCACTGTCTTAGCACCTCTCCCAGCCCTGGAATGTTCCATAACATAGCCCAGTCCTCTCTACTCTGGCCCTCCAGGCCTGGCCTGCTCTCCTGGCATCAGGACAAGGTTATGGTAAGCCGTGGCTCTGCTAGCCAGGAGGCTGCTGAGGTAGGCTTTTTAATCCTCCAGCCGTGCCATCCTAGTGATTGCTTTTATTAGAAAATGTAATGAAAAAGACTATATGAAGCCCCTGCCAGAAAAAAAAATAATAAAAAAAAGCTAATAAGATTTTGCACCAAGTGTGGCGAGAAAAGAAAGGGGGAAAAAGCACATTAGGAGTCAGATAATGAGATAAATGAAAGACCGCAGGGAAGATCATTTTTGCAGACTTGCTGGATGGTTGTAAAAATTTTAATTTGCTGAATTCTCTTTTTTCCCCCCTTCTCTGATTCTCTATCTTTCATGCTCTCTCTGATGAACTGAATCTTGTCTTTCTCATGTGGTGTGTGTGTGTGTGTTCACTGTGGCCACAGCCTGCCTCGTGCTTCGGGTAGGAAGCTGGGACCCAGGCATTGAGGAACCTATCCAATCACAAGAAGCAAGAAGACAAAGAACTGCCCCCCACCCACTTCAACGAAGCTGCTAGGATTCAGCTACAGGGAGAGGGAGAAAGCAGGGGAATGGAACTATGGAGGGAGGACAGAAGATCAAAGACCTGGGAAGTAAGGGGGAAGAGAAAGCCCCCGCTGCTCCGCAAATCGATTCTCTGCAATGCCCGCCTCCCCGTCTGTGCTCCGAGCTCTGGAGCAGAATGCTGCCTCGGTGGGATGCAAGGTCTGAACAGAAGGGCCCCTGAGGCACTGGGCAGACAAGCAGGCCGGGCTGCCAGAACCTCTGAGCCTGGTGTGCTCTACAGAGAGTGGTCCTGGATCCCCAAGCACTCCCCCTCCCCGAACTTCAAGGAGACCCTCCCCTTCACTGCTTGCTTTGGCTCCTGCTTCCTGCTCAGCACTTGGGGATCTTGAGATTTCCCTTCGCTGCTCTGCATAAGCCCCATTCACAGCCTGAAAATGGAAGGGATGGGAATCTATGAACAGGAATGAATGCCTCGGGGTGGAAACATATTATTGGATGTTGGGAAAGTCTCTTGGTCTTCCACCCCCTTATCCCTGTCCCAGTGGGAACAACCTGCTGTGTTTACCTCACAGGGAAGCCATCTCTGTGAATATACTGCAGGTTCTCTACAAGATAGGCTAGTCCCGTACCAGCCACAGTAGGGGACAGAAGAGCCATAAAAATCAGGCAAGCTCCATGGAATGAGAGAATTTATTAGGAACCAGGCAGGAAGACCTGGCCAGCTGGTTTGTAATCCCAGCCCTTGGGAAATTGAGGCAGGAAGATTATGAGTTTGAAGACAGCATGGGCTATGCAATGAAATCCTGTTTAAAAGCGGGTGGAGGGTGATAGGGGTGGGGGGATCGGGGGGTGGCTGGAAGATGGCTCAGTGGTTAGTCTTGGTTTTAAGTACATCCCCAGATTCCACATAAGAATGTTGGGCAGATATGGCTGCAGCTGGCTATTCTGGCTCTGGAAGGTGGAGTCTGGGAAACCCTAGAGCAAAGCAATAAGTAGGTGGGGCAACCCAAGACGATTTCCAATGTCATCTTTGAGCCAAGTATAGTGGCACACACATGTAATCTCAGCAATTAAGAGGTGGAGGCAGGAGGATCAGGAGTGCAAGATTAGGTTCAACTACTTAGTGAGTTCAAGGCCAACCCGGGATACCTGTCTCAAAGCTGGGGGGCAGAGAGAGAGAATCTAGACAACTGTGATACCTATCAACAGAATTCTGGAGAGTTCCTAGGAAACCTCCAGGAATGAGCACACTGGGAGAAGCCTGATTGTGGGATCCCAAGCAGGGTGGACAGAAAAAGAGATTAAGAAAGGGTTAAGTGGATTGGAACAGAGATGGGCAGTCCCAAGAGGGAAAATGGAATAAATACAAAATACAAAATCAGGCAGAAGGGATGATTATGAAGTTAAGAGAGGTCAGAAATTATAGCTAATTCTATCAGGGTACAGCGGCACATGTCGATAGTCCATTCAGAAGGCTGAGGCAGGAGGGCCATTTGAGCTCAAGAGTTGGGGGTCAGCCTGGGAAATACGGCTTTAAGAAAAAAAAATCTCAGAGCCAGTGAGATGGTTCATCAGGTACGGCGTCTATCTACTCACAAACGAGTTCATCACTAGAAACCCACAGTACTGTCTCGCTTGCTCTCTCTAATAAATAGGCTTTTAAAAAATATCTTTAAAAAGCAGAGTTAATATACCTGGTGCAGCCTGAATGGCCTGGAGATCACCCCCAAAATCTGAAGTAGCACTGTGAACATCTACATGAGGAAACTGAGGACAGGGGACAGATATGGCAAAGCATTGCAGACTAGTTAGTTGAGAAGGAAGCAGTCACGTAGCTAAGAAGGTGAACTTCCAGACAGCCTCCTCTTACCATCAGAGTGGCCTTGTATAGGAGCCTTAAGTCACTCTTAGAGACACTTGAGGAGTGGTTGAAGCATGTAGGTTAAAAAGGGAGCGCTGTACTGGCCCCAAGCCTGAATCCTCTCTGCTTGCTGAAATGAAGGAAGCATTTTTGGTGCTTAGCAACCAGCCAGCCTCAACTTCCCACCTCTTATTCCCCCACCAGAAATACTGAAGATGGCCCCTTCCCGTTGACCAGCTTCTTAGGGGCATAGCATACTCTGAATAGACCCGGCACACATAACACAACCTTCCCAGAGCTGACCTCCATTTGCTCTGTCCTGGTGACCCCGGAGGTTCCCAGGCACTGAGAGTCCTCCCGTACAAAGGCTTCTTGTATTGTTCCAGAGAGAATGTGTCATCGCCCTCTCCCCTGCTTCCCTCTCCCTCCCAGCCCCTGCTTTTCTCTTTATGGAGAAGGCACAAATTAAACAGAAAGGAAAATGTTGACAGTTCCCAGCCCTCCCTTGCTGGGGATAAAGAGAAATACGTTAACGGTTGAAGCTTTAGGCGGATCAAACACAGTTTGTGAGATGCTTCAAATGTATTATTCATCTCACCAATGAGATGCAATCTTGGGCTCCCCACCCCCATCCCCAATCAGGGAGAAACTTAGCTACTGTGGAGATGGAGGACTCCAGAGGAAAGAGGCACTTACAGAAACCCATCTTTTTTTGTTGTTGTTACGAAACTGACAAGCTTATCTCATGTCCATCTTGTTTCTCTGAACTTTTCCAAAGGACATGGGTCAACTCTCCAGAAAGCTAAAGTGGCAAAGGCTGTAGGTGAGACACAGAATTGGTTGCTTTGAATCAAAGAGAAGATCCACTTTGACTGAAGGCAGGATCTAGAGACACTGGTCTTGGAAGGTCTTCCATGCACCACATGAACTGGATTGTATGGGACTCTAAGAACAGCCATCACAGCCAGCCACGTCTTTATCTCTGTGGTCTGTTGAACTCAATTCACTGATTGATATTAGACAACTGGAAGGAGGATCTGGCTCAAGTACCTACTCCTAGGGATCTACTCCTAGGGATTCTGCCCCAAATCTCAGATCTAACTTCCCCTTCTGGGCTCCCAGAAAAAAAAAAAAAAAAACCTACCCCAGGATCGAAGATATAGCTTAGTGGTAGGATACATACCTAGTATGTACAAGGCATGGATTTGATCCCAGTGTCACACACACACAAAAAAAATAAGCAAACAATACAAATAATTTTAATGTAGATCATTTATATAGTGTATGTGTGTTTATGGGAAGACATGGATGTGTGTTGGGGACCCGTGCCATGACATACTTGTGGAAGTCAGACAACAATCAGTTCTTGCCTTTCCACCTTGTTTGAGGCAGGGTCTCTTTAGTTACTTGTGTTTCAGTGTATTCCACTCTGGCCACCATGACATTTAGGTTTTTAGGTGTGATCTGGGGGCGGAACTCAGGTCAGGTCATCGGCTTGTGCAGCAAGCACTTCTACCTGCTGAGAGTCATCCCCGGCCCATAAACAAGTTGTCAGGGGAAATAAAGCACCTGTCTGTCACGTTTCTATCCCTCTCCCAAAACTTAACCTTTACCTATGGTGAAAAAGTCTGATGTGAGGGGTGGAACAGATACTGCTGGTGGAACTAGAGAATGGAACAGACTAGAAGAAAGGAAATTTGACATGCTCATTTACTTTGTTTTATTTTGAAGCAGGTTCTCTATAGCCCAGGCTTGCCTCACCAGTTGCTATGATTCTCTTGACTCTGCCTCCAAGGGCTGAGATTACAGATGTGTACCATCATGCCCAGCCTTAGTCTACATATCCATTTTTTTTCTTTTTTCCATTTTCTTGTGTATGTTGTCAGGGCACATATATGTATATACATGTATTTGTGTGTGTGTGTATGTATATGTGTATGTGTATTTGTGTGTATATGTACAGGTGCTCATGCACATCTGTGCGCGCCCGCTTGTAGAAGCCCAAGGTTGGCACTAAGAATTATCCTTGATTACTCTTCTACTTTATTCAGAGTAGAAGCAGAGTCTGTAATCAAACCCAGAGTTTACATGGTCTAGTCTGGCTAGCCACCTTGCTCTGGGAATTCCCAGTGTTCTGGAAGTTCTCCATCTTCCAAGGCTGGAATCACAAGATGTCATGACCACCTGCATTTTATTTGGGATTTGAGAATCCATGATCCATACCCTTGCCCTTTTGTTTGTGTAACAAGAGCTTTAACCCCAGCCCTTACATACTCCTTAACCCAGTAATTCTATTGTTAAAACCCCCTGGAGTAAATATTGGACAAGCATGAAAAGAGGTACCAAAAATGCTCACCCTCTCTTTGTTTTATGATGGCCAAACTTAAAAAAAAATCTCAAAATTACAATAATAAAGGATTAGTTTAATAGTGGCCTTCGAAAGCAGTCATTTAGAATCAATTCTAGAAAAATATCAGGAAGAAGTAATACATATACATTTCCATCTTGAAAGAATTTCAAATAATAAAAGATGCAGCAAAGATCCCCCCTTTAATCCTAACCCAATCTTATCATGCTCCCCATGGTATCCCATTTCCACCCAGTTCGCATGCATATTCTCTGATCTTTATTTCCGAAGAACCATATTTAATGTAAACAAGTAATAAAGCAGGGTTATGCAAGCTTGTAACCATCTATGTGAAGAGAAAAGGCTGGCTGATTAGACACCAAAATGTGAACAGCATTCAGCTCAGAGTAGTGCCTTGCATGTGATTTTTTTATTTTCTTCTGCGGGAGTTATTGTATTTTCTACATGAACAGAAAAGAGAAACAATGCTATTTTTAAATATCGTGAAACACAGGCAACCGATGGCATCGCCTGCCGCTGAGACTGAAGAAGCTGTTTGCTGTGTACTCTTTTATGCTTTTTGAATTTTGTACCTTGGGCACATAGTACCCATTCCACAAATAAATTATTTGTAAAAAAATTTAATATGGCAGTAAAATAAAATGAGGGGCCTGTTGGAGAAGACCTCCAAAGGATGACAAGCCCTAAAATGCTGAGACTCTGTTAAAAAAAAAAATTCCTCCAGCTGTGGGTTACGGTTTCTAGATCTATTCCGTGTTCACTTCCATAGTGCTGGTCTCTTTCCCTCTCACCAGGCAAAAAAAATGAAGGCTTTCGTCCCTTGAAGAAATGAGGTAGGGTCTAAAATAAACCAGGCTGCCAGACTGAAATAACTTTATGATAATTTTATGACCCAACCCTGGGAAGGGCTCCACTCCATGGAGCCCGTTTTCATATTCTTTCAAAGTACTTTCATCTTCCTTTGGTTAGCCAGTATTCCTCAAGGCTACCTGCTGCTGTCAGGGTCCATGGGAGGAAAAGCTGGGACCAAAGACCTTGTCTAAAGGGCCATTGTTTGAAGTGTGCCTATGAGATCTAAGATTCCGGAGGGCTAAGACAATGCCTCAGGAAACTGTCCTCTCTGCTTCCCAGGGTTCAGTTCACCCATTTCTCACACTGTCTCTGAGCTCCTTGTCCCCACAGACTAGCAGCGAGAGAGATGGTCAATGGACAGTTTTGCAAGGGTAATGCCCAGTGGGACCCACTGGGTCCCCAGGGCTGGAATGATTTGTAGTATTCATCTGGAGGAAAGAGCTACACAAGCAGGTGGACTCTCAGACCTGGTATAGCCACTATTTATTAGCCAGTGACACATTTTCTTTTTGTGGAGGGGAGTCAACAGTGGGAAGACGGGGTTTCATTATGTAGCCCAGAGTGAACTTGAACAGGATCCTCCTGCTTTTGCCTACAAATGCTGGAATCATAGGCCTGGCTGCTGACAACTATTTCCAGGTAGTGGTTGTTATTGTTATGTTGTTGTTTTGAGATGGGGTCTCATGTAGCCTAGGCTGGTCTTGAACCCTTGCCCCTCCTGCCTCCACTTGTCAAGGTGCTAGGATCGCAAGTCTGTACCACCATGCCTAGATCCTGACAGCTATTTTCAATCAGTCATCTTGAAAGAATTAAATAAGACATGTCTGTCTGTGTGCGGACACAGGCAGTCTACCAGCTGGATATAAAGTAATAATTCTCTGCATTGGAAAGCCCACCACCACCTGCCAGTCACATCTTCCTACACCTCTCTTTCCAGTATCGTGAACGGCTACTCATCACACAGTCTTGCTAGTCTGGGTTGCTTTATAGCATGATCTGTGCCTCAGTTGGGTTTATGCCCACACAGTAGGTTCTCAAAACCAATTTGCTGGGGCTGGAGAGGTGGCTCAGGGGTTAAGCCTCCGCCTTGCAGGCGGAAGGTCCCGAGTTCGGATCCCAGATCCCACGTATAGACGCCAGGCGGAAGCGGGGGCGGCCTGCGCTTCTGGTCCTGGTAGGGCGGAGCCTGTGAATCCCGGGGCAGAAGGAGGTGGAGGCGTCCATGGTGGTTCGCGGATTCGTCCGTGGTTCTACATATACACAGACATACACAAAACACACACAGACACACACGCGCACACACGTACACACGCACATGCGCACAGTTGAATAATAAATAATAATAAAAAAAAATTTAAAAAAAAAAAAAAAAAAAAAACCAATTTGCTGAATGAAGAAATGAAAGTTATCTGTACAGCCATGATCTTTGCCATTGTCAACTTGGGCTATCTCTTGTTGCCCATCCCAAGGTTGGCAGCACTCACTCCAAGCGGACCCAGAGGAGATAGAAGATAGCAGATTTGATTGAGGTAGGCAGTACAGTAGTGTGCAAGGAATTTTTAAGCCGTGGTCCTTGGCCCTCAGAAAACACACCTCTCTGGACTTGACTTTATCTCTACATCCTTGGGAACCAAGTGGCATCAGCTTGGGGGGGGTGGGGGGTAGAGGGGTGGGAGACTCAGAATGTTCACAGAAAAACAGAGCCAAGGATGGGCCCTGTGATAGTTAGAAGCTGAAGCGTCCCTTAAATGGCTCCTCCCTTCAGTGGCATCCCGGTCTTGCTACTTGACTAACAAGGGTCAAGTACAGCAAAATTTCCTGATTTTTCAAGAGAAGCCTGAACTTGGAGCTTTTGTGTGAAGATCCCTGGACAAATCGAACTCAAAACCTACAGCTCTGGTCTGCATTCTAAAGCCCATCAACTTTTAGACTTGGGCCAGCTGGTTGTCACTCAGAATCTTGAACCGACTCTACCACAGCAACCTGCTGAATGCTGGGATTACAGTTGAGTCCCATCACACTCAGTTTTATGGGAGTACGGGGGGGGGGGGTGTCAAAATCCAAGGTTTCAAGCATGCTAGGCAAGCACACTACCAACCCAAACACAACAAATCTCTGTCTCGTCTTGGTTGCTGGACCTCTGGCAAGTGCCACCCTGATTCCCAAACTGCAGCTTTCGGAAGTAAAGGTCCCCCGACTGCCACCTCCCTCCCGCTTCACTTATCATTAGCTGAAATGGGGGCGTGGAGGAAACAATGATCTCTTGTCTTCCAATAGGCTGCGGGCAAGCTCCTCGCATTCTGTGGGAGACCCAGACCTGGGGGCAGGTCCCCCACTTCACGCTGCCTTGCGCAGGGCATTCGCCAGTGACATAGCATCACCCAATAAATTCCTGTCAGAGAAGCTGTCAGGGCTCGGGAAATAAATAATGATATTTAACATTTTGTAATAACAACAATTAACCAGTAAATAATGTCCTTTAAACTGCAAACGCTGGAGTAAATTAATTCTTCTAATGAGCTGTCAGGCACGGAAGAAAAAAAGCACCGGTGTTCTTTGGTGCCACACGGCTGCCGTGTGAGCAGCCAGGGAAGCTCACCTCGGGCCCTGGGAGCTCATTACCGCCTAGCACGCGGCAGCGGCTTGCGGGGAACCAGCCGGGCCTCGCCCGCAACCCACGTGGGCGCTCGGCCGCCCTCGCGCTCTCACTCTCTCTCTCTCTCTGGTACTGCGCACCCCGCACCGCGCACCCCGCCAGGTGCCCAGCGCAAGCCGGCAACGCCGAGAGCATTTCAATTAGAGACGCCCCCCCCCTTTTCCCCACCTTCCTCCCGGTCTCCCTGGCAGCTTGCAACCTCGAGGTGGTTGGGAGCAGGAGCTGGGGGATAAGGAGAGGGGGCAATGCCCCTCCCCACACACACACCAACAAGTCTCCAGTCCTTGCTGCGCGACCTTGGAGAGGTTTCCTGCCCTCTCTGGGCGGAGATGTCGTAAATGGAAATGTGAAGCTAATCAAACCAGCTGTGATTACTTCTGCGCTCCTGTGACCATAAAAAGACACCTAAGTAAGGCAGCCCGCTCTTTATGTACTGATTCCCAGTCATCGCCAAGATATATTGTCAGATGACAAAGGAAGACACAGAAGAACGTGCAGGGGATGCTACATCTTGTGTATTAAAAATAGGACCGAGGAGCTACTGCGTGAACCCTCTTCTCTTGTCCGCAGCCAAAAAACGAAAAGGACAACATGGCTGGCTGGAGGGCACCCGGAGCTCACTGACCACCCTCTCTCTGCTTTTATTTCTGCAGCCAAGTGCATGAATGACCTATTCAAAACATTCAAGTTATGACAGGCAAAGCCACACAGGGAGGGCAAAAATATCATGTCTCTGGGTGGCTTTCAAGATGTGGAAGCCATGTGGGGACTCCCTGAACTGTGATCCCACCAGAACTCCCTTCAGAGCTAGCACCCTGCAACTCTGATGGACTATCCTATGTACAGAAGCTAATGAGTAAGGAAGTCCCTCCCTGAGGCTAAGTCCATTCCCTCCTGCTTCAGTTGTTTCTCTTCTTCCAGGTCCCTGTTGGGTGGGTGGAAGGGCTGCTACATGATTCTGCAGAGCAGAGTGTAGGAGGCAGGAGAGCAGAGAGGAGAGAGCCAAGGAAGGGCATTCCCAGCCCTCGGAAGTCACCTGAGCCTGGGTTTGTCTGCTTCTGCTGTCTGGCCTATGTCATTCTGCATTTCTGGACTTGATGTCCCCTGTTCTGGACTCCCATGAGAGGACACAGTACTTGATGGGCAGCCATCTCCCTCCCCTAATAGCCACCTCAGCCAGGACTCCCCAAGATGAACAGCAACTGTCTCCAAACAAGCCCTCTTGGCTCCCAGATCCACACCTCCCCAGCCTCAACATCCAATCCAACGCCGCACCACAGCAGAGGGACGTGTGGCCTCCCTCTGTGACCAGGGTAGCTTTAGCCAGTCAGCACTGCCACAGTCACGCTCCAAGTCCAGAGCAGGCTACGGCGGCTGGTGGGTGAAGGATTGCTGGAGTCAGAAAATCACTCGGCTGGGTCAGCACTGTGTGACAGCATTGGCGGGCTGCTTTAGGCCTGGGGCTGTGAGGACACCAAACCTCCACAGCCATCTGAAAGCAACCGCACACACGTGTGAGTAAGCACATGCATACACACACACACACATGCACAGACATACAAAGGGCGGAGGATACAGCTCAATGGTACAGTGCTTGCTTAGCATTGGTGAAGCCCTGGGTTCAAGTTTTGCAATCAAAATCAAAAAGATTTTCCGATTCCAGGACATACCTGTAATCCCAGCATTTAGGAAGCTGAGGCAGGAGGATTATGAGTCTGAAGCCAGCTTGGATTACACAGTTTTCAGACCCTGTGTCAAAAACCCAAGAACTGGAAATTGCAACAGCAGCTTTAAGTACATATCTAGCATGTGCAATGGCTATGAGTTGATTGCTAATACCGCTAAAAGACATATATACAAAATTCACAGTCAAGTGTCAGGCATGAAGGAGGCACCTAAAAATTGCTGCTTGACTAGACAAACCAGTTTCCAAGTCAGAGTCAGGCTGTCGTGGTAGTCTCCAAGAGGGGCAGCCCACCTCCGAGGTGCCAGGTTGGGAGACGGCCCAGAAGAGCCTCTGGGCTAAGTTTCTGCAAAGGGCAGCGGAAACAGGGTGCTGAAACCAGCGAAACAAGGCTCCTGGCCACGGGTCTGAGTCAGCGCCTTCTGGGCCTAGGGGCTCAAGAGTCTCAAAGTTATATCACCTCCAGGTCACTCCAGCCCGTCCTCTGTACAGCTAGCTGGCCCCTTGGGCTCTCTGAGGGCCCCCCAGGCACCTGAGTGTGGAGTATCCAAAGGGAAACAGGGGTGCTCTGGTAAGGACAGGAAGCTGAGGCCCTGTCACAAGGAAATTAAAACCAGCTAGCCCAGCGCTGAGCTACCATGTCGCCTGAAATCAGATTGATTTCTTGGGCTTGTTGTGACGGCAGTGTTGCAATTGATTCGTCTGGATGGCGGGGAGTTTATCTATTCAGAGCTGTCTGTCATTGATCTGAAAAAGCTTCTGAAATAGCCCAAATACCTAGCGAGGGCGAGGTCACCACCAACCTGCTCAATATTAATTATAATAATGAACAGGCATGAGGAGGGTGGGTTCACCGCCTGCCCTGCAGGGCCGGCTTCTGAAGTTCCATGTTTAATATTCATTTTGCGTCAACAATGTGCAAGGAGCTGCTGGACACTTGTACTGAGGGAAGACCTCATGGGTGGAAATGCTATTCTCTCCTTTCACGAAACTGAGAAAAACCCCGTGCTACTCAATCAGAAAAGACTTAGGTTAGACTTCAAGAAGGACTTCCTTCATGGGCACAGAATGTCTTATTTACATATAAACTCGGGTAAGTTGCTTCTCCTGTCTGAGTCTTTCTCTCTCTCTCTCTCTCTCTCTCTCTCTCTCTCTCTCTCCTCTCTCTCTCTCTCTTTGGCATGTCTTACATGTACCTGTGGAAAACAGCTAGATGTCAATTATCTTCTTCAATTCTTGCACCTTATTTTTTATTTATTTGAGAAACGGACAGGATGGAGGAAGAGAGATGGAGAGCACGCACACACATGGTACACAGGTGGGGGAGGCCAGAGGACATCTTTAAAAATCAGTTCTTGGGGCTGGAGAGGTGGCTCAGGGGTTAAGCCTCTGCCTTGCAGGTGGAAGGTCCTGAGTTCGGATCCCAGGTCCCACGTATAAACGCCAGGCGGAAGCGGGGGCAGCCTGCGCTTCTGGTCCTGGTAGGGCGGAGCCTTTGAATCCTGGGGCAGAAGGAGGTGGAGGCGCCCATGGTGGTTCGCGAATTCGTCCATGGTTCTACACAGACACAGACACAGACACGCGCGCACGCACATACACACGCATATGCACACAGTTGAATAAATAATAATAATAATAATAAAAATTTTTTTAAAAAAAGCTTTAAAAATCAGTTCTTATGTTTTGCCATGGGGGTTTCCAAGAATCAAACTCAGGTCACCAGGTTTTTTGAGCAGGTACCTTACATGGTGAGCTATCTCACAGACCCCACTTTTTTTTTTTAAACATTAATTGATTGATGTGTGTTTGTACCTGTGCCACAGCACATGTGTGGAGGTGAGAGGACAACCTAAGGAGTTAACTCCCTTCTCCCACAACGTGAAATCTGGGAATCAGACTCAGATCATCAAGCTTTATGGTTAAGCATCTTTACCCACTGAGCCATCTTGTCAGCTTCTCCACCTTATTTTTCAAGACAGGGTTTCCACACTAGAGTTGATCAACTAGGCTAAGCTGACTGGCGAGCAAAACCCAGGGATCCACCTGTCTCCACCTTTCCAACACTGGGATTACAAGCCTGGCTTTTATGTGAGTACAGAGACCAAGATCATGTGCTCAACCGTATACCGCCAATATTTTATCTACTGAGCCATCTCCCAGCCCCTGATCCTGTTGCTTCCTCTTTAAAGTGGGAGTTATAATAACTGCCTCTCAGGGCTGCTGTTCTTGGTTTAAAAAATAAATAAATAAATAAAAATTGGCTTGGAGAGATGTCTCAGGGGTTAAGATTCTGCCTTACAAGCAAAGGACCTGAGTTCGGATATCAGGTTCCATGTTAAAAAAAAAAAGCCAGGTGGAAATGGTGGCAGCATGCACTTTTGGCCCTGGTGGGCGGAGCCTGGGAAATCCCAGAGCAAAGCAAAAAAGAGGAATTCAGGATGATTCCCGAAGACATCCTTGGCCTTGGTCCTCCACAGACACACACACACACACACACACACACACACACACACACACACACACACGCATACATGCATACACACAAATAAATAATGAATAAATAAAGTTTAACAACAACAACAACAAAAACAGGATCTGATAAAACTAAACTGGAAGGCTCTTCTGGGTAGACTTCTGGTTTGGAGGTGTCCTATTTTGGGTCATGAACCCCGCCCTTCTCAGCACTGGTCTTCAGTGAGCATCAATTGCAGTGTGGTTGTCTCAACAAGTGTTTACTGAGCAACTGCCACATGCTCAACCCTAGACCCAGAGGAGAAGCTACCACAGATGCTATGGTGTCCTTCCTTTGAAGGGGTGGGACCTAGTGTTGCTATGGAGCTAGGTGTCCCCCTCCTTAGAGGCCCGGGGAAATGTCCTGTCATTAGAGGTTGGCTTGGAAATTGTTCCTGAAGACAGACAGGGGAACCTAGGACCGAGGCAGGCAGGAAAAGGTTCCACTAGGTGTTCCAGCAGGATCTCAGCCTTAGAGGAGAAGAGAAATCCACCCCCCTCAACCAACCTGAAAAACATGTGGTAGTACTTAGAGTTAAAGTTTACAAAAAGCAAAGAATGATCAGCCGACCGCCGGCCCCTCCACTTACACATACACCAGCTGAAACTGCAGCAAGCTGAGGTTAAATCAACTTAACCACTTCCCATCGGGGTCCCAGCAGTGAAAGTGAGGATGGATGGAAAGGCTCCCTATCTGCCTAGAGGCCTACTGTCCTGTTGTCCCTGTAACACCTTCCCCCCATTCCTACAAAGCTGTCCTCTTTCCTCCAGCTCGGCCACTGCAGAGACCCCCGCGGTCAGCCCTGAGAAAAACATCAGAAGAAAGTTAATAGCAAGACGCTCTGGCGAATCTAATTGATTTTTTTTCCTATTGGTTCCCTAATATAGGCAACACTGTTCCTGCCGCTTTTCTGGGCTGGAGATTATGTCATAAATAAAGAGATTTGCTCCCTATTTCCATGTGCTTATCTTTAATAAGTTAAGAACTCAACAAGCTTTAGGAAGACTTGAAATAAGCAACAGATCGGGTGGTGGCTTGGGCTTCGGTGGCAACTAGGGCTGTGAAGGCAGTCACAGCTTTATTTCAGGGAAGGGGGAGGTAGGTGGTTGAATCCCGCTGGGAGAATCTGTGTTTTGGGGCTGCAATGGATCAAGATCAGAAAAAGAAGAAGATGGGTGTGCAGTGAGGAGATTCGAAGAGTCAGATATGACAAAATGGACAGGCAGGTCCTGAGGGCCCTGGGGTAAAGTGGGAGTCGAGAGTGCAGATTCTGGGACTGGAGAGATGGCTCAGTGGTTCAAGCCTTTGCTTTTCAAGCAGAAGGACCTGAGTGTGGATCCTCAGATCCCAACTAAAAATGTCTTAACAGGTGCGGTAGCTACCTGCAATTCTAGCCTTCAAAGGCAAGAGCCCAGACATCTCCAGAGTAAGCTAGGTAGCCAGACTAGCTCCAAGAGTGTGCTCTCTGCTTAGTTAGAGATTCAGACTCACAACGCTAAGGTAGAAGAGTGATTCCAGATGTGATTCTTGGACTTCCATAGGCACACACTCAAGGGCATGCATGTACATGCACCTGCATATACATGTACACCTTCAGTGCAAACACACACACACACACACACACACACACACACACACACACGCATGCATACAACCCATACACTGAAAAAAAAAACACAAGAGCATAGGCTCTGTTCAGGTGTAGCTCAGTGAATAGTGTGCTTTGCCTAGGATGCATAAAGTCTTGAGTTCGATCCCAGCATCCCATAATCCTGGCAAGGTGATTGTATGCCGATAATTCAGCACTGGAGAGATGGAAGAAGTAGGATCAGAAGTCATTGGTTCTATAGCAAGTTCAAGGCCAGCCTAGGATTTAAGGGGAAAAAAAGTGTGGGTTTAAATTGCAACTACATAATCGCTTGCTAGATGTGTGATGTTAGGCAAATTACTCGGCCTCTCTATTCATTACTTTAAAAATGAAAGTCAGGGGTCAATGAGGTAGCTCGGTAGGTAAGTTGCCCACTTGAAAACCTGTAAACCTGAGTTCAATACCTGGCAGCCCACATGGTGGAGAGAACTGACTTTTGGAAATTGCCTTCTTACCTCTTCCCATGTGCCATGTCATTCGTGCATGTTCTCTTTCTCTCTCTCTCTCTCTCTCTCTCTCTCTCTCTCTCTCTCTCTCTCAAAGTAAATAGAATACATTATTTTACATGGGACCTGGGATCCAAACTCAGGACCTTTTGCTTGCAAGGGAGAGTCTTAACCTTTGAATCATCTCTCCAGCCCAATAAAATATATTTTAAAATGAAAGTCAGACATAGTGATATATATATATCTGTAATTCCATTTCTCAGGAGGCTGAGGCAGAATGATCACTGCAAGTTCAAGACCCTCTCTTAAACAACAGGACTAAGAATGTAGCTCAGTGGCACTTCTCTAGAATGTGTTCAGTCTTAGGTTCAATCCCCAGTGCTAAAAAACAAACACAGTGGGGCTGGAGAGGTGGCTCAGGGGTTAAGCCTCCGCTTGCAGACAGAAGGTCCTGAGTTCGGATCCCAGATCCCACATATAGACGCCAGGCGGAAGCATGGGCGGCCTGCGCTTCTGGTCCTGGTAGGGCGGAGCCTGTGAATCCCGGGGCTGAAGGAGGTGGAGGCATCCATGGTGATTCGCGAATTCGTCCGTGGTTCTACAGACACACATGCACACACACACGCGCACACATACACACGCACATGTGCACAGTTGAATAAAATAATAATAAAAAAATTAAAAAAAAAACAAACACAGTGGATACTAACCACCTGCTTAGTTGTCATGAAGACTGACGATATGCAAAGTGGTCTCAGATAGTCTCAGAAGGAATGTTAGCCTATCTATTGTTGGGTCTCATCAGCTTCAGCTCACCTTGACTATGGCTGAACACTTGCCTTGGGCTGCTTGGATCAGTGATTCAAGGCTGATCCTGAGCAAGGAGCATGTGGCATGAGCTGAGTGGAACCCCCCGGGTGACCACACTGGGAGATTCTAGAAAGGGGATGGTAACTCATCCTGAGGCAGCTGCTTTCCCTATGTCCAGTCTTGAGGCACCCTGCTCTTCAGTTCTGGGTACCCCAGAGATCAACTCATACATCCTGCAAACTGACCAGGAAAAAAGTTGCTGCTTGCATAGAAATGACCTCAAGACAGGGCAAGCTTGCCAGCCTCAACTGTGCATGATGTGACCAGACTGTGCTGTTCATATAGTCTCCCTTTGTCCTAATCCACGCTTCAAAGACAATACCGTTGCTATCTTCCATCTTAAAAATCAAGAAACTGAGAGGTGTGCTGGAGAGCAGCACAGGCAGGAGGACTTGAACCCTGTTCCCAACACTGCCCTCTGTGTTAAGAAACACAGGTGATGATATGCAAATGCTTGGGCTAAAGGCTAAGGTGCCAGAACAAGGTATACAATGAGCATTCAGATTGCCTACTATACATCATACTGTCTTGTAGGTTATCCTGCTGAAGGCACTTCTAGAAGGCAGGTGACACCATTTTCCTTTTATAGGTGCAGTAGTGGAAGCTCTGAACCGTGCCCGAAGCAAGCACAGTGCTGGAATGACTTGAACTTGAGCCTGCCCTTAAAATCTGAGCAGTCTCCTTTTATTGTAGGTCTTGCTCTCACAAGTCACCAGCGTGGCCTCATTGCAGCTGAGGCAGCAGAGAAAGAGTCCTGTCCACAGGTCTGGAAGCCCTGTCCCTTTCCCATGGGAGAGGCATCTGTGTCTTTTACATGATATGTCTGTATTTTACATCCTCCCTCTCTTCCTGGTGTTGTCTGGACCTGCAGATTCTGTGGCTTTAAGGACCAGTGACCTCACAGTCAGTTGCCATAGAGACCATTTATGATGTCACAAAGCAGCGGACAAGCAGTTCAAGGAGGAATCAGAGGTGAAAATGCACAGCTAGAATTGGGCAACACCAGAGATTTCTGTTCTATATTCCTGCCCAAAGAGGAAGAGACAAAAGACAGGTCTGAAGCTAGCTCTTTAAGGATCTTGAAAGAAACCTGACCAACTGACCATTGCAAGCAGCAATGCTGTGTGTGGGTTTTGCATTCAGCCAGGAGGTTGGTTCCATGTGGGTTCTTAGCAGGAATAGGGAACAGGTATAGGGAGCGCTTACACTTCCCTTTGGATCTCAGCTGAGTGCTGGCACTTATTTAACATCTATAACATGAATGACAATAGGAAACGTATGATTAGATATCCCAGCCAATACACCTACCCATTCCAAGTGTCCACTCTCCAGGCCTTGGACCAGGGTGAACATCTAGGTCCAGGCCCCCAGCTAGTGAACCCAGGCCCCAGAACCTGTGACCTCACTGCCTCCTGCTCCACAAATGCTCACTGACATCTGCCTTTCTGCCCTGCTTCTGCCCCATTTTGACCATACAACACAGCTTCACCTCTACCTAACCGTGAATCACCAGGCTTCCAGGGCTCCGGCGTCTTCATCTGTACAATGGGGACAATGGCAGCACTGTACCTACCTCATAAGATCCTTGTGAGGGTGTTGTTAATCCCCTGACTGAATGCTCATGAACAGCAAACGATAAATGGTAAGGGGAGGGGGGAGAAAGCCCACTGATCTCAAGGTCTGAATTTCTTTAAAAATAAAGAATAGACAGAACTTGTGAATTTGATTTTCAATGCATGTGGCAATCCTTTTAAAGAGGAAATACCTCAGGTCCTTCTGTAAAACGTGAATTAGCGAAGAGTCCATCCCTTCTGCCTTTGCAAAAGCTTTAGCACCAGGGTTTGCTCAAAAGGGGAAACACAACTATCCTACCAGTTATTCAAAGCAATCCTCCCAGTCTTGCCTCAGGTATAAAAAGAGCCCCCATCTTGGCCCAGGCTAAGCAGCCATCAGAGACAGATTTGTACAATCAATCTGGCTGGGATATTTAATCATACTTTTCCTATTGTCCCAATGTCCAGGCATTTACAGAGGTGAGTGGAACTGACCCTAAGGGGCATTCTAATTAGCTGAAGTGGAGAGGTGGATAGTAAATGTTTGGGGATAATAAATGTTTCTTACATGTTCTTAAGTAGCTTATCTGATCTATGCAAGAGGATGACCTTGAACTTCAGGTCCTTCTGCCTCTACCTCCCAAGTCCTGGGTTTACAGGTAAGTGGCATCACACTCAGCTTACATGGTGTTAGGGGTCAAATCCAGGGTTTCACGCATGCAACATGAACACTTCACCAGCTGAGTCACATTTCCATGCCAGAACTCAGATGTTTTGAGGGGCTATCCCAGTCAGTTTCTTGTTCACCCTCCTCTACCTCCAGCTCATGGTGGAACTCCTGGTATAGACCAGGGAAGCCCATGTAGTGTATGTAAACCATTTTCCAATTCTCAGGAACTCACACTGCTAGGTAATCTACTTCCTTGTCATGTGGCCATCAACCTGGTGTACCAAGTCTCCAACCTTGGAATGGCACCATAAACCTAGTGCCTCTGGCAGATGTGTTTTATGTAAGATCAAGCACTAGGACTATTGAGTTCAGAGGACTTTTATTTCTAGAGCCCACTATATTTCTCTACGATTATCACCTGTCTTTTTCATCCCTCCCTCTCCTGGTTATTATTTTTGGACCCTTTCCAAGCCAAGCTGCCTTGATTGCTTCGGGAGACAAGGTCTCCAGCATCCTCCCATGGTGCCTCTGGGTCTGGTAAGGGTGCTCTTGGGGACCATTTCTTCTTCTTCCTTCAGCATGATTCTACAACTGGCCGCAATGCCCAAGCAGCCTTGTCTTGTGGGAACTGGCTTTCCTAAGAGGCTCTCCTAAGAGTATCAGGGAGCATGGAAAGGGTAGAGAAAGTGGAAGCCTCCTGTCTCCCAAGTTGGGGAGGGCTATGTTCACAGTAAGCTCCAGGGTACAGAGAGGAAGGAGAAGGCCAGCTGTTCTCTTTGCTACACCATGCCAACCTAGACTGACACCAATTAATGATATTGAAATGAAATGCAAAGCATTATGCAAATCTAAAAGAGAAGGACACTCTTACCAGGGCCTTTGGGCTATTGGGAGGCCAGCGCCTCAAGCCCTTTCATGGAGGACCCCATGGGTTCCCTTCAACTTCAGTCCTCCCACCTCAGTACCAGCTGGTGGAAGGACTAATGAAATTGATCCAGCGTTCTGATGGGCACTCACACTAGCCTGCCTTTACCTCCCAAACCCTCAGGGCCCTTCCCATCTGAAATGACACAGAGGCAGCCATGAAGGTAGCACAGCCTCCCTGGATCCCAGTTCCCCACTCATCTGCACGTATGCAAAATAGACGCAAGGTTTTTGCATCTATTTAACTGCCCATTAAAATAGCCCCATGCCTGTCACCTCTGCACAGGCCCAGGCTTCCAAATTGCCAACCCCTGCTGCCTGCAAACGCTGTGTGGTTCCTGAGCCTGGTAATTGCTGTGGTGTTTGTTGAGCTGTATTTGCATTTGATTGTCATTTAACTTTCCCTCTTTCTCCTTCAGTCAGACTGGGGGATTGGGCTTCTGCAATTGATTATTCATTTTATTTTTCAGCCCCTTGGTGGTTGTCAAAGAGTTTTCTTTTATTACTGCCACAAACTTGAACCTTGAGATTTTTCCCTTCCCATGAAAGGGACCAGCTTCTCCTCCCTCCCATCTCAGGACTCCTCCGTGAAAATAATCTAGCCAACAGGATGGATCTCAAGTCCTATCCCCAGTTGGCATGTTCCAGCACCTGCCTCATTTCTGCCCAGCCGGTGGCATTAAACATTTATGGAGCTGTGGATGATCAAAGGCCTCGGCTGGGGGTGGCGAGCAGGCTGGAGGCCTGGGTTTACAGATAGAAAGGAGTTCGGGTATCACACCTCTTTCAGCTGCTCTCCCTGTCCACCCTGGGTTCTTGCTACAGTAATTTGGTACCACTTCTGGAGTGGGAGCAAAGACCCAGAACCAGAAACCTCTGCTTACCAGGGAGAGACCCTCCTTCTGTCCATAAGTTTAATTGGTTGCTTTTGGGTAACCCAGACAGCCAGGCCTGGCATCCTAAGTATTCTAGAGGTCACAGAGTCTGATAGCTGACTCCAAGAGGTGGGTGACTTTGTGTCCCTCTTGGCCTCTGGACTGACGTGGAGCCCTACCCTTGTTTCCTTGCAACCCCAAAGTCTCTTTGGCTGTTCTGCTTTGAAAGTTGCCCAGGGGACTGGAGAGATGACTCAGGATTTAAGTTTCTGCCTCACAAACAGAAGGACTTGAGTTCCAATACTGGATCCCACGTAAATGAAAATGGTGGAAATGATGGTGGTCTTCACTTCTGGTCCCCAAGGCAGAGCCTGTAAAACTCCAGAGCAAAGTCATAAGGAGGTAGAAGCAATCCAGGATGATTCCCAAAGTCACCCTTGAACCTCCATGCCTTCTGATAAGCATACACACATACAATACATTTTTAAAAACTGTTAAAAAATGAAAACTGCCTAAGAAGAGAATGATGTTCCTTTTCTTCTTGTTCTGGAAGGAAGTGGGCTGTCTGGAAAGGGCATAGGAGCCCCCTTCTCTGGCTCTCAGTCCTAATCTATAGTCCAGTTACCCTCCTTCTGAATTGACAATGAAGTCTGATGTTCCTCCTGCTGCTCATGGTCCCTGAAACCTATTTAAATGATGCCAGACTGATCTGCTTCGGTTCAAACGTCTTCATAATGAGGTAACCCCTTTGGGGCATTCTGCTGCTCACATGACCTGCCAAGTCACGGATAACCTGGCCCCAGGCGACTCCGGCCTTCTCCTGCTTTCCTACAGGAACTCTGCTTTGCTGAGCCAGTCTCCTCACTTGACCCTGGCTATGTGGCATTTTATACAATACTGTCTGTGTGAGGCATGCCTTGAGTTTTAGACATCCTCATTTATTTGCAAATATTCACTGAACATCTAAAATGTACTGGCCACTGGACTTGGTTGAAAATAGGAGGGCACATAGGCCATACATTCACCAAGTTAACAACTAGTAGGGAAAACAGACAATTTAGTAAGCAATTATGCAAGAGAAAAAAAGGTTCTCTGAGGACAAAGCATTAGGTGGGGACACAGAAAATGGGAACAATGAGATCAGTAAGGGGGCTTGCAAGTTGTCCCACACTACCACTTTTAAATGTGCAGAGTCTAGGCCTCTAACCCTAGGTACGGATGACTGTCCCCTTGGGCATATTGTTGTCCTCAATATATAAGTGATGCTGAGGTCTAAGAAGAATGATCCCTTGAAGGGCATAAGAGAAAACATTGGACAAAAAATTTACTGCTAGGACTGGCAAGGTAACTAACTCTACCAGTAAAGGTACCTGCATACACACTTGGTGGCCTGAGTTCAATCCCTGAAGTAGGAGGAGAGAATCAACTTCTGAAAATTCTCTTCTGACCTCCACATATGCCCCATGCATGGTACATGGTCCATTATGCACATCTGCTCTCTTTCTCTCTCCCTCTCCCTTTTAAGTAAAAAAAAAATTCCTATTGCTTCTCAGTTTTACCCAGGCTCTGCCTTAACCTTGACGGGAACCCATCACATAGATGTCATGTTGACCACAACCTGGGTGCATTAGTTTTGTCATCATGTAGCACCCATCCTTTGAGCTCAGGGCAAAGTGCTGTATTCTGGGACTTGTAGTTTCCAATGGACTCCCTCCTTAGTGCCTAAGTTATTTCAGGCAGTCAGAAAGGTCATGTCACAGATTCCTAGATGGCTCTACTCACCTTCCTTGTGGGTAGTGCTCAGCCCATCTAGAGCCTTGTTGCCAGACAGCTGGGTGAGTCTCTAAATCACCGCAAACCATCCTGGCTCATCCTGGGTTATGGCTCACACCCTTGCCAGAGTTGAGCAGCATTGAGGGACCCAGGGATGTGGAAAGAATCTAGGAATACCTAAAAGGAAGAAAGATAGAATCTCACATTGCCACTATTTCCAGACTTCCATTAACCCTTCTGTGCCTGTTTCCCAACTCCTTGAAAATTCTTGTTCTCTCTCCCTTCTGCCTCTTTCTTCTTGGCTTCTCCTTACCTCTGATCCTTTCAGCAAAGCTTCCCCTTCTGCCATTCATCTGCTACTCTTCTCTTTTTCCTGTTTCTCCAAAGAACTGTCCAAAAATCCACGTGCCACCTGCCTGCTGCCTGGGATTCTTTGCAACAGTCAAGGCGGCTCCCCAGAGCCCACGAAAGGATCTGCAGAGAATCAGAAGAGTATAGATAGCTGCAAGACTGTAAGGACCAAAAGACTCTCTGAGGAATGATTCTTAAAGGGCGGACATTTCTCCACCTATGTCAGGATGAGGTCAGGAAGAGCAGCGAACAATGATTAAGGTTTCAGTCAAGTTCTTGTGAAAAGAACTAAACACAAAGCAGACCTCCTTGCATGTACCTCAGGGAGTTTGCCTTCTCTCCCCATACAGATCTGTCAACCCCATGGCCAGGTCCTATTGGGCCCTAGGAAGCTAACTATGGTCCCCTGAGTCTAAACAACAGCCTTTTACTAGTCTGTATAGCCACCGCTAGCTTCTTCTGCTCTGTGGCTTATTAGGGCTTCTCAGCCCACAAAGAACCCTGAAATCTTATTTTTCTATGCTGTGAAAGAGTATAGTCTTTTGGTCACTCCCTTAGACCTCCTCCAAGTCTCTCTCCATCCACAATAACCCTGGTGGGCTAGAAGTGTAGCTCAATGGTAGAGTACTTATCATATATGAGATCACTTATGAGACCCCAGATTCAATTCATAACACTGAAAAAGGTAATAATAAGCAGTTAAATGGAATTTAAAAATTAAAACAGCCTGAGAGACTCCCTATCCCCAGGTTTATCCCATTTTCTCCATCAGCTCCAGACTTGAGACGGTATTGGCACAAAGGATCCATATTACTGTGGCTACTCTGGTCCTATAGAGGGAACAGAGGATGGAGTCTGGAGAACCAGGACTTCTTAGGAACCTAGGATGTTACGGCTTTTCCCCACAGCTTGGCCCAGGTTGCCTCCTGCCAAGGGGAGAATGTCTCACCAGGACACAAGTGCCACTGGCTTTTAACTATAATATCAGGATAATTAAGCTTTTCTGTGAGCACAGTTTGCTGCTGATGCAGCTGCCTGGAGCCCTGACATTTATTGAGCGCAAAGTAATAATTTATTGTCCTTTGTACACTCAAAAGCCATCTTCATTATCGGCCCAGGACGGAGCTGCCACAAGGGCACGAGGGCCTCACCAGCTGCCTCACTGGCTGATGTCTTCCCAGGTCACCCTTAGGTACCAGGATGGGGCGGAGAGAGATGGGGAGGGGGTTGCTCCCTCTAACAGAGAATAGGGTTAGAACTTGCCACCTTGGCAGGCATCTAACCCGGGAGAGGGTGCCAGGCTTGGCTGGGCGGTGGTAGCGCGGGAAGGCGAGGGTTGTGTGCCCACAGTAACAGGGCAGTCCTTCCCCCAGGGCAGGAGGTGGCGCGGAAGCCGGTGTTCCTGCCGCTGGGTCTTCTGCGCCTTTGCTTGAGACTTTACGGTAAGCCGCTCCTCCCGCGCCCCCGCCCCCAGCCCCGCGCGGCGATCCCCGGCGCCGACGCCAGGCGCTGGCCGTGGTGCTGATTCTGTCAGGCGCTGGCGGCGGCGGCGGCGGCCCGGCTCTCTCCCCGGCGGAACCTGGCTCTGCCCGGCGCCCACGCCTCGCCGAGTCCCCAGCCCTCCCGCCGTGGCCCCGACCCGGGGCGCGGCCGCAACGAGCACCATGAACCCAGCAGCTTTGCTGCTCCTGCCCTCGCTCCTGGCGCTCCTGACTCACGGTAAGGGACCCGGGCGTCCGGCCACAGGACGGGGGCAATCGGGGACTCGCGGGGGGGTAGAAAAGGAGCTCCGTCCCGGCGCTCAGCTCCGCGCGTCCGGCTGTCCAGTGCAATCACCGCGTCCCGCCGGCTGCGCTGTCCCCGGCGCCGGCCGAATCGGGCGGGGCGCGGGCTCCGCGGGCGGGAAGCTGCCTCCGCTCCCGCCATTCGCGCCCGGCCGAGACCTCGCCTTTAATCATCTCCCCAGATCTAATGGGATTTCTCTGCTGCAATTCATCACGCCACCCCCTCCCCGCACACACGCGCTCACCCGCGCGCTACCTCGCTCCACTCCAGGCGTCTTGGGGCGCCGGGGCGCACACGCGAGAGGGGTGTACGGCGGTGAGCGGAACAGTCGGGCTAGCGGCCCCGCGCTTCCACCTCCCCAGCCGCCCGCCAAACTTCACTCGACTTTGCCGCTGGTTCTGGGGTCTCTTATATCCTCACTGAGGAGTAACCGGGTTGGATGGTGGCCGGACCCCGGATTGGGACGTCTCACACCTCCCTCTGTCTTGGCGCTGTTATCCCTGAATTGGAACCTAGAGCAAGGCTACGAGAAGGTGTTTGGAGACCCCGGAACCCCTCATCCCTTTCCTGGCTAAGCTCTGGGATATAGCAGCGAAGACTCCTAAAATCCTTTCTTGTACACACAACACACACTAGCTCTACCTCCCTCCGAGTCGGCCTTTCTGTCTACCCCCCTCTAGCCCAGGGTGTCAGACCCGTTGCCGGAACCGCCCTGTAACCCAGCGCGCGGAATCAAGTCCTCAACTTCACTGGTCTTGGTCAAGGGAAGCTCGGGCTCCGAGGAAGCAGCAATGGAGTTCTGGAGAAAAGATAAGGGCTCTGTGTTCCGGAGCAGGAAGGTTTGGAAGTCTGGTCTGGACTTGCCGTCCTGGCTCCAACGAGCCGTCTTCAAAGCTATCAACGCTCTGTTCCTTCTCCAGCTTTTACCCATCTGCTGGTGGGGTCCGCGAAACCGCACTTGGACTTGGGACCGGCGGTCCCTCGCCATATGGTTAGGTTCCTAGCGCCTGATGGGGAGGAGGAAGGGGCGTTTCTAAACTTCCCGCTGGATCTTCCCAGCCCCCGCGTTGGAGGTCAGGACCGTGCCAACAGGATTGTGTTGGGCTCCAAGACGAGCAGTAAAATTTTTTCCACAGCCCTAGAGACTGAACCTCTCTGAGGTTCATATACTCATATGCAGTCTGTGCCTTTGCCCAGATCACCTAGCTGCCTAGACGAGGTCCTCGCAAGGCTGAAGAAACTTGGAAACTTGTGTTCACATTGTGGGGATGACTATTACCCTAAGCCCCACCCCGGAGATAGGAAAGAGGTGAAAAGAAATCCGTTCCCTGGGCCAACATCTAGGGATGTATCTGAATTCATGACCTATCATGTGGTCGTGAATAATTTTCTTGGGGGCACAAGAGCCTATGTCTGTCCCCATAGCTTGAAGGGACAGTCTTTGTCTGAAAGTGTGTAGGTTTTGGTGTTGGTGTAATATGGATTCTGCGTGTCTGGAGTAGCGGGTCCCAGGGAGTCTGCACTACAGGAGTTCTGAGTGTTGGGTGACAGCTCAGCAGTGAGACCACTAGTGTGCAGGTGCAGCCTCTGCCAGGAAGCTCCCTGCGGGCTGGAGAGAGACTCCAGGTCTCCAGAAGGAAAGCCCAGCAGTTGAAGGAAGATATAGAGGTAGTTGTTGGGAGGAATTCGCCCACTCTGACCAGAAGCCCGCTTGTCCTTAACAAATATGTCTCTCTGTGACTGTTCATGGGTTGCCTTTCTAATGGGTTCTGGGGATAGAGGCAGAGAATTTGAAAGCAGCACCAACCTTGGCAGGTGGGAGGGCCTGAAACAAGAGCGGGATAGCCAAGAGGCCCCTCCGCTGGTTAGGAATGCAAGGCTCCCATTGTTAGGACCCCAAATCCGAGTCCTCTTGTTGAGAGGGAGTTTATTTTGCCAGCTGGGGTTCCTGGAGACTGGTTAAGGAGAGCTTTGAGCAATAAAGGCCTAGGGCTTTGAGCCTTTCAGCAAGGGAGGTGCATTCCCCATAGCAGCATCATAGAAACCCTCAGAGCTTTGTTCACAGGAAGGACTCAAGCTCAGGATGTACCAAAGCCAGACATAGCCCAGAAACTACAGGAATCCTGGAAGGTGGAAGCCCTGAAGGCTGAGGAGATCCACGAGGGCGCCCCGCCCCACAGTCTCAGTTCCCTACTCCTTTCTGCAGCCTCCTAGGCATAATTAGCTCCAGGCATGAGGGACATTATAGGACTGCAGGGTGTCCTCTCAACCCATGGGAGGTGCCAAAGAGGTCTTGCATGGTGGGAAGAGGGGGATAAAGGAGTGCGGGAGGGGCTGCGCCTGCCTAGGCCTGCTGTGTCAGTTTAATGATTTTTAATGAGCAATTACCTTTAGTCATTCTCTTAATTTCTGAATATCAATAAAGTTAATTAAACTCTGCATGTGTGAATGTGGCTTGGGGAGAATGTAAAGGTGGAAGCCCATGGAGACTGGGGTAGGATTAGGTTTCCTGGGGTGGAGCCTGCCTCCATAGCTTTTGCGACCTTGGATGTAGGGCTCCATCTCTGAGTTCTCTTGAGAGTGTGGCGGGAAGAGGGGGACTGGAAAAGATCTCATTTGCTCACTCTACCAGAAACTGGGGAATAGAATATAGGAGGTAAGGCCAGAAGGGGAGAAAGGGAAAGATTTGGCTTCCAAGATCCCCACTGCTGCAAGGGTTAATGAACCAGGGATGCCTTAACCTAAAATGGTAATTGCTGCTTCCAGCAGGATCTTTGCTTGGTGCTTGATTCTGACAGCACAGTTCCGAGTCTGGGGACTGCTGTAAAAGCCACCTTACTCCCTATTCTCTAACCTGGCACTTCAGGGTTGGGGTGGTACTAGGGACAAAGCCCCATAGGAAATAGCCTGGATTCTACTCTGAGCCCCAGATGTTGACATGGGTGGCAGGAAACCCCGCTGGGCTTCTGAGAAGACTGCCCCAAGAGGAGGAGTTGGCATTTTGCCCCTCACGGGTCTAAACACATCAAGCTTGGCAGATCCTGGCGGCCATCCCAGCCTCCTCAGCAGGGTGGCATCTTCAAATGCCTTGGGGATGCTGTGGGGCACTAATGGGGAGCAAGGAGACAACGGGGCTGGGCTTAATTAGAAACCAAGCATTTATGTCCCCCTCCCCCACGTGGCTGCCTGAGCAGGGGGATTTGTCAGAAAGTCTGCCTCCTCACCCTCCCCTCCCCATTCAGTCCCTAGTCCTTCTCCTTTCCACTCTTCCTAGCCCCGTCAAGTCAACCTGCCAGGTTGGGTTCAGCTCAAGAATCCTGCAGCGCTATCATGGCTCCTTATTCTGCCCTCCACCTTCCCAAAAGGAAAGATGGCACTAAGCAGGTTAGCTTTAGTGAAAGAACCTCTTGGCTTCAAGTATGTTCCTGGCTTCCCTGAGCTTTCAATGTAAGGTAACACTAAATGCATGCATGATGGCCAGGCCTGGTCTACCAGAGATGGGAGGCCAGGCCTAGAAGAGCCAGAGTTACCAGCCCTAGTTTGCAGCCATGAAGCAGAATGCAGGTACCAGGAGGTCTCTAAGGCCAGTTCCAACAGGAAGCAACATCATTCCAGAAAGATGACTAATCCAGCCAGGTCAAAGAAATTTCAGCATCAATTTCCCAGACTAGCCAAGTTCTCAACAGCGTCTGGGCTCTTGTCAATCCTTCTGCCTGCAATTTTTTCCCCTCCTAGGCCAGCCTGACTCGTTCTACCTCATATTTCAGGTATGGTTTAGCTGACAATTTGGTCATTCATGTGTGTGTGTGTGTGTGTGTGTGTGTGTGTGTGTGTGTGGTATGTATATGTTTCTGTGCATGGAGGCCAGAGATCAACATCGAGTGTCATCCTTAACTGCTTTCCACCTTATTTTTTGAGACAGGGTCTCTCATTAAACCTGAAGCTCACTGATTAGCTAAGCCGGATAGTTAGTGGGTTCCAGGGGTCTATTAGTCTCTATACCCATCCCAGAACTAACTTTCCATGAGTTCTGAAGATCCAAATTTGGACCTTCATGTGCAACAGGGATTTTACCCACTGAGCCATCCCCCTTCGCCCCACTTAAGTAATTCTTTTTTAAGTTATTTATTATTATGTGCATACATGTTCATGTGATGGGGTTATAGCACAGTGCATATATGGAGGTGACAGGACAATTTTGTGGGGCCCTTTCACCTTTACATGGGCTCTGAGGATCAAACTCAGGTCTTCAGAGTTCCATAGCAAGTACCTTAACCCACTGAGCCATCTTGCTGCTCTCACTTTAGTAATTTTTAGGAGGAATCTATTTTGATTTCTCAGGAAAAAGCCTCACCTGTTCTTCAGCCTGGACCAGGGGACTCTTCCAGAGTCTGTTTGCTTCTCCCATCAGGTAGCCATCCTGCTGGGTCATGAGACTTTGCCTAGTTGCTTGATGTTCCTCCCAGCAGCAAGACTGAATTGAGAAAAGAGGCCAGCAAGTCTGTTTTTTGCTCACCCTGTACATCTTGGGCTGCTCTAGAGTGCTGATTTGGAGAGAGGTTTAGGGTCAGCTGCCTGGTTAGAATGGAGCGATGGGTCCCTGGCAGCTGGGACTGTGTCTTCAAGCTGAGTTTGCGAAGCAAGCACACTATTTTTACATAGATTGTATGTTAGGATTTTTTTTCCCTTTTCTAACAGTTGGCCAATTATTCCGACTGTAAATTATAGCCTTTACTTAGTCTTTTCCTTCTACAAATTAAGCTGTCATGCCATCAGCCTGAGGTAGGTTGGGGGTAGAGTGCTGATGGCCATTCTTAATAGGCTACAGCCTCTCCCTGGTTATCTCTTATAGCTACCACTTCTGTTTTCCCTAGTGGCACATGACCTAGCACATGGCACACATTACATTCATGTTGAGAATTGCATGGGTAGAAATCAGGACAGGAAGTTCAGGGCTCAGCCTTCCTGATCCCTTCCCACTCCTCCCACACAGCACTCCTGTTGACTGAAAGGGAAGCCTTAGATAAACTTCAGGACTGATATGGAAGGGGCAAACCTGTGTCATCTGACTACAGAGCCTCCTAATTCATCCAAGCTTCAAATGCCATCACACAGCTTGGAGAAAACAACATGGAACTTCAGGTTCAGCCATGAACCAGTATTGCCCTTAAATGGAGAGGTAAGGGCCCAGGAATCATTTAGACCACTGCATTTCAAGCCCATGAACCTTTCTCAGCACCTAAAAAAGGCAGGCCTGGAGGTAAAATCATCTGCTATAAACACACACATTCATTTATTCATTTCACAAAAATTTCTCTTCTCATCCTGCTCCGAATTCACTATTCAAGACTCTTCTGTTTTTTGGTTGCTTTTTTTTTCTTAATTATTTATTCAATTGTGCATCAGTGCGCGTGTGTATATATATATATGTGTGTGTGTGTGTGTGTGTGTGTGTGAGTAGAACCACAGACAAATTCGGGAACCACCATGGACCGCCTCCACCTCCTTGTTTACTCTGCCCCGGGATTCACAGGTTCCGCCCTACCAGGACCAGAAGCGCAGGCTGCCCTCGCTTCCGCCCAGCGTCTATATGTGGGTCTAGGATCCGAACTCAGGACCTTCTGCCTGCAAGGCGGAGGCTTAACCCCTGAGCCACCTCTCCAGCCCCTGGTTGCTTTTTTTTTTTTAACTTTTTCCATTTTAATGTGTATGTGGGGGTATGCATGCACTGTGTATGTGTGTTCTCATGTGTGTGGTTGCACGTGTGGGTGCAGGTGTGAATAGATGTGCACATGTGGAGACCCAAGATTGATATCAGGAATCATCCCTGATCACTCTTCTACCTTCTTCGTTTTTTGTTTTTTTTTTTTTAAATCAAGGTTTTTGATCAAACTCAAAGCTTGCCATTAAGGTTGATCTGGCTAACTAGCTGGCTCTGGGAATTTCCAGTCTCTGCTTTCTAAGGCTAGAATTACAGGAAGCCCACAACATCCACCTGGCATTTTACATGGGATATGGGGATCAGGTTCTGGTCCTTATACTTATACTTAATCACTCAGTCATCTCCCCAGGCTTCCTTTTCTATTTAATATCCACAATGAGAGATTTGCTATCCCTACTTTACAGATAGGAAAACTGAGTTTTGGAGAGATTAAACCACTTGCCCTGGACTACACAGCTAGTAATAACAAAGACATTTCCGAGTGCCTGCCCATTTTGCAAAGTCTCCCATTCGTCTCTCCAGCTTAAGGTACAGCAGTAATACAGGCAAATGGGAACCCAGGAGAACATTACTATCCACATAATATTTGCAGCAACAATAATGTTTATTAGCTACCAACTATATGCCAGGTTCTTACTAAGTGCTTCGTATACATTTCCTCATTGTCCCTCATATCATCTCCATGAAATAGAAGCTATTACCTGCCTTTTATAGAACAAGTTCTACCTCATATTGTGTGACAGACTCAAGACATAAACAGTTCCCAACTTTCTTCTTGCACATTTCTAGTCTTGACAGCTGCCTGCCCAATGATATCTACTCTCGGTTCTTATTGCTCCAGGTAATAGGTATTTTATCTTGCTCTATCCTTTATGACAAAGGAATGAAACATTTTAAACCAGAGGTCAGTAGCCTCGGGTGACTCCCCTGCTCTTTGGGAGTCTTGGTAAATGAGAATACCAGCGTCACCTATTCTGTCATCTTTGACTAACACAACCTCTCAACCTCTGCTGAAGTTCAACTTCCCAAAATGGAAGGTCTAAGCCTGCCCCAGCTTCCTTTCACCTGCTTACCTGCTGTCCAACCAACCTCAGGTCCTGGGAGGAGAGGATCGATGTTGCAGCCGCTGGCAGAGAGTTGTTGGTCATTGATTGTTGAGATTTCTCAGAGGGTTTGGGAGCAAACAAACCTGCCTCGTCTCCAACAACAATCTCAAGCTCTGCCTGCAGAGCCTGCAGCCTTGCTGGCAAGTTGTCTGGCAGGAAAGGAGGGAGTGTGGGGGTGGGAGATCCTGGCTGGACCTGGCAGGACCAAGGGACCCTACCAGCAGATGAGCGGGGACTGAGTGGGCACGAGAGGTGGGTAAGAGTGATGCAAGGAGGATGTTCAAGCGAATCCCTGATCTGGTGCATGCCTTGACTTATCTCACATTTTTAGAATGCACAGTTCTCCCACCTCCTCATTCCTGATCACCCACCAAACAGCACCCATCTAAGAACTCAGTCTGGGACTGGAGAGATAGCTCAGTGGTTAAAGGGCTTACCAAAAAAAAAAAAAAATCAAAAGGCTCAAATTTCAGCTTTTCAGATCCTACGTAAAAATGCCAGTGTGGGTATTATGACCTATCTATAATTCCAGCCCCAGAAAGCAGAGCTTGGGAATCGCCAGAGCAAGCTGGCTAGCCAGAGTAGATCTATAGGGGAGTTCTGGGTTTAATTTGAAACCTTGAAATAAGATGGAACAGTGAGGGAGGATGATTCCCAGTATCACCCTTAGGCCACCACAGACATATGGTCTCTCACATGCATATGTGCACAGCACACACACACACACACATGTACACACATGCACAGAGACAGGAGAAGATAAAAGAACTCAGCCTGCCCATCTTCATCCATTCTCTCTGTTTAACAGCCTCTCTATCAAAAGCCAGAACACAGCTTCTGACCTTAAGAAACTCAGTTTGAAGAGGGAGCTGCATCCTTGATAAATAAGTTCAATTCTGACTCCCTCTCCAGTTAACCAGAGACTTCTAATTTTAGGTAAATAAGATGGAGATATCAAACAGTGCCTGCACAATCCAGCTACTCTAATCTTCAGGACAGGTGGTAGCCCCTGGCTGGGACTATTCTGGACCTAAGTTTCTTCTCATTTGTAGAAGAGAGTTCACTACCTGATTCTGCAAAGACCCAGCATATCTCTGGAGCCCCTTAGTCAGTCAACGATGGGGGCCCTTACCATGTCTGTGAGAGTGTCCCCTTAACTCATAACAAAACAGAGCTGGTTCAGGATCCCTCTTGCCTGTCATGAAACTAAATGTGCCATCCAATCCAAGCAGTGTGTCTCCAACCCCATTATGCAGTCTCCAGGGATTGAACCAGAATCTTCACACCTTGGTATCAGCCTCACGTCAGTGCCCCTGGGGGGGGGACCCTGCTCACTCTGTTCTTTGTCTCTTCCCTTCCCCATAAGTTCCCTTCTCTCCTCTTAGGCCCCTCCCTCCCACTGGTCATAAAGCTAGAAGGGAAGAACTTAAAGGGACTCGAGGAAGAAGTATCTGAACTACCGTGCACCCCAACATCCTATCTGCATGCTGTTTTTCTTCCAGCCCAGATTCCTCTGCACCCTCCCTTGGCTTCTTCCCACTCCCTCCTCCCTCCTGGCTCAGCAGCTAATCACCAGTTTCTTTGTCCCCCAAGCAGCCACCTGCTGAGTGTCTGGCCTGGGGCCCACCAGCCAGCAGGTGCCTAGGGAGTCCCTAGAGCCTGGGGGTTGGGAGTGGGGAGGGCGGGTTACCAGACAGCGTTGGGGGAGCCACACTGAGTTTCCAAGAAAGAGGAAAGGGAAGTCCCAAAGGAAGAATATGGACAGCAGCGTGATGATCAGAGACTCAGCACTCCAGGATTTAAGCACTAGATTCTTGCTGTCTGAATGACCTTAGATAAGTTATGACAGCTCCCTGTGTCTCACTTTCCTTAGGCCTTCGCAGTACCAGTCCTATCCTACCTCTTTTATGAACAGCATAGGATCAAAGGAAATCAGTAGGGGTGGGGAGTAGGAATAGACAAGAAGTCATACTTGCTTGATTTGAGGTGTCTCCAATAGCCAGAGCCATGGGGAACCAGGCAGGGTCACTCTGTCAAGCAGTCACTGAAAAGACCCAACCAGATGACCAAGAGGTTAAATCTGGGCTGTGGGGTCATAGAGCCATGGGTGAGTACCAGCTCAACCAGATCTGACCAACAAGTAAAACTAAGAATGCAGAGGCTGCCTGCAGGGAGCTTCTAATGGCCTTCACCTGACAGGCTGCTTGGACAAACCTTGCCCTACACAGCATTTACACCAACAAGGACTGTGGGGCTGTCCATTTGAAACATTTGATCCAGTAGCTGACAGTCTCCTTCCAGTCATGACACCCTATTTTGTGGCTGACTGAAGACACTGAGGAGCAACATTTTGTGAGCTTGATATCTCCAAACTGAGGTGGAGACCCAGCAAGGCATGCACAAGAATAGTCATTGGCGCGCTTACTTACACGGGCTTCTTTCTCCTTGCTGCACTGAACACCTAGTGACAGAGCTCTAGTTCTGCCCTACTCGGTATCTCTTATTCCTGCAGCTCAGGCTAAGATAAGCATGCCGCTCCTGAGGTCCTCGCCACTGGCTGGTGCCCTAAGCCTGGGCCCTGCTATATCTGTAATCCTAATACTGTCTCTGGTACTTCCTGTGCCTTTCCTACCTTGGCCTTCAAGCAGCAGAAACTGGACAGGATAGGGAAGGAGGATAATCTCCCTCATCTAGAAGTGTCTGTCTACCCAGCTCAGTGAGGTCCTTGGTGGTCAAAGGAATTTTGGGCCAAAAGGATAGGCCTAAGTGGGTGGAGACTAAGTAACTGTGTCTTTCCAGCAACTCTGGGATTCTAGGGCAGAAGCAGATCCAACGTGCAGGCAGCCTTGACCAAGTACACCCGCCTTGCTTGTCACCTATCGCTAGGTATCGATGCTCTCTGTCTGCATCTTGGAGTGGCGGTCTGTGGTGTAAACACGGCATACCTCAGTTCCAGCTGCTCCTTCCTGCTCCCTGCAGCCCACTTTATCTGTTAGAACTGAAGCCATAGCTGTTATTTTTAGCAGCTCTGCACCCCTCCTGTCCCCCACTAAGGATTGCTGGGAAAGTAAAGGGGCAGATCAAACTTGGGGAACCTTAAAAACCGGGATGCTAGAAAGAGGAGAGCACTTTCCTCCATCCCACAAGGTCATGGAGGCAAAAGGAACCTGGACTAGTGCACAGGTGGCAGGCTGCCAACCCAAAAAAGGTTAATTTCCACCCCACCTTGCTAGAAGAAAGTTCCCATTCCTACCCCACCAAGTACCAAAGGCCAGAGCCTGGACATTCAGTGACAAGTTCTTAAATGACTTCGAAGGAAGGCTGCAATCCTAGCTTCCTGACGGACGCTGGGAAAAGCAAGGAGTGGCTCCCAGGGTCAGAAGGCAGAGAGAAGGAAGGCAGGACCAATGAAGTTATTCGTTCAGAGGCCACTGATATTGCCTTATGCTTCTAGCCCATCTGCAGCTCAGTTCTGTCCAGAAGCCACCATTAAAGTTCATTACCTTCAGACCTTGGGGCTCACCCCATCATTCCCCCTCCCAGTTGCTCGAGAATCTAGCGTGGACTGAGAGAGTATAGGACAGAATAGCTCAGGTCGGTCTCTCAGCTAAACTACCTCCTACAGCTCAGGTCAGCTCTCTCACCAGACTTCCTTGCCTATGCATGGAATAGGAGTCGTCACTGGATAGTATAGAGCAATCAGAAGACCTCCACCACCCCCAACTTGTGCCCTCCACATGTATGCACACATGTGCACACAGACATTCCATGAGTGCCCCCCCACTCATGTGCGCAGACTCACATATGCACACACATTCATGCATGCTCACATCTTCACACACATATGCACACACAGGTACATCCACAACTAGGCACACACGGCCTACCTTTTCCAGTGCTCTGCAATACTGACCAGCAGATGGAGGTGAAGAGATGGACTTCAAAGCATACAGAGGAAAGTGGCCAGTCCTCTACCTGCCCACAGTCTCCATCAGCCCTATTATTGAGCACCAATAATAGAAGGCCAACTAACTGTCTTGCCCACCTGAAGAGAAGTATTTAGGAACTCAGTGCTGGGGGAGAAAAAAACCCCAGAGAGGGTAGGTGATTATTCTTAAGGTCACACAGCTCACAGCCCATCAGTGGTAGAGATTTGCCTGGCTCTTCAGGTTCTGTAGCTAAGAACAGACAGCCTAGTAACCTCCAAGGCCCACGTCAGCATTAAGAACAAGATGGTTTGAATGCTCCCCGACCCCCAGCCTTCTTCAAATGAGGCAGACAAAAGCACCAAAGGCCAAAAGTGGCAAAGTCAGGGAGGTCACTTTAATCCTCCCGCGCAAAATAAGCCCCTCCCAAGGGCCCTGGAGCTTACATAGTTTTTGGGTGGAATGGCCTCAATAGAATTGATTTTTGAGTCCCAGAACTGGGAGAGAAGCATCCAGAGATGCTGATCTGGGAAGGTAATTGCTCTCCAGCCTGGTACCTTATAGTCCTGCCTTGCTGGGCTCTTGTCTAGGAGAGCCTGTCCTTGGCAGGTGTGTGGAGCTTAACAGGGAGCAGAAAGAAATGGGGGGGAATTACTCTTCCTCTCTAGATCATCCCTTATCCCCAAGCTTCACCGCTGGATTGCTGAGCTGGTCCGGCTACTGGCTTTAGGGAGAATGCAGTTCCTGCCTCTCCAAGCCTTCCTGTCCCAGCTGACATTTCCAAGGTTTGTCATTCAGAGAAATACGGTCTTTGCTGCTGTTGCTGGTGGTGAAAGCCGCTGGCTGGCTAGCGCTGGGGGAGGGCTGTGACCTGAGCACCCAGCTCAGGGCCAGCTCTCTCTGCCCTCTAGCTCCATACCTCTGCCTTGGGATCAGCACGTAGCTTGTCTGTCTCCTGCCTAACATAGCAGGCAAGAGAAGGGGCCTAGGATAATGGATGGACAGAAAAACTGATGGACAGAAACCTTTATGTGAAGCACAGTACTACCTCTGATCCCACTTAGACCCCCCCTCCACCACAGCTCAATCAATGTGAGGTGTAATAGATCATACTGGCAAGGGGGGGGACACAAAAAGTGGCCTCTTCCTACCCCTTCTAACCCTTCCCAGGGACTGGGGCCAACTTCATGGCCCCCACCTCTCAGCCAGCCAGGTACTCCAGGCTCCAGCCCCAGGAACTAGAAGTGGGCAGGCAGAGAGCTATCCCCCCTCCCCCCCTCCCCCCCCCCCCCCCCGTCCCCAGGGCCAGCAGGCAGACAGGAGGGGGGGAACACAAGGCCGCAGGGGAAGGTGTAGAGCGCAGCAGGTGACGCTGTAGCAGAGGCCTCATTAATCACCTCTCCAGCCCCCAGCTCTGCAGTGGCGAGACCATATTAGATTTTAAATTGGAAAGCGGAGAATGTGGCAGTTAGCAGGGAGCTCCGTACACCCTGGGTCCCTGGTCACGGCCTCAGAGGAGGGGAGGGACAGTGGGGTAACAGGGGCTAGCCCAACCACTGCTCCGAGCAGTGTCCTTCCCTTCCCCTACCTACTCTGTCCAGAACAGATGGCTTTGGGAGGGGTCAGATTAGAATCTAAGGAAAGGAGAGAATGAAAAAGAAGGGGCACAACAACCATTGTGGAGAACGAGGTACCTCTTTTCCTTGGACCTGGGGCCTTTCTGGGGTTGAGGTTGCAGCATGTGATGTCTACAAGCAAGGACACATAATAATGACTAGTAACTGTGCATGTATTTGGACTCACATACACACCAGCATGAAGCAGTCAACAATCAGTGGCAGTGTTGATCCCAGTCTGTGGAACAGACAAGACCCTCTCCCGCCACTTTCCCTCTGAACTAAGATGCCCACTTTGACTCACTGTCTCCAATTCTTCATATTTAAAGTGTAAACTATTGATTCCAAGCACAAAGGCCAGCCAGCCACTCTGGGGGTGGGGGACACACAACTCTTATGGAGGTTTGTGTCTGGTCTACAGGAGTACCTGATATTAAATGTGAGGGTCTTACTCTGGCCCCAAGGTCAGACTGCTCTGGGATTGTCCTGAGAGCCCGGGGGAGTAGACTTGCCACATCTCCTGCCCTCTAATGGTGACGGGGCAGTGAGGAGTGATGGCAGAAGAGAGCAGGTATTCCTGTGGAACACACACACACACACACACACACACACACACACACACACATATGCCTGGTCCAGCTTGGACCACAGCACAAGGGGCCAACATTCCTCCCATAAAGTCAAAGGCCTTCTAAACTGGCTCTTCCCCAGTTCTCAAAATAGCCCCATTCAGGAGTCAGTGATATGGCTGAGTAAAGGCATTGGCCACCAAGTCAGTTCAATATCCAGATCCCAAAGGAGAGAATTGACTCCACCAAGTTGTCCCCTGACCTTTACACACACACCATGGCATGCGCATGCCACCCCACGTATGAGTAATTAAGCAATTAAATAATTCACATTAATAGAAATCTTAAATTGCCATTCAGGTACTCAATCCACAGAATACCAGTGCTCCTCTGCTGCGGAACACCAGAGCTCTCCCCCACAGCCAGGCAGCACACGTCATCAGAGGAATGGGACCTGCACCTAAAGTCTGAAGAAGTCTAGGGCTCCTTGTCATCTTTCCTGTCCAACCTCAGCCCCCAATTCTCCAGACCTAAAAGGAGGGAACACACAACCCACTTTAACCCTTCCAGGGTCTCCAACCCAGGAACTTC
The DNA here is from genome assembly GCA_023101885.1 of Typhlomys cinereus. Lineage (NCBI taxonomy): Eukaryota > Metazoa > Chordata > Mammalia > Rodentia > Platacanthomyidae > Typhlomys > Typhlomys cinereus. The sequence continues at coordinate 224,347 of JALPQD010000883.1, forward strand.
CCTCTTGAGAGTGTTGAATACTGTTGCATGAGAGGATCAGGCTGTGGACCCTGCATTTCTCGCTGTGTGGGTAGCCACTAAAACCACATATGGCCACCTAACTGTAAACTCAGTGACATGAAGTCAAGTGAGAATTCATTACCTCATCCTCACTAACCACATTCGAAGTGTTCTACAGTCTTACACGGTACTGGCTACCTTCCAAACCCCCCTTCCCTGATCAAAACCAAGCCCTTGTGCATGCCAGGCCACTTGCAATTTAGCTACACCCAGTTCTCTGGCTACCATATTAAACACAGAGCTATAAACATTTCCATCATTGCAATGAGTTCTATTACACACTGCTATCAAGAGCCAGACAGCCCATATCCAAACTGATAAACTTCTGGGATGCGCTTCCCTGGTTCTCAGTTTCCTCGACTGTAAAATGGGGTAATGAAGTTCCTATTTCATAAAGCTATGTAAAGTTCAGCCCATTAACTCTGGTAAAGCACTGGGCACATAGCAAAGGTTTGGTAAACAATATCCTACAGTATTTATTTACTTATTTTTTATTGTGTGCGTGCATGTATGTGTATCTGTATACAAGTGCACTTGGGTGGTGTGTGTCTGAGGAAGCCCAAGGTGATATCAGGAAGCATCCTCAATCATTTTTCCACCATATTGTTGTGGAATTATAGGCACACCACCACACCCGCCCAGCATTTTTACGTGGGATCTGGGGATTTGAACTCAGGTCTTTTTGCTTGTAAAGCAAAGGCTTTAACCACTGAGTCCTCTCCCCAGGTCTATTTATTTATTTATTTATTTATTTATTTATTTATTATTATGTGTGAGTATATGGTGTGTTTGTGTGTGTGTTTGTGACACACACGCCTTTGAATATGAGGGCATATGGGTGCCACAGCACTTGCGTGAAGATCGGTGTCATCTTGGGTATTGTCCTTGACTTCCACCTTGTTTGCGACAGGGTCTCTCTTGGCTGCTTTTCTTTTTTTTAATTAATTATTTTTTTCCCACTCATACAAACTTAATACATACCCCGTCCCCTCCCTCCCTCCACCCCTCCCTGGACCCCCTTGCTCCCTCACCCCTTTTCCCCTTCCTTTCACCCCCCTACCTCCCTTTCTCCCAGAGCCCCCTTTCCTCCCCAATCCCTGGAGCATCCTTTAGTGTGAATGTCAAACTTCCCTCTGCATCCTCCATCCTAATGAGGTGAAAGGAAGGACTCAGTAGCATTGCCCAGAGCCTTTTCTTGTGCTCTCCTTTAGTATGGAAACACTTTTGTGACTGTTAATCCCTTGCCTCTAAGGATCCTAGTGCCTGTGATCCATGCTAGACTTTGGGGGAGTCATTGATATGTCAGTCATTGTGCAGGTCCTGCAAAGTCCTATTATGGTTATTCCAGCCCTAACTTGCGTGGAGTATCTTGTGTATCGTTGCTCCTCCCCATCTTTAGGCTCTTACAATCTTACTGCCCCCTCTTCCACAAATTTCCTTGAGCTTTAGGACGGGGAGAGATTTGGCTAGTCTGGTTCCAGGTGATTAATGTAGAGTCTCTGATATTCTGAATTATGGTTCGTTGTTATTTTCAGTTTTGCTGTTCCTGCACCACCCTTGGTTCCATCCTGATTGGTATTGTATGTCACCGCCTGAGGAGCAGTGTGTCCTCCCTGGACTGTGCGCTTCCCGGGAGGAATGACTTGGCTGCTTTTCCTACTGTGTCTATCATGCTAGCTGGCCCCTGACCTTCTTCTTCCTATCTCTCTTGTACTACATGTCCATCTTTTGCATAGGTTCTGGGGATTTGAACTCGGGTTCTCATACTTATGCAACAAGTACTTTTACCTATTGCACCATCTTCTCGGCCCCTCTACAATATTTTTCTAGTATACATAGAGACGGACCGTTATGATTCAATAGGTCCTGGAATGTGAGAGCAAGTAGGACCTTTAGATATTTCTCCATTTTATCGATGGGAATGTGGAGGCTCAGTTGGGGAAAGAACTTGTGCAGGAACATCAGACCTAATCTATTAGGAGTTAGACCAGGATGGGGCAGCTCCTGAGTCCTGGTTGGTATTCAATACCTCAATGCATGTTTTCTCCATCTGGCAGTAAGACTCACAACTCTGAAGATACTGAAGGATGGTTGGGGTGGTAGCTGCCCCCAGCCACTGAGGAGGCAGTGGCTTTCTACCCCTGAAGATAAGTTCACAGATGGTAGATACTGAAGAGCTCCCTCTTCAGAACAATTAGGCCAGGTGGCTTCCTAGCCCTCTAAACCCAGCCTTGCCTCCCGGTTTAGAGGTGAAATGGAAAAACCTTATGGACTCTTGTTTCTTTGTGGGTAAAATGAGAAAGGGATTAAGATGCTCAAAGAAGTGACAAGGGCTCAGGTTCTGGAACCAGCTGCTTCCCTACCTGGAGTCTAGTCAAAAGGAAGCGCCCGTCATCAAGTCCAGACTAGATTGGACTGCCAGCTTCTGAGCAGGAGAGAGAGTGGTAACAGTGGAAGGAGACTGATTAGTGGCAGGGGAAGAAAGTAGACTGGGGTGAAGGACCCGCCTACAAACACTCCCCATTTATTACCAGTTGGGGCTGTGCTATAGCATCACCAAGAGCAGCTGACCATCTTTTCCCTGCTGGAGAAGATCCAGGTGCTTTGGGGGAGTAGGGTGTGCAGACAGGCAGATCTAGGCTTGGAAACTATGTGCCCCGAGGACACCCTTCACCCAGCCTAGCCACCGGTTTGTGGGCAGAACTGTGGGAAGAGGTGCCTGATGCTGGGACCCTCTTTACAATGCAAGCGATCCATATCCTTGAGGCTCATCAGGAGATCAGAAGATGGCCAGGCAGTAGCGGCTCCCTAGAGAGGGGTCAGGATTTCAACGTGAGGGATGGGGAGGTTTGAAGAGACAGAGGAGTAACAAGCACAACAAAAGGGTGGAATCACTTGAACAAATGTGTTGCCATGGAAGGAACTGTTTTGACAATGAAAATCCCTTTCTCTGTGTTTACCTCGAATAGCTGCCCCTCCAACATATCATCTAGATTCCACCATCACAAGCTGCAGGGTCCCCCGCTCAGATGCTGTAGGCTAACGGGAAGATAGGAGGTGCACTGAGAACAAGCAACAGGGCTGGGTTGTGTGGGTTCTAGTTCTAGGCTTCTGGATGACCTTGGGTGAGCTACTTAACCAGTCTGAGCCCCAGAGTCTTTATCTTTTGGGACAAGAACACAAACTTCTCTAGAGTGAGGGGCTGAGGGTGCTGAGGGCAGACTCAGCAAACAGCAAGAACTGAGGAAAGGGACAGATGCCATTACCAGTCCCAGCAGCTGTTCCCAGACCACAGCAGGCAGAATGTGACCCTTCTGGCTCTCCCACAGTTTCTAAATAACTTAGGAAGCTGTTTTGGGGGTTCAGTTTCTCCAACTATAGGACTGGGGGTTGTATTTCCTTCCCTGTCAATACAAAGAGACATACAGAAGCAAACCTCTCTCAGATGTTGAATACTATGGGGATGATTATGGAATCAGAGTCCTCTCAGACGGGACTTCATTGGCCATTATTTGGCCCTGCCAGCCTCTAGTTGGAGTCCTAGTACACAAGCAAGGCCACTGACACAGTTACTGTGGAGACTAGTCTCTGGCCTGGGGCACCCAAGCAGTCTGACACTCAGGGCCCTCCCTCAGAATCTGGGATAATAGGGGTCTGCCAGGCCAGGTCCTCACTAATCCCCTATTAAAACTTGAAAGGGGCCAGGAAACCTCCAGAATAAACTCATTAATTTTTATGGGATAATAAATGGATCCCATTAAATTCTCATTCTCCCAACGCTGGGACAGCTTAACCTCTGGAGCTCAGAGGAGTGGGTTTCTGGCCCACAACATTTCCCAGGCTTCCCTGTACCCCCATGCTGTCATACCCTTACCCCAAGCTGAGAGTTTGTACTACTTTAAAGTGGGGGATTTCTACCTGAAGTCATCCCAGAACCACGTGGTCTTTCCCTTCATAGGACATTTGTCTCTGAGGCCTCCTATGTCTGAGACATGAACCCTCATAGCCACTGGGACCTTCTGCCCAATTGTGAAGTGACAGTAAGTCCCACCCACCCTTGCATAGGGTGGAGGTGGAGCAAGCGACTGAAGGCTCCACCTGTCAGCAAGTCCTCCCAACCTCAATGTGTTCACTGTATAGATAAAAAAACAGGTTACACGCTAGTAATGCACAGATTTCGAATTGTAACCCAAGGCTTCCTGGCTGTGTGGTCCAGAAACATCAGCAGGAACAATGGCCCTGAGGAGAATTCTGGAGGTAGCATCATTGTCCGAGAGAACAGGTTCTCCAGGAAGGGGTATTGCAAATCCCTCCAGCTCCCCCGTGACCCTAGTCCTCAGTTTACCCATTAAGACAGAGATCCTAACGCTTACCTACTGGCTTGAAGTAGAAGAGGTTTCATTACGACTTGCATCCCAACTCCCACCTGCCAAGTGTGGGGCACAAGCGCCTTCGTCGGTATCCCCATCCCTCAGGGCCCTTACTGAGGGGATCAGGCAGTGGAGGCCCAGGCTGGGTCTTGGGGCGGGACTTCCATTCCCTAGAGGGGCCACGTGGGGACGGCAGCGGCTGGGAGGCGGAGCGGGAGAGAATCCACCAGGGAGGCATCCTGAATGGCTCATTAGTGCCGATGAAAGCCTTTTTTCATTTCGTCTAAATACTTTAAACAGGGCTCCCTCCGATGTCTATTTGCATAGCTTAAGAGCTAATGCGGGGGGAGGGCCCTGGCTGCGGCCTCCGGCAGGGTTGGGGTCTGCCGGGAAGCTCCCAGGCCTCCAGCACTGATGGAGGGGGCTGCCAAAGTGGGAGGAGGATTTTCCCTGGATCCAGCCCACTTGAAGGCACCCCCCTGCCTAGGACTAGGTGGTGGGAGTACCTCCCTGTGTCCTAGCATCAGGTGAACTGGGAAGGTATGGTTCTTTGGGGAGTCTATCTTACCCCTCCCGTTTTGCCCTCAGAACCTGAAGACCTTAAGTGATGGGACTAAACTGTGTTTGTTTTATGGATAACATGTCAGAAGTTGTACACATTGTCACCCAATAGATTAGAGAGGAGAGACCCAGTTTTGGGAGCCAAATTCTTCCCATGCTAGAGGCCTGCATCCCTGCTCCCAGAACACTGCTATTTAAAGCATTCACGGGTGACAAAAGCTATAAGTGACTGAACTGACACTTGAGCCCTGATCTGTATGCCCATATCCTGGCACTGTCTAGTGGTGTTTGAGTTGTGGTTTGGGTCTCAGGCTCAGATGTGCTTTGGGCCTGGAGTATGGGATTCCTGGGTTCCAACCAGAACTCTTTGAAAGAACCTAAAGGCCTTGGGTTGATCCATTTCTCTCTGTTCACTTGTAGTTTTCTAAAGTGGTTAGATTGCTCACTACTGGCAGCTCTGTCCTGCCATATTCCCGGCTGCTGTGAAATGACTGGGTGGAGGGAAAGGGGAAGGGTTATTACAGGTTGACTCTCAACTCCAGCACTTTGAAAATAGGCAAGTCCTCAGGTTGCCCTGCTCTAAGCTCTGGGATCTTTGCAACACGGAAGATTTCTATCTCATAGGATTGCCGTAGTATCAATTAAATAATGCAAGGATGCTGGGTTGTTAATGTTTATAACTGTAATCCCAGCACTTGGGAAGTAGAGGCAGGAAAATCAGGAGTTGCTTGACTACACAGCAAGTTCAAGTCCAATCTGGACTATACATAAGACCTTGTCTTAAAAATTAATAAAACGGGGCTGGAGATATGGCTCAGGGATTAAGACTCTGACTTGCAAGCAGAGGGCCTGAGTTCAGATCCCATTTCCCACATTAAAAAATAAAATAAAATAATGCTAGGCTG